>VWZF01002844.1:1869715-2166226 GCA_013396755.1 Sclerurus mexicanus
CTTTCCCTTTCCCTTTCCCTTTCCTCTCGTCCCCTCCCTAAGTGGACATACTGAAGAGATGTTGTTTTAAAGGTGTATTTTGCAATGAAAGCTGTAATTTTTTCTGGATCTGGCAATATCAGCTTGCCTGTAAGTCAGTGAGGAGTCCTTAACTGCCTGAGTTCACTGTGAGCATTCAAGAATAGTTGTGGGGAACTGATGAAAGAAAAAGAACCAATGAGTGCTATTGCAGTGTAGAAAAAAAAATATGAGAGAGAGAGAAAGTAGACACTTGTATAAAAACTTAGCACCTGTTCAAGAAAACTTTTGCTGCCAGGGAAAAGCTTTAAAGCAGGAAGGAATTCCTACTCATGCAGGATGCTGTGTATGTTCTCTTTATCTGTCTGCCAAGAGGTAACTCCTTTGCTACAAGTGATAAAATTCTCAGACATGCTTGGAGGCCCCCACAGCAGGGCCAGGCAGTCCATAAAGCACAGGTGGAGAACTCAGCCTGGGGTTTTATTGCACATGAAAAAGGTGCTGTTATAGAAGTACCAAAACAGGGTTTCCACTTTTGCCTCCTCAGGCCAGCTATATCCAGTGTTCTCAACTGTTAAAATAAATTTTCCTTAAAACTTTAGCCACAGCCAGGTGCCTGGGGTTACCTGTGTGCATATCAAGCCTTACAGGAAAGTAAAATGTACAATAGTACAAGGGAGACAGTATAAGATGAGAATTCACTGAGCATTTGTGTTTTTGGTTTGACTTTTGACCTGTGTTGGCTTGCCAGAGCCTGTTGACTTTAACAGGCGTATTTGGGGTAACATTTTCAAGAACACCTAAACAATTTAGGCTTATAAGTCTTGGTTTAAAACATTCAATAGTCTATTGAGATCCGAAGTATCTTTGTAAGTCAGTTACACTTAAAATCCTAAGGTCTGACCCTGAAAAGGGGATTTATATGCCACATTATTGTACTGTAGTACAATTATGTACCTGTGATTTAGGTACATGACCCTTGAGACTGAAAACATGAACCACATGTTAAGAGAAGCAGCTTCTTCACCAGGCATGGTTAATGCTAGATCCACAGCTCAGCAGTGCGATGTCTGTATGACATCTTATCCAGGATACCAGGCTGGAGAAAAATGTCTGTTTGGGAAAGATCAGATTTGAGACCCCACTGTGATATTCAGTTTGGTTTTTAATGTTGTGCCACAGCAAAGCAGGAATTCAGAATTCACCTGAGTGTGACAGGCCAAGTTGAGCCTTTCTTCAGCAGAATAGTGGGATCCCAGAAGTGAGGAGGTCAGCACATGGTTCGGTGTCACCCACTGCAGATTCTTGCTGGCTTGCCTTCAGTGACAACATATGAGGTGTATGGAACAACTTCTGATTTCTTATTTAGACACTAAAACACTCTTAGGAAGGGAGGGATGTTAGCAAAGCAAGTTTCTGTAAGAATATGTCCAGTGAATGAGGACTATAGCAAAAAGTCAAAACTGGTAGTTCCCCCCATGTTACCTGGTCTGAGACAGTGCAAGCTAGTGCAATGTATGCTATACATTGAGGTTGGCAAGCTCTGAGAAGCTGTCTGCTTGCTTTGTATATTTTTTTCCTTTTGTTAATACCAGAGTACCAAAACATGTTTTATTTCATGCCACTTGTAATTTTCCTCCCATTGTTTTTTCCACAGCTGCTATGATGATTCCCATGGCCCTGAGGCCTTCCTACAAGCAAGCCACCAACTGACATTTCCACTCCAATCTTCCATTCTCATGTCCTTTGCCTCACTGTCTGACATATTTTAAGCTCTTCCTTTCCATCTGTATCTCAGCAGCACCAGTGACAGTGAAACATGCAGCTTAACACGGCTGTGACACTGCACCAGTCAAGTGCACACAGATCCCTTGACTTGAATGAAAGGGTAGAACTTGTACTGAAAGCAGCTAATCCACTCATACTTTGGGGAAGGAGTCCACACTTAAAAATGCTGTGACCTACTTTTTCCATGGATAGAATTCAACTGTTGACATCATGTAATTAATTACGCTCCATTCAGCAAAATTTATATGTGTATTTTATATATATACCACCTCCCAGAGATCTCCTGAAGCAGGCATTTGCATCCATTCAGCCCTCACACAAGGCTTTCCTCCTTGTATGAACCAACATCATGAGGCAAGTGGGCATACCTATGCCTGATTTTGTCCTGTCACCCAGCTAGATGCCCCTAATCTGGATCAGGAAACAATAGTAGTAATTGTAGTACTGTGTATGGAGTCAAAGCAGTGTGATCCATAAAAGTCCACCAAACAGTATTAATAAGAAATTATTTTCTGCAATAGAATCTCCTATCCTTAATTATTCCCCCTTTCTATTTGAGGATTCCCTGTCTCAGAAAGTGGACTTTGGCTTTTTGGGGTATAATGGTGTTAAAATAAACACATGAATAAAGAGACTATATAAATAATCTTTCTCCAGCCCTAAGATACGTGTTTGATTTGGCTTTTTTTCCTATATAATGTTGGCAATGGGTATCACTTCAATAGCTTCTACATGGCAAAATTTGTCAGAGGACTGTAACTATTGCTGGATGAGCCTTTTATCTTTGTTCTATTATTTCTCTTTTCTTAAATATGACAAATGGAGAAAAACAGGGTTGAAATTAAGGGCAAAAAAGCTTTTGAAAAATAAACTTTTGAATATGGTTATGCTGGTGTAAGACAGAAGTTAGGCCTCACTGTTAGTTAAATCAAGAAAATGAATTTTTCATTAGCCCACAAGGTTAAATAATTCACCAGGAGGCTGGGGAACCAGGAGAACAGCTTCAGCTCAGCTGAAAACCTTCAGCCTCCCCTGCACAAATCTTCATTTCTCATGAACTCACACTCCAGGAAAAGAGCCTTATCCTCAGACAACTTGGTGTATAGGATGAAGCATGCTCTTCTGTTATGCACAAAATCTATAAGCCTTCAGGGGGGCTAAGACTGAAACCCAGGTGATCTCTGTCCCCTGCCCAAAGCAGCCAACCTGGAGAGCTACCATGACATGAGTAGGTGATCCTAGGTATATTCAAGTGCTTTGAACAGAGTGGAAAGGCTGCAATCAGAAGGTGAGAGGAATATGCTGTGGAAAACTGCCCCGTGATGTTGAGCCTGCTCTCCTGGGAGGTCAACAAGATGGATCCAAGACATCCAGCAGGGATCTGCAGAACTCTGAGGACATCGGAAAAGCATCCTGAAATCAAACAGTGAAACCCAGATTAAATGGTTTGGCAAAAGCAATACCAACCTGACATTAGATTAGTAAAATCACGTATGTTTTGACAAAAGAACCTACATGCTAAGAAAAAGAGAAAGGTTTCCCTTTAACTCTGCAGGGAAGTATCTCAGCAATATTTTGCCTCCATTTCAGTCAGCACTGGGATACCTGTCAGATCACAGGGGGCTTCACGGAAGTAAGGAAAATTAGCACAGACCAATTTCACAAGACTTTTAGTAGACACTCAGGTCCCATTTATGAGGAACTTGCAAATGTGTCTCAAGGTGAAGCCTTTTGCAAGCATTTGTTGGACAGACACTGTGATAATTGAGGCAGTGCTGTGACTACTCTCTTGTATCAGGCATTGCGCTCTTTCTCTCACTCCAGACACTGTTATATTACCTCACAATCTTATGAAAGGTAACTGATTTAGAACTTTTGCTAAGGCTCACAAGGAGTTAATCATATTAAATTTATATTCATCCAAGATAATATTATCATGCACATTTTTAAAAATTCCTGGTTTCTGGGCATGCATTTGTCAACCATAAACTGGCAAAAATACAATAAATGATAACAGAAATTAATTTTCCCAAAGAATCATTAAATCTTCCTGCTCCCATTTCTCTTTGCGTTTTCACCTCCCTCTTACTTCATGGGCTCCAGTACTGAAGCTTTTAATTGTCTGGATTGTCAGGTTTTGACATCCTGATCTCCTCTGATGAGCCTGGCGTCTTTGTAGTTTAGCATCTGAATACTAAGCACCTCTTGGTGCACAACCATCCTGCAGCTGGGCCTGTTTGCATCAGTGCTCCAGTTTGCACGTCTTAGTCCCTCTCCTGCTCTCCATGATGTGGATGTATAGCTCAACAACCTTCCCCAAAGTCATTCTCTTCTCTCTGATTTGAAAGTCAGGATTTCATCATCTCCAAAATCTACCTGTAACAGAAACCCTAGGCAGTCACAAAAGCAAATGTTGCTACAAATTATGCAGTGGTATCAGTGTATTTCTGTCAAATCAGTTTGCACTGATACCAACAGTTTGCTGGTTTGCATCAGAACAGAAGCTGGTGTGCTGTGCTTGTGCAGACTATGTGCTGCCTGGAGCTGGAAGCTTCTTCTTCCCACTGGGAACACCTGGAGTCAAATCCATACATTTTTACTCTGAATGACACCAATCAAATCTAGACAGCATAGATGACATTGTGTTATCATGAAATCTAGACTGGCTGAAATGAATCCAGGAACCTCCAGGACTAGGGAGGCTGGGATAGCCATATCTACAAAAGGAGATGGGCAGCCTTGGTCTTGCAACTACTTTAACTGAAATGCCTATGGGAGAAGGATGAAGAAACACGCTCGGAACAGAGAAGCGAGCAACTACTTATATTTGGCTGAATAAATGCAGGGATCAATTACTGTGCTTCTTAGGTAGGTATCATGTGTACAGGGACTGTTCACCAGCTACTCTGCTATGAAAGGCTGAAGTTTTCTTTTGGGGTTCTAACTGAAGAAGAGGGACATCATAAGAAGCCATTGTACTGGCTGTCTCTAAAAAAGTCTCTTTAAACAGCTCTTGCATGGTCTTGGAGGCTATATCTGTCAGAATAGGGCCAGACAAGACACAAGGCTTTCCCTCTGAAAATTACAATTATACAGTACTGAGCTGTTTCTCTGCAATAATTTTGCTGTATTACCACATATATATATATACATACATACATACACACAGATACACACATATATGTATACACATACACACACACACACACATATATGTATGTATGTATGTGTATTCTATTAGTGAGAGCATAACTATTTACTAAAAAGGGCTGTTGCTAGTTAATGTGTCTGTGAGGTGCTGGATTAGCTGCTGGCTGTGCACTTACATCCATTATAGATATGTTGAGGATAAGGTGAGTCCTGCTGTCATTAAGTTTTTCTTTCAAAATCAATTAGTCTCACAAAAGAAATGAAAGAAAGAACATGAAAAAATATAAGTAGGATGTTAAAGCAGTGTCTGTTTACCGTGCTTTACTGAAAGTGAGAGAAATTCTGCTTGCAATTGACTCAGTCAAGGATAATGCTGCAACTGTACAGAAGCTCCAGAAATGCTCTGTGCCTGGGTTGTCCCTATCTCAAATATGCACACTCCTCCAAACCAGGGTCTTCTAATACAGCAAAAAACTTTTGTCAGCCACTTTCTGAGGCTTTTGCAGATCATTTTCATGGCAAGGTCACAGTTTGTGCAGCCATAATGATTCTGTGATAGCAGACCAGGCTTGATGGAAGTCATTCAAGGTGACACCAAATGTGTCTGGGAAGAAATACTTCCTAGAGTCCTTAGGAATCTGTGCAATGCCTGTTTGTACTAAATACTCCCTGGCAAACCACAGAGAAGCACAGCACAGCAAGATAGATTAGTTACCTTCCTCCAGTCATTCATAAATATGGCCTTGCATGCTTGCACTTCCAGGAGCTGCAGCCCACTGTCTTTCTCTGTGGGGATAGTGCCTAATGCAGGGCTGGTGATTTTGCAATACTTTTTTTTTTTTTTTAAAAAGGACATAATTTACTGTGAAGCTAAGAGTGGTTATTTTGGAACAGCTCGCAAAGACATTGTAAGGATGACACTATAGATTGAAATGTTTACTTGCATACCTTGCTGGTTCCACCAGGAAAAATTTGGAACATAATTTCCCATGGTTTGAACCAGTTCAGAATTAAAACAGTTTATTAATTGTTAATTAATATTTATTAACATTTGTTAATACCAGTTAGTAGTATTTATTAATGAAGTTTATTTAGTTATCATTATTAATGACAGATCATTGACTCCCAATCCATGAACCATATATGCAGAATCAATATTTGTAATGGAACAGATAAAACAAAATACCAGTTGCAAAATGTTAATAAACACGTGCAAGTTTCTAAAATGCCCTTCCATAGCTGATCTTAAGAAGTTCTATCTCACATGTGTATGGACATGAGAGATGTGGCTTGTCTCACTACAGGTCACTCCTGTTGACCCAACACTCCACAGACCTTCTTGATGGTGAGGAAGCCCCCACAGGTCCACTGGCACACCCTGAGGTATGGGTTCCTCTGCACTGCACCCACACAGTCACTCTGAGTGCTGTCTGTATCCCTGTCCTGTGTCCCCCAGAAAGGCTGCCTGGGCAGGGGCTGTGGGGCCACAGGGACACTAAGGTTTTCACCAGTGTTCTGTTCCCATCCCATGCAGTCTCTTCTATGATACAAGTACCTTATAGTTCTTTGATACTAATTCTCAAGTTGTCTTCTTCTTGACTTCATCCATGCAACTCCCTTGCTGTCATTGAATCCAGTGGTCATTTTCCTCTTTAGCACTATGCCCTCTGTACAGTGACAGGGGGTGTTAGACACACACACACATGCATGCACACATGAATCTTTTCCTGTCACATTTCTATCTTACCTGCTGATGTTCTCCAGCCCATGTGACATTGGACAACAGGGCCCATATGAGCAGGATCATCCCTGACAGCATAACTTACCTTTTCCTTCTGAGCAATACAAATGTTTGAAGATTCAATGGTTATGCAATAATAAATACTGGCATTGTGCTTTTTTTACTGATACCTATTGTTTTACAAATGCTTTTTGCCTAGAACTAAATTGAATAATTCACGCTTGAATAGCCTGTTTTGGCTGTGTTGCTGTCTTCTGAATTATTTCAGAGACATTTTGGAAATACATAAAAGTCATTTTACATAGATAGAGAATCTGGATTTTAAATGTTAACATTTAAATAAATCAGTAGAAAGCCTCTTTTATTTTTATTCTGAACAGAAAATGAGACCACACTTTTACCTGAATCAAAATTTGCAGCTGAAAATATTGCCTCTAAATTGAAACTGCAAACTGAACAGCCTTTGGTTTCAGTATCTGAAAGGACTTTTGTTATGACTTACAATAGTTTTCATTTTCCACTGAGAATGCATTTGCACTGGTTTGTTTTGACCCACTGCTGTATTTAGTTGGTATTTCAAAGCAAATCGGCCCCTTCTGTGTTTTTCTTCCCATCATCCCCATTATCACCGAGGGCAGGGGAATGTCAGAAGCCTTGCAGGCAGCACCAATTAGATTCAGACATGCCGTGTGGGACTCACCTGAGCAGATGTCCAGATTTTACACTGTAGGCTTTCATGTCCTGGACTTACCATCCACAGACAGATGCAGGCTTTTCTATGTGTTATTTAATTCATCTTAACATGGATGTTCAAAATAAGTCAGAGAAACCAAGTTCTAATGACTCTAAACTGAGCCGGGGAAGGCATGGTCACGTGTGGATATCAACACCGCAGGCTTTAAACAGTGAGGTGAGATGACTCCAACCCACATGATCAACCCTCTGCAGTTCACATAAATTAGCACCATGGTGGAAGGGATGAACAGAAGATTTAACAGATAAAAAGAAAGTCTCAGTGGTGCTCCAGAGGTGAGGAAGGTCAACTTCAACACCAGAGGAATGTAAGCAATGTTCAAACTAATCCATCTACTACTGTCCCTGGAAAGCACATAAATAAGTCACAGAAGTCTCAGTGACTGCTGAGAAAGATGTAGTCTGTTCTCCTAGCACTAAATTTACTACTGTGGATTTCTTTATCTCTGTCCTTCAGAAGATGTGCGCCTTATACCAATCACTAGGTTAAGCATTGAAAGAGCCATCACCTTTTAAAACAGAGCCAGTTATTTTTGTTGCCTACACAATGATGTGGATCTTATAAATTGCTAGGCTCTTGTTTCATAGTAGGAGAGTATTGGAGCACTGCAAATGTGTAAATCAGAGATGAGATTGAATGCCTTTTGTAATGCATGGAAAGAAATCATGGACATGATCAGAAGCTTCAGTTTGGAGATGAATATTGACAATTGTATATAGCCAGTAGTCCATATCAATTTCTAAAAGACAAGGATTACATTTCATGTCCAAAAGAACACAACATAAAGTAAGTCTTCCAGAACTTGTTGTGAAGGGTAAAGGTAAATTCACTACTTCCCTAGGCTACTCAATACCCGTGGACAAAACCTGATGACATTTGGAATGAATGTAGGACAGTTCCAGCTACTCAGTGATTCTTCAGGCATTGCTGCTAAACATCGTATACTCAAATTTTCATGCTTCATCTGGAAGCAGGTATAACATCACTGTCAATGCATTCTGTAGATGCCACAGACTATTGAGGAAATGAGTATAATTTTATATATATTTATGATATACATTATACACTGTAGACAGTAAGTATTCTCAGAAGACTTCAGGAAGAGTAAAGGCAATATCACAGTGCAACAATGCAAGTGAAGGATTAATGTGATCTTCATACCACATACATAAAAAGAAATGAACAAGAATATGGAGTCAGTCTTCTTGGCATTAAATGGAAGACCAAAAAACTCTTCTCTTCTGGTGTCAAATACAACAAGGAAACAGATAAGGCTGGACACAAAAATATTCAAGAGACTGAAATAAAAGGGCTGTTAGGGTGAGATTTTGGAAAGAAAAAAGTGCACAGCAATATGATGTAAACAAAAAAATTGCTGTAAAGGAGATAAAAAGGTGACTTGATTGCAGTATTTAAGACCCACTCAAAAAGAAAAATGTTATGTATTGAAAAATTCCTTAATCTAATAGAGAGTAGCAAATGCTAGAAACTGAAAGGTGGTATCAGATATATTTAAGTAAGAAGCCATGCAAACTTTTATTAGTGAGATGAAATTATGAAAGTGCAGATCAAGCACTTTCTGTTTGGAAGAAATAGTTTAGTTAAATACAGACTGTAGTATTTAATTTGGGGACTAAGGGATGGGATAGAATAGCCTTGTCTCCAAGTCTAGTGACACTTCCTATCTCTAAAATGTCCGAAGGTACTCAGAGAACAAAGACAAATTATATTAATTTGCAAACAGTTTTCAGCTTGTCTTGGGAATGCTGAGCGGGAAAAATAAGATTTTTTTTTTTAAGTAGAAAGACATCACTGTTTGGAAAGTAAGAATTACTACAGTTCACCTACACATCTTCAAGAGAGAAAGAAACAGGAAAATGGTGTGCATACAGCCTGCAGATGATGAAATTCAGCACGAAAATGGTTCATGTCTAAAAGTTTTACTCTTGAATTTCAATTTTGGTGGTGTATTATGCAAAGGAATATTAAGAAGACAATGATCATTTAGAAAGATTAAGATATTCATGGTAATGACTTTACAAGCTATAATTTAAGGAACAAAAAAGATTCTAGGTTTTCTGCATCACATTTTTTTTAAACCATATTGAAATATAAAATTAAAGGAGCTTTCATTATTTTTAGAGTGTTCTGCTCTTCAATATAAAATAATTGTTCTTTTTCTGGGAAATAAGAACACGCTCTGTTTGTCAGTCTGCTTTTGTGGGTGCCATTCAGAACCTATCACTGTAATAATACCTGTGTTTCTTCTTGTTTACATTATCTCATTATATGTAAGCCTTTCTTTGTTGCATCCATTGGACACTTTGCAGCTTATTTGGGTCTTTAAGATGCTGGATGAGAGAGACCAAAAACTGAAAATCTTACCTGTTTGTTTTTGTGAAAGTGCAAAAATGAATGCACACAGAGAAAATGAGATGAAGCAAAGTGAAGAAAAAAAAAGAAATTAATGCTAGAAGCACAGAAGCACTGCAGTTAGTTGTCATTGCAAGCTGTTTGTTCACCAGAGAATTAAAATTGTCACATCAGGGGATGCCCACTAAAAGTAAGGCAAATTAGTTAGTAGGACTGTAACTCAGTAACTCAACCATGATTTGTGTCCAATTCTCTGATATAAGAGTAATATTCTCAGTGGAAGGATGCTCTCCAGACCTTTCCATTTTTCTGCCCTCTTTTCATAGCATCACAGTATAATTTAGGTTGAGGGAACCCTTGGTGGTCATCTTGTCAAATACCCCGCTCAAAGGACATCCAGGTAAGACATATTGCGCAGAGTTATGTCCAGGTGTAGTTTGAATGTCATCAGGGATGGAAATTCAATGTCTCTGGGCAAGTTCTCTCCACCTTGCTAGTAAGTCAATAAAAACAGTAGTAAGTTCCCATGAAAACGTCTATTTTCCAGGATGAACAGATCTCTCTTCCTCAGCCTCTTCTCATTTGCTGAGCGCTCCAGCCTCTGTACATCTTAATGGCCTCCACTGCATTTGTCCCAGTATGCAAGAATTTTTCTTGCACAGGGGAGCCCCAAACTGCCCAAAGTTCTCCATATGTGACCTCACAAGTATTGAAGGATTGAAGTAGCGAAGGATTGCTTACCTCTCAACCTGGTGACTGACTGTATTGCTAACACAAAGCAGTATGTGGTTAGCCTGAGCTTAGCTGGGCAGCACAGCATTGCTGGCTGGAGTCACTTGGTTTGTTAAATTTAGAAGACTGAGGGGTCACCTCATCACAGTCTAGGGGAAGTTCTCGAGGTGGTCAGTGGAGGGGTAGGTGCTGATCTCCCCTCTCTGATCACCAGCGACAAGACACATGGAAATGGTATAAAGCTGCATCAGGGGAAGTTCAGACGAGATATTAGAAAAGGTTCTTCACTGAGAGGGTAGTTGGTTGCTGGAACAGGTTTCCCAGGGAACTGATCACAGCACAAAGCCTGCCAGAGTTTAAGGACCATTTGGTTCTTAGACATACGGTTTTCATTTTAGGTGATCTTAAAAGGAGCAAGGAGTTTGACTAATTATTTTTTTTAGAGTCTAGTTTTATTTGGCATTCAGAAGTGTCTGACTGTCCTTGGTTATTACAGTTTGGTTTTCTCAATTCGCTGAAGTTAACTTCTTGCTAATCTATCTTTCAAAGCTTTGAGAAAAGAATGATCAGGGATGCTCATTCCATATTAAAGAAGGTGATATTTTGGGGATGTGGGCAAACAAAAGTCTGAAGATTCAACATTAAAAGCTGTGCACAAGGGGTTTTACACATGAAATACAATTTTACAAATCAAATGTAAAAAAGTAAAATCTGGAGATAACTGTAGATTTCTCCTTTTTTTTTTTTATCTTACAAAGTATCACTCATAAAATTTTTGACAGGCCTCGAAGAGTAAGAAAAAGCTTCTTTTATGTCCTTAGAGACCATCCCATATTCTTCTTTTCATAGCATATAAACTTACTGGTTCTTTAACATCAAGGTACATAAAGGCACACACTTTCCTGAGTAAAATCCTTTCATTATTTTTCTTTGTATAAATGATTCATGTTCCCTTATAAACCATGACTGTAGGACTTTCATTCTTTCAAAACTTTTTTATAGACTTAACTCCAAGGCATGAAGACTGGCTTAGTGAGATTCATAACTAGCACTAGCATGTTTGTCATCATGATTTGTCACTGCATCAGGTGAAAACTTTGAAGTTAATTGGTTCATATTTAAACCATACTTTGAAAACGCAAAGCTCAATGCAGCTTTTTTTCCATAATGAGGTCCATTTCTTATACTGACTGATAAGCAGTCAGTATAAAATGATGGGCTCTTAAATCTATGGGAATTGTACTTAATGAGAATGACTTTGATTCTCATTATATTGATTTCAGTAGGAAAACCTTCATTCATTTTAATGGGTACAAGACCAACCCTTACAGAGGATTTGGAGTCAGTCCAGTAAAGACAATAAGTATATGAAAGGGAGGTACAACTGCATATTACCTTCACTGCTTGAGCTCCAGTTACTAGACTGTGCAGTCAGCAAACAATCCTGCCTGAGCTTGTGAAGGAGCTCAGTACTTGACACTGCAAACATTTGGAGACCCTTTGAGTAGATATACTTGCCTAAATTTCCCATTTTAGATGCTGGATAAGGATTATTAAGCTCTGTTCATAGAGTCCACAGCCCTAATTTAATTTGAAGAGCAAGATGCTACCAGAAGTTTTCTAGGGAACTGGGCAAGACATAATGCTTTCAGCGGCAGGGGCTACATATCCCTTTTTTAACCATAGCCTAGTAGTGTGCAATTAATTACGAATCAGAAAATCCAAGTTCAGTGCCTTACTCAAGTATGTTCTGTCCATTGGGCCCCAGGCTAAAATATACAAAGAGATTTCTCAAATCTTCCATGGATTATTAGTAACTATGAAGAGAATAGTACAAGATTAATGAGGGATGGGTGGCAAAAGAAAAAACAAATCATCATAAGACAGCCTTTATTAATGCTGTTTTTCTGTTCCTCAGCATTTTAAAATAAAACCTGTCTAGTACTTAAAAAGACAAGTTTAAAAAGACAAAAGTACATGTTCTTAGAAGTAGTCATTTCCCAGAATTATGATAATGACAGAAGTACAAAATTGCAAGATAAAAAGTGCACCCTAATAGTGCTTTTATTTCTCCAATTCTTCTGCTAGTTCTGAGATATATTTCAAAGCAAGTCACTACTCTGAAGTACTCTGATACTTTGGGAAGGATTCCAGGACTCAGTCTTAGATCTTTAGTGCCACTTAGGTGCTACAGGACCTACCTTTTCCTACACCTGCCACTCTAAAGGCAAAGCATCTCCTGTGTTACATTTACCAGTCCTGCACAGATGTCACAGCCACATCAGGGTGTGTGAAATGGTCTGCTGGAGGCCAGACATGACAAGGCAGGTAGGCAACTAAATCACACCCTCTACTGCTGCCAGTTTGTCTGAACTTGTTCAGAGCTCCATCAGGAGTTGTAGCTATGGCTCCATGGAAAGCTATCAAAACTATGTTGTTGCATCTGCCTATAAGTTCCTGAGCCCCACCATGGACAGGAGTATGCTTAACACAGCGCTGTGCAGAGATGTCAGCTCAGGTCCCAAACCCGGTGTGGCTGCACTTCAATGTTGCTGTGCTTCAAAGCCAGTTAGCAGGGCTTTGGCAAACCACATATATCCAGATGGATTTTCCCATGCTTCTCTCAAATCTCCCTTCACCTAACCTGTGACTTGGCCTCAAATGTGACTACTTACAATGCTTGCGAGGTATTACGAAACCACTGTTTCAAAGTGCATTCCAGTACATTATTTCCATTGAAGTAATTTGCTGCTAAGATGATAATTTCCTTTCTAGTATGAGGGGAAAAAAAAAAAAAGATGTAAAGAGAATGTGCAAATTGTACGTGATTCAATGAATATTCTGCTTTAAATGAAATATCCAAATAAGCTTTGAGAAAGCTTGGTATGCAGGTCTGAATTATTTTTTCCTTACTCTGCATCTATCCTGAATTTCTCTCAAGACTGAATTTCTTTTTATGGTTTACTTGTGTAATTGTTCTTACCTGGAACATCTGTCCTTTTCAGGAGAGAATGGTGTCAAGTGAACACAGATTTTCAGCAGCAAGTGTCTGGGATGGGAGAAACATGATCTATTCACATGACATAATTTTTTTTTCTCTGTATGATTAGAACTTGTCAATATAGCTGTGTCACAATTTATTTAAGGTGCTAATTCACATTTACCTATATGTGTCCAGCTGTAATATTTCTTTTATACTGGTAGGTCTCAAGAGTTCTACCTTTATGCAATGAGAATATATGAATAGATATTTGGTGCCTTATTGTAAGCACTCACAATAACTGGATCAAAAGAAGTGTAAATACTTGCTTACGTTTTGGTTGGAAGACCTAAAGAGAAAGAAGTGGCCTTCATTTTTCCTCATCACCCTGAGATTTTGTCTTTGTTGGAGCTTCTAGATATACATTTAACCGTGAAGCACCTTAATTTCAGTGCTTGTAAATAACTTGACAATTCCTTGCATGCTGTTGCGCCATTTGAATATGGCTTTTTGGTTCTCCATGGTACCATTTGAATAAGTTACTAGGGACCAGTTTTAAAGAGTATTTGTTTAGTTCCATGTTCTTTTTGTTTTGGCGTCTTTTTTGTTTGTTTGTTTTGTGGCTTTTTGTTGTTGTGGGTGAGGATTTTGTTGGGAAGTTCTTTTCGGTTTTTTTAGGGTTTTTTTAAATTTTTCTTGGAATGAAACACAAGGAAAAGTTCTTTCTTAGGCACGGTAATTGTTTTCAAATAAAGAATCTCTAAGTATAAACACTGAAGAAATGTGACTAAATCAGACTGCACAAAAACTTTAAATAACCCTGTTTAAGGAGCCCAGGAGGACTGACAAGTTTTTTTGGTAGTGAGGTCTCACTCTTGCAAATGTATGTGCTTTTGCATTTATTTCATGCAGGTTATGTGCCATAAAGGTATCATACTTAGTTTGGTCACATCCAGTTGTACATCATAGTATTTGTTCCTCATCCAAATGGCAGTCTGATGATCTCTTCAAGATCTAGGGTTGATGATGCTTAGTTTTCTCATTAATACCATAGTCAAGCTGACTCAGACTGAAAAAGCTGTAAGTCAAGCACTAGGAAATCTGACAAATATTGAATAGATGACTTATCATTGAGGGATTTTTTTTCTTCCTTAGTCATCTACAGTTAAAAATGAACACACAAAGTATACCTGTAGTGCCAGTAAATGAGAGAAGTTGCAGTACAAATTATGAAGAGTAGTGTGTTGCCAAAAATTCATGAAGAGAAATTAATCTCTTCCTGATGGGCATAATTTTCTAAATGGGTTCTTGCATGCTGTTGTGGTTTGAATTATGAGTTTCATGCAGACAAAATCTGCAGTTCAAGTGCATGGGCTGGTGAACAGTAGCTGCTTGTCTAGAAAAATGAAAACAAGTGATAGCCTAGCAAATGAGTATGGTAAATTTAAATTAACAGAGAGGTTGTCTGCTTTAATCTCTGAGTGAAGGGCACATTGCTTTTCAAAATATCTCACTGTAAGAAATAATTCCTGCAGAATTAAGTCTTTGACTTGTATGATCTGTGAATATAATTTTGATAAACCAAGGAATTAAATCTTACTTGCTGTTGACAGATCATCTGCAAGGAAACTCTCTAAAATGTCTCATTATTCACAGAACCTGTAAAATATTGTCTAGGTTACTAGTTCCTATGTAAACTGTTATAACTTTTGTAATGGTTAGCCAAGGCTTGATCCCATACTTCTGTGTAGGAGAGGGTTAATCAACCATTTGGAGAAGGTGAATTTGAAATGCCTAAGTAAACAGTTTTCTGCACTATGGCCTCATGCTTCTCACAGTGGGCAATTATCGATATGTATATGTGGGACTTCCAGATCTACCAAGAGTATGGTTGCCTCGGCAGGCACAGCAGGGCAGTAGCACAGCCTCACACGTCCATGTGGCCTGAAGCTGCTCCCTTGTGCCACTAGCAGTGCTGATGGAGATCACAGCTCTTTCCTGAGCTCTGCAACATGGCAAACCTTCCTCTGCTTCCTTGTGTATGGCTTCCCTGGCCCTGGGTAATTTACACTTTGGCCTTTTTTTTTTTTTCCTAGTTTATTGGCACTGGAAAGTTTTATTGGACAGGCTTTTAAAAATTATTAATGAAGCATTTTCTGCACTGTTAGCAAAGATCATCTAACTTTATTTTCCATCACCCGAGCATCTTAAGTAATTCACAGTCTTTTTCCTCATCTTCACGATTTCCCTTGGACAGCGAGATGTACCATCATCCCCACTTTACACCTGACAAATACAGGCTACCTAAACCAGACTCTGACAACAGGTAGATGTCTGAGCTTAAAACTATGACCGATAAAGTCCCACCTAACCTTCATGGCATCTGTAGAGGCTAAGGTGTTTGCTGGCCAAGTTTGTTCTGGGTCAATGCTCTTGTTCTGTGGTACATCCATATTAGCATATTAGCTCAGTCAGAGGTGTGTTTTGGAAGCTGATCTCCTGGCTGTCCCTCTCACTCTGTTTCACGCACTAGTCTAACAACACTCAAGGCATGTTTCTTTCAGATGAATTAAATGAAAGATGTATTCCCTAAATGAATCAAATGCTTTTCATCTGGTAGCGATCACTGAGTCCAGGCTGTGGCTAGAGCCAATGTATGGAAAAAAGTATATATAGTATGGATATCAGATCCTCCACACCACCTATCTCATTCTATGCATTGGTTCCTTTTGGATCTCACTATTTGTGTAGAGTTTGGAACGGTGATGGATACCGAGGTCTTCACTAGGCACTTCTGACCTCATGTCTATTCCTCATCCCAGGATACAGACTGTGACATATACACACACAATTCTCCCTGAGAGGAGCAAGGACAGTACAAAAATGAAATACGGTGCAACAACATAATTTCAAAAATATGTGATCTTTTTAACCTTAACCAGGTTAAGTTGTGGTGTCTGCAGAGAAGTTGTGGATGCCCCATCCCCAGAAATGTTCAAGGCCAGATTAGATGGGACTTTCAGCAACCGGTCTGGGGGAAGATGTCCCTGCCCATGGCAGAGGGGATGGAACTAGGTGATCTTTAAGGGTCCTTCCAACCCAAACCACTCTGAGACTCTATGACTGATAGAATTTGCAGGAAAATTATTGGCCTTCAATCAGCCACGTGGGGAGGTCTGAATTTGGCTTCTAAAATCCCAAGCTATAGCGAGCAAACGTTATCTTTAGAAGATAAGTTGCCTTGATAATACTCATCTACTCTGCAGCCTAATGGTGCAATTATGATTGATTTAATTTTATTAAGTCATTCAAGAGTCTATTTCCTTTTTTAATAGCTACAGAAAATACATAAAGTCTTAATGTGTTGGGATACAAAAAAAGCAAATCAAAGCGAAGAACAATTCCTGAGATTTATGAATCTGTGGTACTACTTTAATTTTAATAAAATATAGCCAATGACAAAAAAAGAAATATAAAAGTATCTAATTATAATTATATAAAATGCAATTGTGCACATTATATAGACATAAAATTGTATAAAAAAATTGATAGCAAAGCTAGTCATATAATCACATCTCCATTGAAATTGATGGGTAAAATGGAGTTGGCATTCCAGACAGTTGTCAAATGGAAAGGAATATTTATTTTCCAACAGCATAGTTAATTTCAAGTGGGTTTTTTCATATTTTGATTCTCTCATCCTATTTCTCTAATTTAACTATATCAATCCATGCCTTTCCTTGTCTTTTTTCCCCCATTCATTCAAAAATAGGATGTAATATACCTCAAATTAGGGACCAAATTCATCTCCCTGCCTGGTTAGCTACATGTTGAATGCCTACATGTGAGCAATTGGCCTGGCTCCGCTATACTCCATAGCAAACAATTCAACACCAGTCAAAGGAGAGAGCAACTCATGGTAGTCTGAAACAGCCACTACGTAAGCCATCCTTTATATATCATTGCTTGTTTCCTAGATCTCTGTCAGCACTAATAGGAACTAAGAGAGCTCAAAATTAGCCAACAAAGTTAAGCAAGATAAATTCTATTCCAGACATCTATTCTCTTGGTCCTTTACATTCATCAGCATTTCTATGCCTATGTTGCTGTAATATCCCTTTTTATAATAAGTTTTTCTTGTTCTTACCAGTGCAATTTAACAGTTCTGTGTTAGCAATACTTTCAAAATCTGGTCTTATATTTTATGAGACTTCATTTCACAGCTTACTATAAACACGACATGTGACATTTATATAAATGAGTGTATTATAATGACTTTGGTAGTCCTTTACACCAATAATCGTATTTAAGTCTAGGCATGTCTTCCAAAACACTTAAGTCTTAACTGCTTATATAGACACTCCATTTGCTGTATTGAGAAAAAGGTCAATGACTTCAGATTGCTAAAATGCATATCCATTTTTGTAAATATTTGCAGGCTGTTTTTCTGGCTTTCTTCCAGTATGGGTCCTGTTTGGGAAATATTTGTGTTCTGTAGCAACACGCAAGAAACTATCCTTAGAAACTTGACTTTTAGTTCCCTTCCATGTTGGTTGTTGCTTATCAACCCCACCCTGTTGTCAGTCTCAGGTTTTCAGTCTGGAGAACACTGCAGCTCCTTCAACTCTAGGGAAAATAAAAAAAGACTGACTGAAAAATGCCAAACAACATGTAGTCCATCAATAAAAGCATGCGTTTCAAATGAAACCGTCAGACTATTGCATTGACTGCAGCTCACTAAGTTAGGCAATTTATCCTCAAGTTATTCAAGGCTTCTGGTCTTTATTGGAGGAAAATCTGGCATCTTAATCTGTCTCCAGGGAATACATCTAAACTTCATCCTGTTCATCATAGTTCATACTGTGTATGTGCCTTATGGGGAAGAGTATGATTTTAACCATACTGATCTTAAAAGGTGGAGATGTGCTATTTATTTTCTAGCAAGGAAGGAATTAGCCAGGTCCTGATGCATGTGTCATGTAAGTAGAGAAACTAGAGAAACAAAATGGGCAGAAAGCCCAAAGTCCATTCCACTGGAGTAAACAAACAAGTCGTAAAAACAGCTACCTCATTTACAAGAGGAAATCACATTAGATAGTAGATAACAAAGCAGTAGCTTGTAGCCCAGAATGGGATTTGGGTTGTCCTAATTTATCAAAGAGTGTTGTTTTCCTTTTATTGCCTGTTCATGCTAATTTTCAGAAGTGGAATTTCCCAGGATCAAATGTGCATGATAGGACACTTAATGCTATGCTGAGTGGATCTCTCATGCAGATTATGACACCTTTCTTCCTTAGATTGCTACTGTCGTGTTGCCTCTTGTTTTACCACACTGCACTTAACTCCTTAGCACCCTCTTTAGTTCTTTTTCTCTGAAACCCCTTCACTCTGTCAAGACTTTTCGGGCAATTTTGTATTTGGCTAGAAAATAGTCAAGGTGCAGTAGGTGAAAGGCTTCTTTCCTGTTTCATGAGTTCTCTGGGTACCCATTCACAAAATTACACTGGGGTTTTATCCAATCATCCTGCATTAGAGACATGGGTGTGTATCTTTTCTCACTATTGCCTTCCATCTTTCAGCATCAGAACACTCCAGTCTCTTTTCTCACTCAGACAATATTTTTGATGAAAGTTATGGTTATACTATTCACTGTATTTCAGAATTGTATTTTAAAATATGGGTGAATAAGAAGATGTGAAGGAGGGGAAGTGATCTTATGACATTGTGTTTATAACCACATAGGTGTGTGCAGTAAGTAATAATCACTTCATATTTAGTAAAGCTTGCATATTATCCACAGGGCATAAAGCTGTTAATTTCAACATGCAAATTTTATAAACATAGAAATCTTGAGAAAAACACAAAGAAAATCTTAAATTCTTGCTATAAATGTGTAGAGGGGGAAAAATAATGTCTCAATTCTATTGGAGTCATCTCAATTCTTCATAGATATGCAACATGTATGCTTCCATGGCAAACCTGCTTTTGAGGTCATAGTTTTAGCATTTAGGGAGAAGAAAAAACACACCTTTCTAAGTTGTGAGGTGAATTACCTTCTGGAGGTGCCTGTGTTTGTCCTCACTGACTATAGAAATAGGATTTTGGGATGAGTCATTACCTAATTAAAGCACATGGAGGCTGCTCTATAAATGACCTCTCTGCCCTGTGCTGCTCTTATGGTCACTGTAGAGAAGCAGTCCTCCTCCAAATTGCAGTTCATCTTATCCTTAGTGTCAGAAGCAGGTCAGATGAAGTAGTCTCTCCAGATGACTTTTTCTGTCAGCTTACAAGAAAGAGTTACTTATTCTGAAATAGACCTCTAAAGTTGAGAAGTCTCAAATCTGGTGTGAAAAATTATGTTTGTTTGGATTAGATAATCTCAGACTCTTCCTCAATGCTCACAACCTGAAGACATCAGAGGAGTGAGAGGCATCTGTGCCCACTGTTCTGCATAGGCATGGCACCCTCCTGCCCCTTAAATAAGTGGGCTTCAAAATTCAAGCCCACAGCACTGCTGGGAAGCTGAGTTAATTATTCAAGCAGGACAGCATCACACTCTCTGTAAGCACAAACTCACTGCTTACAAACAGTGTCGGACTGGTGTTGTGGCAGATGGACAAGGTAGGCACACCAGCTCCTTCTAAAGCAGCTCAGGTACCTCCAATATGGAGACAGATTATGGATGAAGATGACTTCTAAATCTGCTGTTGGAAGAGCGAAGTGCATGTGGGGTAATAGGTAAATACATGAATCCATTGCACTGAAGTTGTGAGGAAGTTCACATCTATTCAGACTTTCAGACTGTAGCCCTTGTTACGTTACCTTTTCAGGAGAGAGCAAGAAGTAATCCATGAGATGACTGTGTAAGATTATCCTACTATGAAACTGCACACTTTATAGTGCTCAAATTCTATGATAAAGCACATCAAAGATCTCTAAATTATTTTGGATAATTTTCCATATGGCTACAGAAGTTCTTTAAAGTACAGCAAATTTCTATCCTCTCTGCGGTCATCCTCTTGGAAAGACCAACTAAGATATCTTTTTCAAGAAGCTCTTTTCATTTTCAGTCTTTTGTGACTCAGTTCTATTATTATTCTGGTCTACCAAAAATTCTTTTTCTGGTCTTTTTTTTTTTCCTTTAATAGAGCTATCTTTTTTTTTTTCTTAACTGCATGATGTCCTTCCCTTTCCAGTCTTGCTCCATCTGATTAAAATTACACAGCTTGTTTCAGAGGCTGGATCCAGTAATTAGCCTTCTAATGTCAACTGAATCCTTCCCTGCTCTTCCATACAGTCTGACCCTCCTGCAGAATGGGTATCTGTTTCATTTAATTTCTTTCATGGTCTCCTCCCTGTAATGGTTCAGACTGACTTTCTTCTTTGAGCATGTTTTGAAGATGTAAAAGCACAGTTGTGTTAAATATTATATTGTTCTTCATGATGGGAACTTTGTAAGCTGATCTTTGCAGTGAGAACAGACATCTAGCTGCTGCTCTCCAGGTTTTGGCAAAGGCAGAGAATGGGATGCAACTGAAGCCACATTTGTAAATCCTCTAGGCCTCAGCAGTATAACAAAAACAGAGTGTTGCTGCCTTGGAGATGAGGAGCTGTGCTACCTGTGACCACTGTGACCATGGACAGAGACAACCGGGCCAAAGAAATGTGATGGGAAGAGAGATTGACAACCCAGCAAGAAGAGGCTCAAGAGCCTTGATACCACAAGAAAGAGACAAGACCTGCCATACATTTGTTCTATATCAGTATGAAAACTTGTTTATTATTCTGAGCAAACCAAATAAATGGCACAAATAAAAGCAGTAATATCCATTCAAATAATTTATCTTTCAAAGCTCTCAGGAGAGAAAAAAAAAAATCATTGTTTTTACAATTCCAAGGCAAAATTACAGGTCTTGCAATAGGTTTTCAAACTTAGTCTTTCTAAAGGAGGGGGAAGGAAAGGGGGGGCAGGGCAGAAACCAACCAGAAAGCACTGAACTAACATTCTGCATGTCTTGAATCATGTCAGAATATAATTCTACTCAGTGAAAGATGCAAACCTTATAAATACCATCTATATAGAATATAATAAATTCAAGCACTAATTTTTGACAGTGGAAACAAAAGCAATCACATAATATTGTCTCAATAACACGTGTGAATATTTTTCAGGTGTTTGCTACTCTATGTGATACTGAAATAATAAACCTTTTAAAGCTGTTTTCTTTGGGTCTCCTTATCTGCCTGATGATTTTATTGTAGCATTATTCACTAGCAGAAAAAAAAATACTATAAGTAAGCTTTTCAATAAGTTTTTATAGCTGCAGTCATCTGTCTACATTTTATTCTTGATAAGAGTAGCTGTAGTTTTTGACAATTAAAAGCTGTTCTGGGTGCCTGTTTTCCCTTTACAAAGCTATTGATTTCAATGCATCACTGTTAATTCTGTCTCCCATCACTCGTCCAGGTTGTCCTTGTTCTGTCCTCAGGCTCTACTACATCTACCTGATGCCATGTTTTCCAGTGCAACTCTGAAAGAGTTTGCATCTGCCAACAGCTAGGGCAAGGTTCATGAGTGTGGTAGGATCTGACTTAAGAAACTCCTTGGATTTCAAGCATCTCTTGAAGGATGTGGTGAAATACTTGTCCCCTTGAAAGTGCCCACGTGAACTTACTCATTCAATAATAGCCTGGTTTTAGAAGTTAATTCTGAAGGAACTCTTCATCCACCATTTATTATGAATGCAGACAAGGACCTAGCAACTGATGAGAGAAAATCATCTTTCACTTCTGTGAATCAACTCTCTGATCATTCTAATATAAGCTATAAGTGGGCAAAACTTTTTTTGTCTGTGCTTCAGAATATGCTGTTGTCCCTATATTCTTGCTTAGAATTTACCCTATGACTTTACCTCTGCATTACCTGGGTTACCTGTTTCTGAAGGGCAGGAGCAGTTAGAAGCCTTCCAAGGACAATTCTGTCACAATCTATTGTTGTCTATTCCCATCACTTACCAAGACCTGCAGATAAAAGACTACGTTGATTTTAATATCTTTACACAATTCTTGCTAATTAAGACAACAGATTTTTTATTTACATGTTTGGTTACTGCTATTGGATAATGCTTTTGCATGTGTCTGCTTGCCTTCCTCATATGAGATAACGACTACTAACTGAATTCATTAACTATTTTCTTTGTCTTGAATTAAAAAAAAAAAAGAGAGGTCCCCATGACATTTCTGAAAAGCAGAGTTATAAATGAACATTAGAAATGCAAAGTATACAATTCAACTATATATCTTTAGCCTTTTACACTTCTAAAGTCAGTCTCAGTGGTAATGCATTTCTACACTCTTCATATAGCAACTGTGTGATAAACCAAATAAACTTGTCTTCCATAAACCTTATAGTTCCTGTTAATGTATCTTGATTTTTAGGGCATGGAGGAGGGTGGAGAGCATGTTACAGTAGCACAACTCCACCAGAAGCTCAGTAATTAGTTACAAGTACTTTCTAATTTTCCAGTAGTCATGTTCTGTTTTTGAGACCCTCAGACTGTGTCAGTAGTCATAATGTTCGTAAGGGAGCCATATGGCATCACAAGAAAAAGGGAGGTAAACATTTGTCATGTGTGTACAAAGAAGTTTAACTCCTTTGTAGATAGATAGTTCAAAACTTTAAACTAAAATATTAGTATCTCATTTATTATCCCCTTTTCCTGTTTTGTTAATTCTAAACAGAGATTATTGTTCCTTTACTCAGGGAAGAGTCTCTTACCTTCAAGTAGAGAAGGAATTTGAAGTTTAATTTTAAACTTAAAAAAATTAATACTGGAATCTTAACATTTCTCTGGTTATAGAAAACAACGTAACTGTCACTTGACACTTTGAACTTACCTGTAGCATATTTATTAGACCTCTTTGCAACTTTGTCTTATTGTATGTGAGAATTCAGCTCTCTTAAAATAAGAGAACAGCATACTGTATATACCTCCATAATGATTAACAACGTATTTCCTCTATCATGATTAATGATGGAGGAACATGATTCTACTTAGTCAAGCGTGATTATTAAATTTGAATATGGTTAATATCAGAAATAGATAAATGAGTCACCCATCTTCTTGCTATCTTACACCCAAACTCAAGGGAAAAAAACTGATCCAGCTGTTGAAATTCCAAGTGCAGCTTTTCTTTTGAAGGGAGGTGAAGAAGCTCTTCTGGCACTGATTATATCTCAGGTCTGCTGCTTGAGCCTTTGTTCACAGGAATGGGAAGAACATCAAGCACACTTGGTTTCAGGCTGATCCTGGTACTTAAATGAGGTTTTGCTGCAGTTCCTTTGATTGAATAAAATGAAATAGAGCTTTTTTCCCCAGGTAAGTGCTGTGCTGTTCTGCCAAGAGGCCCCTATCATAACAGAATATTACTGGTATATCTCTAGGATACATTTTATGGATGAAATATTAGTTTGAAAGCCAGCCTGCTTTAACAATTGTGTATAAAATTGACCTTCTATTTACTTGATTTGTAACTTCCAAGAGTGTTTTCCAATAAGAATCTCATAATTTTGAAATGGTGCATTGGAACTATGTACAGTTGTGTATAGTAATGACTCATGACTCAACATGTTCAACCCTTCTCATACTTTTGTCTTATTTTTTATGAAATGCAGTATTTTTTTTTTCCTTTCTTGAAAAAGACTCTGCAGTTCTTACAGAAGTGTATGGGGAAGAGGAAGGAAAAAAGCTAAGGTTCTGCAAATGCTGGAAAGCTGTTGCTCAC
This sequence comes from Sclerurus mexicanus, assembly GCA_013396755.1. NCBI lineage: Eukaryota > Metazoa > Chordata > Aves > Passeriformes > Furnariidae > Sclerurus > Sclerurus mexicanus. The sequence goes on from VWZF01002844.1 coordinate 1,894,037, forward strand.
CCAGTCTACCACTCCTGTTACTTACACTGATGCAACTAAAGTAGGAAATACAGATTTGCAGGGAAGCTAAGAGTCAAATCTGTAACATGATATTGAGATACATTTTGTAGCGCATGGTGGTTGCTTCTTTAGGATCCTGCAAAGATGTTAGCATATGCTTGTGCTAACAGCAGGACTAGTCTAGCTGGGCACTAGCTAAATGTAATAAAAATTTGCGCTGTTTGTCTTTGTTTGGTAGCATGTCTGCTTTTTAGAAACCTTAATGTTACAGTAGGTATGAAAACAAATTCCTAAAGAAGATGGCATGTTTCCTGAAGGTTCTTATTATTTGTTACAGAATAACTATCAATCCCAAATGCATAAAGAAGCTGGAGGCATGAGGAGGAAGAGGAGTGATAGAGCAGTGGAAAGAAAAAGAAAAGCAGCTTCCAGGGGTTGAAGAATCTGTTTCACGTGTTTTCCTTCACTGGAGTTATGCAGTCACAAGAACCATTGTTAGATAGACCCTCCAGGTTTACAAGTTCAGATTTCCAAAGACATTTTGTGTAAGTTGGAGTAGAATACTTCCAGAAAAATATGGAGCTAGAAAAAAAAAAAAGGAAAAAAGAAAAAACCAAATTCAGATCGAAGACCTTGGTCATTAAGTAACGTGAAGTACAGGTGCAGGCATGGGCCCGTAGCAATCACATGGAAATTTTTTTTGACAGTCATAGAGCTCAACTTAGAGCATATAGAGCATGAGGTGGGGTGGGTGCTACACGCTAATTAGAGGCCCTTGCAAAAATCATTTCTTCCAGTTACAGGCACAGCATAGTACAGAAATTTTGAGAAGGATATAGACTTATTACATCCAAATATTTGGAGTATATGAAGAGCAAAAGAAACAATACTGCAACAAGTATCCAAAAAAGAACCTGGGTCACTTTTTGTTCACTAATGTTCTCATCTAGAACAAAATGGGCTTATAGTATTATATGGAGAATCTTTGCATTGCCTTTAGAGTAACTTAGAGCTTTTCTACTGGATCAAGATTGATTGTCTGTTTACAAGTGAGTTATAAAACAAGTAAATATACTGCAGATAACAATCTGGATTAAGATTGTCAAGGTGGCTACATACAGCTGATAAATTATTTTTTGGACTGGAGAGCAATCCATGATGCCATCTAGAAGTATAATTCATAATGTATTAATATGCAAGTCTTAAAAATGAACTAAGAAGAGATTTAAAGGCTGAAGCCACTCTTCTGCTACAGTATGAGAGAGCTTCCAGAGGAGCTTCTGTAAACATAATGAACAGTAAAGGAGTCAATATTGATTGATGGAACTCAACATATTCAGTTTCAAAGGGATGTAGAATACTGAAAAAATTGGTTGGCTTAAAAAATAAGTGGTGGAAGCTTTTCTAGACATACAGCAAATAAAGGAATTTAATTGCATAACAGGTTGTGTGTATATAGAGTGCTACGCTTCAAATTTTACCCAGTATCATGCCTGTGTTTTAAAAGGCACATAATGTTCTAGCTTTCACTGGTTTTATTTAGTATCTGTGCAGATCTAACATTGTTGGATTTAATTCTTGAACAGAGTGTTCATTTTTCAGAGGTTATATAAACTGTTACATGGAAGCATTTTAAAACAAATAGTATTAATTAAAATGCCAGTTTCATCTATAGTTTAACACTTGGTCATCCTAATATGCAGGGGCTGCAAAAACTTCTAATAAGAATATTGAGTGAAAAATTCTTTATTTTAACATGTCACTGTTCCCTTATCAGCCTCACTGAAATCAGAGAGGATCTTTCAGTGAGTAACTTCTCCATGTTAGGAGATATGAATTCACAATCCAGCTTTGGTCAGGTCTCATTTTTAAATAAAACAGTATCAGGAATTGCTGGATTGGTTTATGGCTGAAGAAGTGAATGACCTGTACAATTCTGATAGTGTGCTAAGGAAAATTTAAATAAAAGAAGTAGGTAAACAGCTTAGAAATCAATAGTGTGAAAACAAGTTGTGAGCTCTTACTCAATTTTTTTTAACTGATCAAAGAGCCGGGCTAAGGAAAAGGAACTAGTGCTATTCAACCTATTGATTACAACTCATTTTGGACTTCATATATACTAGAAAATACATATACTAAGGACCACCCTCAAGCATTGAGGTCAAATGGCACAGAAGAGCCCACTGTTAATGCTCTTAGTTCCCAAAATACAGTGGCTGACTGTAAACTGCCCTTCAGGAATAAGTTTTTGTCCATGCTGTGACCTGAGCTGTGCTCAGGAACTTGGCCTGGACCATGTCAGTACCACGAGAGTTGAGTGCCTGGTAATGCTTTCTGGCAGTGACTAATTTGGCGATTATTTAGAACTAGCTTTGTAGATCAGAGATAGTAAAGAAGGAACTGTTTGGAAGGCTCTTCTTTCCATTCTCATCTTTGTCACTCCATCACCAGTGGTCAGGACCTCCAGTTTCAGTCCCTCACCAAATTAGGCACCAGGAAGCCTATTCCTCACACTCATATCTAGAGAGTTTATTTTTCTCAAGTTGCAGTGGCTTGAACCCTGCCTAGAAATGAACACCTAAATGTTTTGAAGGGACAGAACCAAGTTCATTAATGTGACTAGTCACACAACAAAACTAATGAAGTGGGATGATTGTGATGAGAACAACTCCTGAGGAATGCAGAAATCAAAATAAGCCTTTTAAGGCCAGACAAGATCCTAAGAACATTCAGCTGGTCATCCTGAAATGGGTGTGCCTGTGGTGCTCTTTGCTGAAGGCTTCGAAAAAGTACCATGTAGAACTCTAACAGTGCTCACAGGTTGCAAAGTCATTAAGTAACACATTTTTTGTGCGAGTACTGCAGAGAGGAATTAATGGTCTCCTATATTGTGCTTACACATATTTTTGGAAACGAGGCAAAAAAATAAGGTTTCAACTGTGAGTTTTATAATGAAGAGCCTCTTCTGGTTTCACTCAGCTGTATAATGAGATGATCCTGTGTCTAATCACAGCAGAAGAAAGAATTAAATGTACCTATGTACTGTTATGTAAAAGGCTTTATGGCTGATCAAATATGTGAAAACAGGAAAATATGCTTTCATCTGCTGGAATAAGCCATTGCTCACATATGTTTGAAATGATTTCTCAGTATTTTTTACAATGATGAATGTTTCATTATTAGGCAGATGTGTTCTGCTTTTGTACAAAATCATCCTTAAAGGCTATACAATATTTGCACTTCAGTTTTTCGTAATTTTTTTCTTCAAGCTTTTCAAATAATTCTGTGAAGACTGCCAGATTATTTGCATAGTAAACAGCCTTATTCATGAATTCAAGCTTATTTTCTATGTATATATTATAGATTTTATAATTTTCTCAATTATATAGGAAACAACTCATGAAGTTCAGTGAAATTACACTCATGAATCCAAGGAGATATTCCTACAATGAAACGCACCCAAAACCAGCCTCATCTTAGGGACTCTCAGTGGGTTTTTAAAAAAACAAATACTTAAACAGAAAAGCATTTTTAAGTAAAAAGAAAAAAACCTATTTTCTCATAAAATTTAATTCTTTTTTTTTTTAATTAATGTGAACAAAAGCCTTTCAAAGAGAAAAAAGGTAAGACCTGAATCAGCAGGCAATGCTATTAAGGTAACGCAGTTAACTGCAGGCATTAGTGGGACACAATGTGAGAGCTATGGCAGACACTGTATAAATCACTACTTTAACAGTATGAAGCTAGTTATAAACCGACAACATGACACTTAATGTGCTTTTTCATATCTAATGTATTTGCAAATTGATTACATAAATGAGTGAAAATAATGATAATGAATGAAACTCATATTCACTTAAAACTTCACATTTTTGACAGAAAGTCAAGAAAAACATTTCATTTTCTGTATCTTTAAAAATTGAGTTCTTGACAAAGTAAGTTTGACAGCTATGAAAGAAGCCATTATCCTCATTATTATTGGTTTGCTGGATGACACCATGATATCCTATGACAGTTTACAGAGGTTTTGTAGATGTGACAGACTCTGCCCTGAATTATTTTCTATCTAAACAGAGTCTAAAGGAAATACACCAAAGAAAGGCAAAGGAATGGAGTAGAAATAACATGTATAATAGCTGTGGCCAGTATACCTAGAAAGGTTTGAAAGAAGAAGGTGGCATAAAGTTGGACTTAATGTTAGCAGAGTAAAAGGGGAGGACCTCATCCTGGTATGCAGTAAAATAAAACAGTGAGGAAAGAGGATCCAAAACCCCTCAAGATTTCAAGAATAGGAAGACACAAGGACACAGGGTGGGAGCATCCAGGTGCAGATGCAGCTGACTTGAAGCTTGTAGGGGAGATCCTGTAAATAACTGCTGCCTACAACACCTGTGCTAACATGGAAACCAGCACTGCTCTGACTGGAGGCTGGACCTGATGAACTTAGCAAATCCCTGCCAGCCTAAACTATTCTGTGATTCTAGAAGCCTGCCTGGTAAGGTGTGCCAGCCTGATCTGTCACAGGGCAAAGTCTTGGGTGGGTGATGTGATGTTGAGGTACAGTCTTTCATTTGACAAATGCTATGCAGTTGACCCTCTTGCCATGATGTACGTTTGATACTTCTGACAAGTTTTTGAACACCTGATAATATCTAAACATAGCTGATCTGATTTGACAACAAGTTGACCTCAAAATGTTGGCAGTTTGATGTGATTTTTACACTTCCCTGAAAATACAATTGGATACTGTCATGAGTGGAGGAAAGAATATTTGTCCATTAATTGTCACATGGCTAGAAGGAGAGATAAGGAGACAGGAGGGAGAAAAGAAGAGAGCAAGCTCATCTGAATCAGTTTTGTGAAAGCAGAGTAACTTAGAAGGCTATATAAATGATTCTTAATCATTAATTAACTCAGCCTCCCAAATAATACGCAAAAGCCTCATGCATAACTGAAGAGTACAAATCTGGCATAGAAATCTCTTTTCACCATCTCTGCACTGCAATGTATCTGTAGGTCTGTGAGGTTTCTAATAGCTGTGTCTTATAACAAAGCAAATTAATCTCCATTTGCAGCTAAACAGAGCAGAATTTTAGCAAAAATTTGCTCATTAGTTCTGCACTGCAGTCTGCCTCTGCCTGATGCTGCCCTCCCTATGAATTTCCATTGTCATGGTATTTATTTGGTCATAATTATCTCATCTCTACCTACACCAACCTGTCAGAGAGAGTGCTAGTTTTTCTTTACTGGTTTGTAATTCTATTACCCAGCACATCAGCAGCTTGTTTCTGATTATTGCAAGCAGTACACTCGTCTGGTTGCAGCTGTTAATATATGCCCCTGCTTTATTAAGCAACAAGTGCTTGTTACTTGCCATAATAATGTGGAGCTAATAATGGTGTCCCAAACGGCTTCCTGGGAAATTATGCTCTCCCTACTCCCTTTCTTTATTTGTGTAACGTCAGCTGGATAGTTAACCAGTTATTTAATGTATCCATCATCTTGAAAAGCCACAGGAACAGAGAAGGCCCAGCAGATATGGCAAGAAGAAAAGCTTGCATTAAAAGCTCTCTAGTAGGGCTCACAGCCCGGAGCCAGGGCAGAGAACAGAGTATGTGTGGGAAGCCGTGGCTCATGCTAGGTGGAGGGATATTGACATCATGGTGCAGTGCAAGACACCTTTTAGACTAGTTTATCACAGCAGCCATTTAGCAGGGAGGATTTTTTGACAGGGACGGTGTCAGGCAAAGCAATTTGTCATTTTCTTTTACTACTGCAAAAGGCTAAGAGGGAAAGTTTTACAGGAATTTATCAAATATCGGCAAAATGCCATCTCCTTTTTAAGACTTGGGTGTTCTTTTTTCCTCTTTCTTGATTAATGCTGTTCTTCAGGATTTTGGAGGATCTCACTTCCCAGTCAGAAAAAAATTTAAATTTTCTTTGATATACCAGTGACTGTAAAAGCAATAGTGTTAGTTGATGAAGACAGGATTTTATCTCTACATATTCATTCACAGTTGCTGTTCTCACCTTTGAGGAGTATTTTTACCAGAAGTTTCAAATTCATGACTTTTTAAAAATATCTATTCACACTCCAGATGTCTGCAGATGAGGAATTTCAATCTAAGCTACTGAGATTGTTTCTAAACATCTTTCTTCCTGGGATGCTGAAACCTTTAAAGTTACATTCGGCAAAACTAGTTTTTAAAGTTATGCTTTGATAGTATTTAAGTCAGTGGAACTGATGTAAGTGTTGTTTTTAAAATACTCAATGCTGGGAATTTCATAGCTGTCTTCTGGCTGAGTGTCCCTTTTTCTCTTTCTTACCCTGTCTGTCCCTCAGTCCAGGAGGAGCTTGTCCAGATTTACACAGAGGTCAAAATATGTTTGTACTAAGATTTACCTTCGATTTCACACATATTTTTACACATTTTTAACTTACAGGTGTTCACATGTCAAGATTTTAAAGAAGAAAATTGTTTCTTAAAACCTTGCTCTCTTTCTTTCATGAAGGAGTTAAGGTATGGATAAATGCATTACATTGTCCTCAGTGTATATTTCTGAAGTTGCCTTGAGCACCTCTCACATCACAGGAAGAAATATTGTTGTGACTCTCCCTTTCAGACTGCAGCAGAAGACCCTCAGAGGCAGGAGGGATACCCACAAAAGCAAAATGAAAGTTCATCAGAACTTGAAAATGGGGAAATGAATGAATAGTAGCTGTTTGTTCTTGTCTTCTTGTTATGAGTGACATCCCTTGGAAGGAAATTATCAGTTCTGGCCAGAAATGAGCAACGAGGTTAAGAGACTTTTTCCTATGTATGATTAAGTTATAATTTCAAATCAAGTTGCTCTCTTCCATAGAGAGTTAAAAGTTTGTGATGCATAGACAAACTCAACAAAAATGATGATAGTGGCTCTCACCCTCTGTCTCCCTGGGTAGAAGATTTGTCTTTGATGTCCACTTTTATAGTGTCAGTCCCTAGATGTTATTGAGGGAAAGATGAAAGTGTTGTAGCTGCCTAAAAATAATTAATAACCATAGGCTGAACAATGAGTTTATTGAAGCGATGAGATTGAAGCAACACTTGCAGACATACTCAGAGCTTAGGAGAATACCAGCTTCCTATCTCAAAATCCTATCTTAGCTTACCCCATTCAGAAAGTTTTGTCTTAAATATATGTCACCTTGGACATGTAGAAATCAACACTTTATGTTTTGAACAGTGGCAGCATAGAGCTGGTAAGTCTGAAAGGAGATTCTGTAAAGGTGCGGAGGATCCCAGAGGCAGTGGGATGAAATTAGGGTGAGGAAAACTCAGCTGCACGTCACAGAAGTTCTATTAGACTGAGACATGGATGCCTATGTGAAATGGTGGAAGGTCTGCTTTCTGGGATACTTAGTGCTGTAATGAGCTAAACCTGAATCCTCTAGGAAATGTCTTTTATTATAAGGAATGCAGGATTAGGAAGGCTTTGGACTAGATGACTGAATAAGCTTTTGCAATATCTAATTGCAATACTTATATGAAATAACCCAAGAAATGAAGAAAGGAAAAGAAAGAAAGGACGAAGGAGAAAGTGCATGATTGAAAAGTGGAATCTCTCATCTAACGTTTCCAGACTTGGTGTAAAGATGTGCCAGGAGGATATTTACCTTTTCCTAGATAGGTTAGAAAGTGTTTACTTATTGCAAGCTAGCAAAGGACAGATCCCTCCAAAGTAGTTGTCTTTCTCAACATCTTACAAAGAAATTCAGGAATGTAATGTTTTGCTACTCCACTTCCTTTTGTTGTATTACACAATATCCAGAACTGCAACATACCTGGAGGTACTTCTAGCACTTGCTAATAAGAGTTCTTAAAATAGGATCTAGAGCCAGCACTTTTATCACATTCCTTCAAATGTCACACTAAATATTCACCAAATAATTAATTCAGCAGTTGGCATCATGTCACAATCAGTTATGAATATGCAACAAAATGATGGCAAAGTGGTAATTTGGGTTTAAAAATCTCACCATAAACCTTTCTGAAAGGCGAAGTCTTTACATAATAAATAGTATCAAGAAAAAAAATAAATAAGGGAAAGGTATGTAATTGTGAATGTGTCTATTCCACCACCACGAAAGGGGAAGGAGACAAAATATTCTCAATGTTCTTAAATTGTAGGAAAGGGTTTTTTGCATATTTTTGTGTTGTAGTCATCTGTGGGATCTGCTGACCAGTGTATCTTAAAGAGGCATTTGTTAACAACACTGGCAAAGTTTTCCTGGTGGTGTTTGGTAAAAGGAGAATTGCGGAAAATCTACAATCAGGACCCCAAAATATTTGCTCCTCAGATTATCCTGGGTCTTATTTCAGGGCCTAAAGCCTAATCTCCTGTTCACATGCCTTATTAAAGGGCCGGACTTTGAAAAGTATGTGCATCACTTGAGGTCTGGGTACTGCAGCTTCTAGAGACTGGGAGGTAAGGGAGATAAAAGGCTCATAAAAGATTTGTCAGATAGAAAACTGGTTCAAACAGAGGAACTACCGTCTCTACAGTCTAACTCCATACTCCCTGAACTCATTTGTAAGGGCAGCTTTATATAAAAGCCTCATGTGTTTTTTTAAATTTTTTCATCAACTTTTTATAAAGTTTTTGTTCTCAGGCTCCTTGGCTCAGATTCATCACCCCGTTTATCTTTGGGCATCTAATTTGTCTCCTCTGTGAGGAGCCCAGGCTCCCAGTATTACCAACTAAAACAAATTAGCTCCTTCAGAAGCTATTCAGCACTTGGGAGCAGATTGACTCCCTGATGAGTCTGCATGAATGCCCATTTTACTCTGGCCATGCCAAACTCCAAGGGAAATTAACTCAGAGGTGAAATTAATTCTTCTCTTTCCTTCTGCTCTTGTCCTGTGTTTGCTGTGTCAGATTTGAAGTGGCCTTAGAATAGTAGAATCATTAAGATTGGAAAAACCTTTCAGATCATCAAGTCCAACTGTTAACCCAGCACTGCCGAGTCCACAGCCGAATGTCCCCAAGTGCCATATCTACATGTCTTTTAAATACCTTTGGGGACGGTGACATCACCATTTCCCTGGACATACCATTCCACTGTTTGACTAGCCCTTCAGTGAAGAAATTTTTTCTAATATCCAACCAAAGCCTCCCTTGGTGCAACTTGAGGCCATTTCCTCTTGTCCTATTGTTTGTTTCTTGGGAGAAGAGTCTGTCATTCACCTTGCTAATGTGTCCTCTTAACTAAGAACAGAAAGACTGTGAAGAAAATTTACAGGATGCTTCATTTCCCCTGGAAATATTCTCATGTCATTGTGCAGTGTCTGAGATGTGAAGCCTGAAGTAAAGCAGATAAAGTCCTGCAGAGATCTGAGCCACCATTCCTATGTTGCGATACACGTACTTGGTTCATTCTAAGTAAATATTTTATGTGTCTCAGATAACATGTTGGAGGGTGATGTGATTTAAGTAGCATTCAGAGAAAGACGCAGCAGGTGCCTTGGCTGGAAAGGAACCATGCTGGTGATAAAGGTCACAAACAGGTCTTCAAAAATCTACAAAACTTCTTTAACCATCTGTGAAGGAATACAATCTGGTGCTGGAAAAGTAACAAATGTTTCTCAGGAGATGAGTGCAATCGTGAGTCCACTGCCCTCACTTTTTTCATAATTTTGCATCTTCATTCATGACATCTAAGGCAACAACCTGAAGTTGTGTTAGGGAAGTTTTAGTCTGGTTATTAGAAAGAGGTTCTTCAACCAGAGGGTGGTTGGGTGCTGGAACAGACTCCTCAGGGAAGTGGTCAGAGTACCAGGCCTGACAGAGTTCAAGAAGCATTTGGACAATGCTCTAGGACACATGGTGTTACTCTTGGGGATAGTCCTGTGCAGGGCTAAGGTTTGGATTTGATGATCCTTGTGGATCCCTTCCAACTCGGCATATTCTGTGATTCTGTGATCTTCCTTGGGCTACCTGCAAGACAGGTTGTCTTAATCCGTTCCCAACTGACTTATCTACAAGAAACCACTGAAACAGTTTGAGCTGCTGATGATCACAGCCTGTGTTGCTGTTTTTATCCCAAAATCTTAGTTCATTTGATGGCAACTTTGCTCCTGACCCTCTAGGGGATGGTGGATGGGATTCACAGGTGTCCTTCAAATACCCTGCAGTGAGGAGTGTTTATGCTGCACAATAAGTGTTATGGTAATGGCTTTAAACATAGTCTGCTGAGGTGTCCTAAGCCTCCCTCCACTTCTTCCAGGAGGTCTGGGTTTCAGTTGCCACCAAGCAGAGTCCAGGGGAACCAGGATGCAGTGGGATATTGAAGCAGCAGTTATTTCTGAAGAATAACACATCTTAGGCTAATAATTATGTTTGGAAGGGATCTGTGGCTACAAATAGCAATAATCAAATGAATGGTCTGTGGTAGTGCATGGTTTTATCACAGGGAGGAAATGCAAGAGGACAGTAAGGCAGGAGGGTGCCTCAGCTCTTTTAAAGTAAAATAACCCACACAGGGGGCTTGCACAGTTGGCCTAAGTCAGTTTTAAGATAACATGACACTTACTGAGGACACCTCTCAGCACTAATACTCATTCAACTCACCATGTCACAAAGACAGACAGCAGCACTGCTGAGCCCATACCCTTCCTGCGGCTTTTCCCCTCTCTAGAACAGTGTCTAGAGAAGGAAGTAATATATATGTACCATAATTCTCTGTTTATTTTCTTAAAAGTATAAAGATGACAGAAAGTCTATGGAGAAACAATGTGTGAAGCAAAACAGAGTGGTAAATAAATTAAACCTACTTTTCTCTTATTCCATCTCCTTCTCACTATGGAAATAGGCATTAGTTGTTTTGAAAAGTCAGATAAATGGTGTAGCACTTTATCTTTTTTTAATCAACTCTGCAAGCTAGCTATGAAATAGATGTAGGATATTTAGCTAGATATAGACCAGGTGTGAATGCTTATTCTAAAATGACTCTCTCCCTCCTCTTTTGGTGCCTAGCAGTCAGAAACAAATGATACATTTAACCAAATATGAAATTCTAATTAAAGGAAGTAGGAAAGGGGTCAGTTATCAAAGTGCTTCATGCAAATTTGTTTTCTCTCCCTGACAAGAGTGTTAGACAATAATTTATGCTTATGGTAAAGGATTTGTATAAAAATCTTTCTTCATCCATTATGGAAAAATAAAAAATGCTACTGAGGTTGGTTTTTCTTCAAAATTCATCCTCTTTCAGACAAATTTCCCTGACATGCTGTTTGTTATGTGACAATGCTTAAATCCAACCCATAGACCACAACCCGTCATGCTGGGTGCTGTCAGGAAAAGTTATGATGGTTCCTGCCTCATTGCTCTATGTTTTGCAATTTGAACAGGCAGACTGTGTCTTTGTTTAGATAGGGGAGAATGGAAAGTCTATGGGGAAAAATGCCTGTTCTGATCAGCACAATAGACCAATGTCTTCATTCATACTTATTCCGTGGCACTGAGGAAATGTTGCAGGACATGAAAGCCACAAAACTTAGGGAGGAGAGAAGCAGAAGCACTTCCTTGCTATTCTATTTCCAGAAGAAAGCAATAAAGCACTTTCCTGAAGCATCAAGAGTGATACTCTCTTCCCATTGGGCTCAATCTGTGGAATGGAGTCTTGGAAGGCAGAAATTCAGTTCCATGGAATTCAGTTATGTTTTCAAACACAGAAGTCTCCATTTCACCCTGCAACAGGAATATCCTTCAGGCCACAAAGGAGCAGAATGCATCAATGCATTCATTAGCCTCACTGCACTGGCAAGCATAGATTTGCTCAATAAAAACAGACTGCCAAATCCAAGGCCCAGGCATTTTTGGCATTTCCCTTTGTAACTTTAAATTTTTTTCTGTTTCCTTTCATACTTTGTTTATAGACACGAGGATCTTTCCATTTAAGGCAAGATTTTCAGGGCCACAAGCATGTTGGATATCAAGACACATAACTTCTCCCAGTCTTTGGCATGTCTAGGAGCTCCCTGTTTTTAGGGCAACATTAGCCTGACAGGTTGCAATCAGTGCAATTAGTGAGCTAAGGCAGATGGAAGAGCAATGCATTTTGGTAGTGATTGGCAGGTTTTAAACTCTGAATATGAGCTCCGTCATGGGTAATGACAACATTGCCAGTGATTTGAGATGGACTATCATTTCAGATTCAGTGTCTATATCTAGCACCTGAAAAAGGGAATGTTAATTCTTCCTTAGGAATACAGGAAGCTTTGGAAAAATACATTACTTTTCCTTCCACTTCTACTTAGCTGTCCTACAGCAAACCTTTGCACAGTACCACCAGTGGCATTATAACCCAAATGGGTCACTCTGCACCTTTTATAGTTGTCTATAGTATACAAACCTGTTGTGCTTCCACTGTAACTTGAAGGCTCCTACAAAGAATTAGAAGCTACAAATTATACCAGTTTACCGAAACTACTGCTTCAAAGCTCTGTGATTTGTAGACCATAGATGCTTAATGGGAGCACACACACTTTTGGAGATTATGTAGGTTATGCAGTAAAAATAGATAGGTAAATTATATTGTGGTCGTTTAGAAGCAGTCTAAACACAAAACACCTGATTCTCCTTGTTTCCAGATGTTTTTGTAGGTGTCTGAAGTGTTTACAGAAAAATGCAAATAACTGTATCTTGGAATTTTTTAAAACATTAGTTATTTTCCACCAGCAAATGTTGATTCACTTGAAGATTCTTTCTACAGAAATGTGACATACTGGACAAAAATATGTTATAGAGCATTTCTAGGTCCAGCAGGATTTTATTCCATAACCTAATACTGCAGAAAAAGTTAAATATAATTAATTAATATATAAACTGATTCTACTGAAAGCCCTAATGACATCACTATTGATAATTGTGTCTACCCATCAAAAATTTATCCACATTAGACTTTTGGCATATTATGTAAACAAAATACAATTTTTTTTCTCGAATCTACTGTTAGCTAGCTTGGAACAAGGAGCTGGTTTTGATGCCTTTGGCCAAGACAGGAAAGAAAAGTCTCCACAAAGCATAGCAGTCAAGACAGGAGATGGAAACAGGAAATGTCAGAAAGGTGCCCGATTTGCTTGTAATTAAAAAACGTCAACAGAAAACAAAACCTATTACTTCCAACTAAAATAAAAGTAATAATAATAGTCAGAATATAATAATACATATAATAATAATAATAGTAATAATAGTAGTCATCCGACACATATAATTTGTCACAGTGTAAGTTACAAGACTACAATGTGAAATTCAGATTTCTTGATCTGCCATATTATGATGTCTTTGGTCCCCAGGAACTAGACCTGAAATCCCAAACAGCTTAGGTGATTTTTCCAAGTAACCAATCTGCTGACCAATTCTCTGCATATCTTCAGAAAAGATGCGAATTTCTCCAGCCTTTCTCTGCTGACCTTACGCCTTTCTTTCCTAGGAATAGTGACCTTCAACATTTCACGGTTTCACTTAGCCAAATTACATGCCACATATAGTTTCTCATTCATTTCCACCTTGTCACCCAGACTAAAATCAGAGCAGCCATTTTGCTGGGAGCTTCCTACCCCCAGGTTTTGGATATTATATTTTCTGCTAATAAAGTTGCCACAGAAGTGTTTCATAATAGAGACAGGATTGTATCTGAGAGCTATGCTGAAAAACACTCTTGTTAGAGGTTGCCCCTACCATATACAAACAAAAATCCAGTATAATGAAACGAAGCAGAAATAAACCAAGTTCTTCTAAAAGGAGAATTGTTCAAATGATAAGTAACAATGACTTATCCTCATGCCTCGAGTAAAAATATTTACAGAAGTGTGAAGATTTTTGAAATGAACATTGCATAACATTTCGACATGCTGAAAGTCAAGTGTAATAGAAATTTGATTTGGTAAGACTAGTTCTGTTTAATAACTGCATGTTCTTCAGATCAGTCCTGCTTGTATTGACTTTCACGAAGACCAGATGATGAAAAGGAACACAGCAATTAATAGGGTAACAATTTTAAGAAACTGTAATCACATGGCTTCTCCAGCATTATGTTTTTAATTGTATTTATTCTATACGACAGGCAGAGAAAGGAGAACTTGAAAGACCAATTAAAAGAGAGAAGCTGTGCTGCAGATACAAAGATTGATTGTTGAGATTCACAGTGCAAAGAAAATATTGATGCCCTCGTATGGGTATCTTTGCAAAAGCACAAGCAATTGAATTAGTACTTCCAAAAAACTCGCTTGCAAGCAGTTTGGTTTTCCTCAGATGGAGTGTGATAACCAGCTATCTTCCTTGGGTTTAGCACTAGGAAGTAAAATGCTTTGCTGTTCATTATCTAGTGTCACAACATCTATTTCACTTACCACACCATTTTAATAGGATTCAAAATGCAAAATATTGCATGTCACAGATGGCTGAAATCTGATATTCCACTAAGAGTTCCATTAAGATTCTTGTTGATTTAAATAATTGATTGTACTTTATGTTCCAGTGCGCTTTGAAAGCTAACATGGTCAGTTGCTACATCTCAACTGGAGAACAGTGCCTTCCAGCTATCAGGTTGTAACTTAATTACTTTTGAGCATGCCCCTATATACTGAGACTTCAGTTATTCTTCCAAAAGGGAAAGAAAGCTCATCCAGTGACATAATGAGATTGCAGAATTAATCCCTGTCAGGGATTAATCTCCTTGGAATCAATCCAAAGGCTTGCCAACCTCAGAGAGCTTCAGTTTGGTCCTTACTAAACAGAGAGGCCAGTTCATCATGAATTAAAAAAAAAAAAAAGGCAGGGAGGAACTCCCCATTCTACTAAAATTTAAGACATTCTTCCCCTTGCACCATGATTCAGCATGCTAGTCCCAGCCTCCAAAGACAGAAACAAGCAGAGCATTAGCAGAAGAAGTATCATCTCAAATAGATGTGTAAGGCTTTTTGAAAAAATAAAACATTTTCTTTCGCTACTCAGTCTCATGTATTTCATGCATTATTTTTTGGTTAGCTCCATTGAACATCACTGTTGATTAATCAAGGAAATATCCTTCTGGGGCTTGATACAATGCTCCATAGTTTTGTGTATTACTAATTGCAATAAAGACACCACAAGTCTCAAAATCTGTAGATGAAATTATTTGCAGACTAAAAGCATATAAACTGTACTGTCTAAGTGCAATGCACCTTTGTTTAAGGTTATTCAACTTTTGCTTCATGAAAACATACTGAAATTGTGGGCTTACAAACTGCTGCACTGGATATGTCATTGTTGTGCAAATCTCCAAAATAAAAGTGACTGAAAACCCTTAAACCAGGCTGCTGCTGAATTAAGTTCTCCTTACTTTGAGGAGTCTTTTTTTCTCCCCCCCTGTAATTTACGGGTCTGCTTCCACTGCATTTGCTAAAGCCGTTAAATATTTAATTTGTATTTGATTCTTCTCTCATGGCTGGAGTTCATCAGCTACCCTTACTTGGAGTAGGGTACTAATGTTGACACACAACATGCATTTAACAGAATACTCCTGTAGGCCTGTTACTGGAATGTGAGTAATTTTTAACAAAACATAAGTCCAGTTTTCTTTTTGCTTAAATATCATTTGGGCTCAATTACTTGATACTAAGATGAACAGGTCATTAAATTCGCTGCTCTATTGATTCTAGTTTTAGCTGAGCACTGTTCATTTTTTATTTGAGCTCATTTTCTTTGGTTTGAACTTTGACTATGTTATTTGATTGAAAGTTATCTTTCATAGAAATAATTGAGAGGATGAGGACTTACACTTCCGCATACACCCCTGTATTCAATATGCTGTTAACTTCTTCAGGGCGTTTATTCTCTTTCAGGATCCTCTGCCATGGCTGCAGAGTTTAGGAAAACTTGTGAGTCTCTAGGACCCTACTCTTCTATATTTATGGTTATGGCCTGAAAAGGGGCTACTGTTAGGAGGAAAGACCCAAAGAGCAGTCACATACACAGGATGGTGGGAATGAACAAGTCCCTTTTCACACAGGGGGCTTGTGTAGGCAAAGATCCCATGGGCTTACAGCTGGTGGGGCAGCATCACTAGGAGCAGAGACTGGCACACAACATCTGGTCAGTCCTGGATAATTCAGGTGAGGGCAACTTCTCTCATGCTGATGTGGGGCTCTTACCCAAAGCTTTGAAGATTGTGGGGCTTCTGTGGTACTATATGACTATGGGAAGAACCACTGCAACTTCCAACACAGCTCCAAAGCTTTTGGTAGGTGTAGGGAGACAAGTGTTAACTGGAGAGGCAAAGCCCTGGTACTGTGCCCATCCCTAGCCTGATAGGTCTAACTTGCCAGAAAGGCTCCTGAAGTCACCAAGTCCAGTCTCTAGGTCTGTGTGTGACATTTCTGAGAAGTTAAATGGAATGGATAAAAAAATTTGTCAAACCAAGCGTTTCTAACAAGGTATAAAAACATATTATATCCCCTGGAACTGCCACCATTGCATGGTAGAGTGGTCAGCAACTGAAAAGAAATTATCTAAATGCATTTCTCAGCTAACTTTCTTAAACAAGAAGATTCTTAAGTGAACTACAACATTTCTTACCATGGAAAGGAGTAGCCCTTCTGGGAAGGAGGAACTGACATGCTTCAGAACTCTTAATCTTTTCTCTAAATGGAGGAAATTACTGCCTGTTTGAGATAATTACACACAGTGTCTTTCCTATTACTATGAAATATGACCATTGATGATGTATGTGCCAGATAGGAATTTATAAATAAACACTTCTCAAATAAATCATTCAGTGGCCATTTGAAGTTCCATCTTTATCACTGCAATGACAGGCTGGGTATGAACCTGCAACCCAGAAGGGAATAGTCTGGCCATGTGTAATCCTTCAACGCTTTTCAGTCAACTTACTATACCCTTGGACCTGTGCAGGAAGTGTCTGTATCCTCTGAGAAAGACCAGAAAACCTAAGCAGTCCTTCTGATCATCTTTGCTTGTCTAACCTAAAAGGTACTACAGTTCAATCAAACTTTAGCCTCCAAAATGTCATGGAGTCTGGTGATTGCAAGAGGAGGTAAGGACTACATAGGATTTTCTTGGATGGTACTAGAGATGAAGACAGTAGGAAGAGACATTCCACATCTGTTGTACCATAGTGGTGCCACTTGCAAGAAAAAAAATCATGATTAGAAGAAGAAGGGACATGCAGGAATGTGATGCTTTCACTGTTGACTGGCCATGCTGCTACAACCTGAAGCTTAAGTCTTTTAGGCAGGGAGAAAAGGGGATTGATTGCTCTCAGATTCTGGCTGAGCACTTTACTAGTCTGCTGCGTAGGTGGCTAGTTCAATTATTAAATTGGTATAAAAAAAGAGGTTCTACATTTTTAAACTCTGCAAACTCTCCCTTCCTCTCATTTGGTGCTTTGAACAGGAGAATAGAGCTACTGCCTTCAGGGGTCCATGCTTTCCATCCCCAGAAGAGACCATGATTTCACCGTTTTCTTCTGGCATCTCCATCTCTCCCCTTGCATGGCACAGACACATGTGGCACGCCATGCAGGGTCTTGTCCTGCACTGAAGTGTGTGAGAAGTCACTTTCCTCTTTCAAGACTCCAGGTGCTTTTAGGTGTCTTAACTCTAAGCTTCATAGCAGGAGGCAATATGCAGACAATATCCTGCTGTTCTGTATAAAAGTGATGCTTATGTTAGTATCACCAAATATAATGGGATTGCATAGAGACTTACCTTTGTAGAGAAAACTCAGATTTTGTATGGTTTGGAGAAAGAAAGTGAATAAAGGGAAAGCAAGCAAGCGTGGACAACAGCCAAAAAAGTACATTCCAGTCAAAGGACACACCTGAGAAAGTGGGATATAGAAAGGAACCTCTCCCAGTTTTCTGTCACCGTTTCAGAGTTATCACTTCAAGTGACTCACTGGAACAAGCTAAAAGCATCTGCCTGATTTTCAGGACTCCATAGTTTCCAAGTTCCTTTTCTCTTACCCTGCTGCATGTTTTTTCTCTTTGCATAGAGAATGAGAGAAGTATATAACAAGCCATGTTTCTCATCTACTCCTAGCCCTAGGAACCTTATTGATCTCATCAGTGTTAAATTAGCCTTGATAGCAATATGGTATTTTGGACACTACTAAGCTGCAGTGCTGCCACCTCCTAAACAAGCCATGGGCTTTGTTTCAAATGAACACAGCAACTGATTAATCAATACTGAAAGGTTATCAAAAACTGCCTACTGACAGCAGGCTTTCATGGTGCCCAAGGACTTTTTTTTCCCCTCTCAGTTATACAAAAAGACATGGGCTTTTTTAGTGCTTTTACTGCCTTCTTCTAGAGCCTTGTTTTCTCCCTCAGGTCGTCCACTCTCTTGTCACGCTTTCTTCTGACTGTGGTGGAACTTCCCTCACTGCTGTGTCCAGAGGGATGACAGTCTGATCCTGCACTCCAAGGGAAACCAACGTGGGGCAACTTCATCCTAGGGTCTAACTGAAACATCTACATATGGTTGGCATGCAGAGAGTGTTCCCCACTCCTTGAGGGGATCTCAGTCTCTAGGGTGCTGATTGCCTACTTCCAGAGAGCAGATTGTTGAGGGATAAAGCTCCTTGAGGACTGCCAAAATAAACATGGTCATGGCATGCTTCTACTATCTACTGGATCTACTCAAAAGTTTGCTTGGTTGTGTGATTAAAAAAACACTTGCAAAAGGAGCAGAGAGGACCAAGTGTGTGTTTGGAGCCCCATTAAGCCCACATAGACCAGTGGAGTCCCCTGCCCTGGTCCCTTCTGGGTGTCACTAAGAGCAGCCACCTCATGATCTGTGTGAGATCCCTAGAGATAAGTCCATGGCAGAGGCTCTGCACAGGTCACTTGAAAGCTGGGGAGTTACTGCCTGCAGGAATAAGTTTCTGTATTAGGGAAGAGCATTTTGGATGAGATGTTTAAAGAAGGGAACAAAGGTGGTGAAAGAAAGGGATCAAACGGCACTGGGGAGAAACAAGCATAGGAAAACAGAGGAGGAAATGGGATAAAAGGGACTGGCGGTGTTTGAGAGTTACTCTGTCTGTGTGTCCAGCCATGCCTGTGCCAGCCAGGACAACCTCTCCCATCTTCCCTTTAAATTCTGTTTCTAATGATTTTCCTAGAACTGCTAAGTGCCTGCCCTTTCAAGGGGCTGAAACCCTGGGGCCAGCACCAGAGAGATGAGGGATTGCAGGCTGTGGGTGGATGTGCAGGGATACAACCACAGACCAGGAGAGGCCTCTGAGGAGACAAAAGGCTCATGAGCCAGGTGTTGGGGTGGACACTGGAGAGAGCCAGGGCTCTGCCATCTGGTGGCTGGGGGGACCCAGCTGTGTGTGGTGGATTCTGTGTCTGTCCTGCCTGTCACAGTTCCTCCACTACCATACAGTACGAATCACTGGCAAGCCCCACCAAGATCAGGTAGATGCCTCTACAAGCTAATTGTTAAAGCAGTCTGATACAAGGGAGGACTTGTGTTCTGGGCTTCATTCTAATCAGTGTTTAAGCACATGGTATAAATCAAAGTGGCTTGGGAAAGAAAAAGTCCCTTTAGCTCACACAGCACTAGTAGATAGAAGCTGGGGCATTATTTGAAACATCTATTTCCCTTCCTTTTAAATAAACAAGTAAGTGTTGATTTAAAAAAAGAATCAGTGAAAATGAAAATCTTACCCTTAAAAAGCTCTGAAGGAAATGTTAACATTCTTCCAGATTGTCAGGGCTTTTAAATGAAGGTTTGACTGTTCTTATACTTTATAACAAAGACATTAAGTACCTAAGTGCAGAAGAGATTTGACATTCTGCATCCCAAGCAGCATAAGGTGTATTCCCATAGCTCAGAGGGTCTGACATGGGTTTCTTACCTCTCCTCAGCATCCTGCCTTAAATTTCCTAAAAATTCCCTGTTTTAGCACTTTATTCTCCCTCTGTGTTGACCCACATTACCAAAGGGGGATTTGTAAACCTGCAGGGAAGCATGTATCGGAGAAGGTGCCTTTGCTTTCAGCTGCACAGGGGTCCAGTCCACTTCAGAGAGGGGAAATAGGCTTTTTCCAGAGAACAATTTACATCACTCATTCATAGAAACATAGAATAGCATGTTTGTTTTCTATGAGATTGCTAATCCTTTCTACAAGATTTGCTTTAAGAATAAAATCAGCATTTCCTGGTATTTCTCACTTAAAGGAAGTATTAGAGAAAAAATTTCAGCTTCTCTTGTTTGCACATTGGGCTGAATTTTGGTTGATTCTTCCCTTATTGAGTCTGGTCCTAAAATGTGCTGAAGGATTCCTTCCAGCATGTAGAAATGTAATATATAATATGTAACATATATTGTTAATGTAATATATAACATATATTTTAAAAAAGTAATTAATTGTAAGATGTATGATATGTCAAAAATTATATACTCATACATCATATAGGAGACTACACAATATAAATTATACATTTTGTGCTATATATCTTGCTTTATTTTACATTATTTAATATATATTATATATTTATGTATTATTTATATTTCAATAACTGCAAGTTGTGGAGATTTGCACTTTGATATTTCCCTTAAATTTTGGCCATTTGAAAAAGTAACCTCTAGGGAAACAAAGTCATGAAGTCAATCAGAGTCAAGAATCAGAGTTGTTTTCGCTTAGAATAAAGCAAAGTTTTATTGGAATGAGGAGAGAATTGATCTGTTAAGCCATCCTGTGTCTGCTGCTGCTCTACTGTCACCCCACATGACTTACACCCTTTATTGCACCACCATGACCAGAACTTCCTTGTTTACACAAGCCAGCAAGCACCTGACCCTCTGTGCATAAATTTCATAGCCTGTCCCCACCTACTCACTACAGCTTTAACGTAAAATCACACATTTCTGGACAAGTTTTAAACATTCTTCTGCTGATGAGCCCTCTGCAATGTAGACATGTGAAACAGCAAACCTGTATGGTAGTCACAGGGTGTCAGGAGTCTAAAGTGAAATTTTGCTCCATTAGGCCCTATTCCCTCTGCTAACTTGGTAGTATTCCTTGCTGATTACTTCCCAAGAAACAATGTCTAAGAAAAAGGTGAAGATGGATTTTGGTTCAAGAGAAATCAGACATAAAAATTTCCCAAACATTGCATCAACTTCAAACTCCAGCTAATACACTTTACTATGAACCATTGTTTCAAACAGTGGAGAGAAGTCCAGGTAAGAAGTTCCCTGAAAGAGAAGAAAAAGAAAATGATCTTCTGCATCAGTACTTGCATCTCTGGGCTTCTGAAATTTAGAAAAAAAAACAAAACAAAACAAAACAACAACAAAAAAAACACACCATAGCTGGATTTTCTTATTATACCTTTTGGAAGCACATTTTTTGTGTAGTTATATAAAAACTTAAGCTTAGCATTATCTTTTTACAAAAGTGGGGGAATTGTAAAGCTGAATCAATATGATTTTGAAAGCTGCTATTTAATTAGTTTCAGTTCATTAAACAGACATTTGATTTGATAGCAGTGCAGCCTGCTAGGATTAAAGGGCAGTAATCTCTAGATATAATTTCTGGTAACAGGTTTGTCCACATCTGTGGTATAAGCATAACTGCAGATGGCAGCAAGAAAATTAATCTATAGGATTAATTAATGACACAGCATTCCTCCAACTCATCTAAGAGGTGGTTTGACTGCTTTGTGTTCCTGTCCTCTTTCTCCAGCAAGACTTCTAAAACAAGAGGTCATGGTCCAAGCAGTGCAGTGAATTGAGTCATTAAAAGGATAACTCCAATACCCTCTCTATTACAGTCTTGTGATCCATGAAAGAGATTCAACTTCTACCATTACTCCAATGCAACTTTTTGTAATAAACATTACTTAAAAATAGTGATGAGACTATCAAATATATTATGTTTGAAAAGATCACCAAGACCTTCAGACATGGCTGTGATGTTCAGAGTTACCCAATGGCAGAATATGAAAGAAGATTTAACTTTGAGCAAATGAGAGGGTGAAAAGATTCTTTAGCATGTTTTCCTTAAAACACAAACTTTAGTTTTACATACCTAATGCTCTTAGAAAGAAAAACACCCTGTTTTTGTTTGTGCCAAAGGCTTTTCAAATTTATTACATGGTAGCAGTTGGGAAAATCCAAAAATGCAGCTGCTACAATTTATAAATTAGTGCAGTCCCCAGTGAAATAAAAGTCAAATGATTTAACAACAAACTACCATTTGATGAGTTACCTTACAAAAAAAGCTAAAACGTTGTGAGAAGAAGGTTATCTGGTACAGCCTTCCTACACCCCACATGTGAGATGAAAGGTGGGACTTGCCGACTAGATCTTTAATTCTTTTTTTAAACCTCCTTTTTTCAACCTTTTTGAACCAGCAGCCTAGTAATGGTGCCATTTTGTCAGAGCCTGACTGTATGCTGTAGTCCTTGCACAAATCAAACTCCCTTTAATTTCAGCAGGGGTTTTACCTGAATATGAAAGACAGTGTCATCTTTGGCCCTGCTTTAGGAGATAAGAAATTTTTATAGACTACTATATACATTTCTAGGTTAAACTAACTAGATTACCATTCCAATAAATGCTTGAGTATGGAGACTGGAAATTTAACATCCCTGCCAAGTGGACATGAATTAAATTTGCAAAGAATGCTTTCAACATTACAGTTTCCTTTTAACACAGAAGTTGTATTCTAGGAAATCTAGGTTATCATTGGCACATAGTAAGTGCCTGAGTGGTGGAATTATTCCTAATATACACTTACCATGAGGCTATTCAGAGCACAGTTTGGAGTGCTAGTCCTGAAATTAGCTCAAGGTCCTCTCCAACAGGTTTTAGAGAAGCAAATTTTTCATTCATTTGGCCATCAGTGCACAAAAACAATAACAAACCTGAGGAACACATACTTGCAATTCCAAAGTCCAAAGTCAAGCCTGGGAACTCACTCTCAAATCTTTCCTTTCTCTAAGAGAGTTCTCTGCACTGCCTTCATTCCTCTTACATGTTTTAGATGAGTTTTTGGGACCAAAAGCCTTCACAGGAGCTACTATAGTTGCCAAAGGCAAAGAAAAAGTGCAGTGCAATTTTGTACATCAGTCTCAAGACTTGCTCAAGAGAATGCCCAAAGGGATCTAGGAGAAAGTTCTGCCTTAGAAGGCAAACAGGGCAGAGATAGCAGAATCGTAGAATCATAGAATGGTTTGAATAGGAAGGGACCTTAAAGAGTGCCTAGTTTCAACCCCCCCCTGCCATGGGCAGGGACATCTTCCATTGAACCAGATTGCTCAGAGCCCCATCCAACCTGGTCTTGAATACTTCCAGGGATGGGCATCCACAGCTTCTCCAATCAATCTCTTCCACTGCTGGACCACCCTCACAATAAGAATTTTTTTCCTAATATCTAACCTAAACCTTCTCTCTTCCAGTTCAAAACCATTCTCACTTGTCCTGTCACTACATACTCTTCGTGTGACACAATGGCTGTGGCCACAGAAGTAACATTGTCAATATAAAGCTGAATAACATGTGGGAATAAAAGCGTATCACCTCTGTTTCAAAAGTAAAGATGGAAATATTGTAGTGGATTTTTGATGTCCCATGTTCTTATCTTTAAAACTGTAAAAGAGGCAATCAAAATATTAATTCCATAAGATTTGAAGAGTCTGATACTGTTGGCCCATTTTCTACTTTTTGCTGGTGAAACTGTAAGGCTAAGGCAGAGTGTTACAAATGCACTTCTCTTTCAAAGCTTTGGCATCTGAGCTCACCATCTTCTGTTATGCAAACACATAGAAGAATTTTTATGGAGGAGGAAATGTAAGTAATTTCTCAAATCTCTAGCTAATATAATAAAGTGGGTTCAAGGTAGCCACCACAGCCTTTCTTCGATCCCCTGCCTGACAGCTGTTGCACTTATCCCCCAGTCAATTTTTCAGCAGTGCAGATTTATTATGCACATTATAGGGAAGGAGAGGCTTTGCATACTGGAAGGCTACAGGTACTGGAAGGCTATAGTGTAAAATAAGATACCCTGAGAAATAGCAAAGAGCAGAAAGGAGAAAGAGTAGCATCCCCAATGCTACTTTCCTTAAAGACAGAAATACTTTACAGATTTTCAGTCAAGGGAAATTGACAAAAATCAGTGAGATAAAGAGAGAGAAAGATGGGGAAAGAGAGAGACCCACACTAATCCTCCAAATAAAACCAACTCAAATCAAACAAACAAACAAACTCACAACTAACAAAATTACACTAATCCTTTGGATGGCTTCCTTGATTTTGTCACTTCATATGCAGTGACTGGAGAAAGTGAATATGTACAGCAACAGTTCAATTCCAGGACAGGAATTGCCTTGCTGTCCAATGTGCAGCATCCTTTCAGATGTGCTCTCACTAGTTACCTGCACCATGAAACCAGAAGAAATATCAGTCTGCTCCAGGCTAAAACTCTTGCAGTGTTTAGCTTTCCATTTAATTAGAGTACCATTGAACAGGCTGACATTCAAAGAGGTGTATGAGCAGTAATATCTGATTACTGTTCCAGCTAAACACTGTCTACCACAACTCTGTGACTTATTTTAGTTACCAAGCTGAGTTGGTAGCTAAACTGCCTTGCTAGCTAGTCTCCCATCAAATGCCTGCTGAGCCGAGTGAAAGACTGGTGGGCACAGACACCCCACTGGTTGCCTATGGAAATCAGTGAGAGGAAAGCCTCAGATCACTTACACTCTAAGTAGCAGATTGCTGGTTCACCTTAGCACTGTGAGACACTAAATCATGAGACATCAGCCACATTGCAGTGATGTCTAACTCCCTTCTTTGATTGATCAAGGCTAACTTAATGAGCATCAATATGTCTAGCTGACATATTTATAGCTTGGGCTCTCAAGTGATGTGTCACAGTGATAGTCCCAGCAGACAACTAGAGCACTGTTTGCTATTATTCTGGAAAACCTAATACTGCCTGTGGTTAAATGACAATGTGCCTGCTTGACCATCTTATATCATCCAGCACTGGCAGAGCATTTGGTGGAATTAGATAACAATGCTCACTTGTTTTGTGGGTTTGTTTTTTTTTTTTCCACTGATAAGGGTACTTATCTGCCTGATCTGAAAACAAAGGGAGAGAACTGAGTTCAAGAAGATACCCTTTCTCATCAGGTATACTTGCAGTCACAGCTGTTTGTTTCAGGTCCAGATGGATATGCAGACCCAACACACAGTGCTGGAAGAGCTGAGCACTCAATGAGAAATGTGAGATTCACAGCTCCAGAGAGGTTTACATCTCAGACCTACATCTGCATGACCTCCTCATTAGGGCAGATAACCATTTTTAGAGAACATCTTTTTGAAATGCTCTTCATATATCCAACAGGGATATGTCTAAAAAGTATGACAAGAATGAATGTTAGTTCATACTTGAGTACCCACATCCAAGACAGTCTTAGTGACAATAACTAATGTGATGAATTTCCACAGGATTTAGGCAGCAAGTGGCTAAGCCTAGTGAAAACCTTAGACAGAAAGAGTAAGCTGAGAAGAGAATCGATAACTAAGGAATCATTCATCTGAAATGTCAATAATGTAGGGACACTCTGACACTTGAACACTTAAGTTATGTGATTAAAAAAATAACAATCAGTACATTGTTAATGGTTAAATATAAGTGCAATGATCCACTGTCTAAATTCTTAGTTATGCCTTACAATAAAAACATTGTACATAATAGTAAGTCATGACTTACATCACCATTGCAGGCAATGGTAAGGAATGGAAAGTCTTTTCCACTCGGACCAGAATAAGGATGGGATCTGTTGTACAGAAATGCAGTACAATACATTACTGGACAGCAGTGTAGCTGATGCAGCTGCTTACCGAAGGAGTTAGGCAAAGCCAAGCCTGTTTTACTGGTGAAAAACAGTTCTGACACCACAACAGCACAAGACTGCACTACCAGGGAGCTCAAAATAGACAAGGTAGAGCCTCTTCTGCAGTAAGCCCTGAGAAATGCTGAGATGACCATACTACAGCTGCAAGTATGAGGCAGCACAAAGATTTGGTGAATTCTTCGAGGTCTGCAATGCTGATGTGCAAGACTCCTGTCTTTTATGTGGATGATAGCTGGGACAGTAGTTTCCAGATGAGCTATCTTGTAAAGTGTCAGAAAACACGGTGCAACAACCACCCTCCCACCCACTTCTCCACCCCCTGGGATTTCTGTACAGAGGACCATCATTCAGGGCATACTCACATTCAATCTAATAATCAGTAGCACCAATTTTACTTTGTCATGTCCTTGAGAAGTAATGCAATAAACTGCAAACAAAATAAACACCCTTCCTTTAGAAAATGCAATTTGGACATCATATCCAAATGAATAAATCATTCCTGAAAGGCAGAAGCAATATTACTGTTGAATTAGTGCTGGATGTTCTTTTGTTAAATTGTATACAATCAAAGCAAGGTGCCAAACTACCAACTAACTGTCTGGAGGTCGATTTTTAAATTCACGGATGAGCTAATGCATTTGTGGCAGGGATCATAAAGGGAGGAGTTCACCTTGCATTAGCCTTGACTCATAACAATAAATCCAGAATGTTACCAGAAATAAACGTCCTATTTCTTGTCATTGATCTGCAAGCCATAATTTAAACATTTACATGTCCTAATGGTGAGCCTTCCAATTGGCTGAAACATCTGTCTACAGGGAATGCTCACCACGAGGAGAAGGACTGTAAAAATAAGAGTATCTTCCATAAAAATTGGGAACCTTTGCCATCTTTAAGTTTATCAAAAGCTTCATAAGTCAAGGAGAGTCAACACTGAATGATACAAGGATATTCATAAAGGTTAAATGAGGACACAGCAGTAAAATAAGGATATGCTAGATTATAGTGTTGATGGGGAAAAGAAATAAGTGAAATAATTTTGCATGACTATTAAGTAAAAAGGCTGTAAGAATTGCTATAGTTAACTCCTATATTGTCTTATTTTTTCAGTAGAGCTAATATTGTTACAAGAGAGTCATTCATTAACAGAAAAATCAGAGAAATGTTGTTCTTCTTGAAATAATGCTATATGTTTCCCTGAAACTGATATTTTAAAATCAATGCATATGGGAAACGAATGAGTCACCAGTTATGAAAGGATGTACTCATTCAGGAGAAGTGAAGTACATGGCAAATTTAAAGGAAGTGTTTTCAAGGCTATGGTTTGAACAGACATAACTTGTATAGGAGATGGAAGAGCGCATAGATTAATTTCCAGACATATTTGCAATATTTCATAACTGCACAAGCAAACTTCTCAATGGTTTCTTGTGAAGCACTCCCTTTCCTAAAGTGTGGAGATTGCTGGCAGATAGCTAATTAAACCAGGGCAGTAAGTATGTCCAAACACCAGAGCAAAGTATCTGAATACCGATGTGAATTGAGACCTTCTAAATTCTATCATTTTCAATTTAACTGGATTTTGTTTCAGACCACGGTTCAGAGAGCTGATGGAACAATAATGTTGAGAAACCTTGCAAGAACTTCATTGCAGTATTACAGTGAATTTTAAATCTTACAGTTTTTGTATCAATTTGAATATTTACTACTTCTTGTAATTTCCTTTTGTATATAATCTGCAGTATATAAATGCTGAGTTCTGCTGAGATCTTTAAATGAATCTAATGAATAGATGATGATAAAATCTTTAAATTAATCTAATAAATAGATGATGATAGAATTTTTGAAAGTGTCATGAAATTCAACAACGTTTTGTGGTCTTTCCTCATGATGCCAGTTATGAACATCAGTGCTACAGGTCTAATGCCAACCTGACTTCATTTTTTTCAGTTTGCCTTTTGTAGTAATGGAAAATCAGTAGAGCAAATCTCTGTCTTCTTGTTAAGATATATCTTCGACCCATTAGCCTTTAATAGTCTAATTTTTAGTCAAGTTACTTTCTAATGATTTCTGGTTTGCTCGATCTTTCATACAGTTCTTTGCAAACAAAAGAATGAAGAAATGTCCATCTAAACAGTGATGCTGCAATAGTCCAAATGGCCCTCGTCTATATTTAAATGCCTCTCCTGATGCCTTCAGATGTATGTGCATGTGTAAATTTGGTGTGTTTACATTCTCTGCTAAACTGAGTAATATTTGCACAATTTTGATATGGGAGAAAGGAATAAATCACAGTGTCTGCTCTTACCTTCTAGGTAAATGTGCTCCAGGGGCACTCCCTTGGTGGTGGTCTTGGGGAGCCTTGGAGGCTGGGGAACCTGCAGGAGCACGTCCTTGTCCTTCCTCATCCCCACACCTGAGATCCACCTGATGAAAACTCAACCACAAGAAACATGGGGAGCTTTGAGGACACATATCTCATCCACATGTCCTGGAGCCAAGGAACCCCACCCAGGGTAAGGAAGCACTCCTGAGCCCCAGATTTCCAGTGGGGTCAGTAGAAGCATTTCTTGGAGCAAAAGATACTCAATTCATATCAGGAAAGGCAAAGCTCATGCTGCCATTGACTCAAACGTCACTGCTGGCCATGTTTGCAAGTAGTATGTGACATTTTGATGTACTTCAGCAACACTTGTGCTCATATTTCCTAGCAAAGTTTTATGATCTTAGCATGGCTTTAAGGGAAACACGAGGGTTTCAGCCCTTTTGGAGTGATCAATTATTTAATGAATAAAGAAAAATTTCCAGCCTTGGCTGTTAGCTGTAAGGAAAGAAAATTTCTTTGATTGTTACTTGTTGTTTTTGTTAATACTTTTTGGGTTTTATATATCATATATAATTGAGTATCACATCTTTCTGTAGGAAAAGTTTGATCCTATTTTATAAAAATCTGTGCATTTTTCTATTGCTTTGGAAGCAATTGATTTGGATTTCCTAAAACATAAATTCTTTGGGACTGCTGAAAAAATTCTGCAGCAGACAGCTGAGGCCTAAGTTGCCCTGACAGACTTCATAGGAGTTTTAGACGTCTAGAACTTCTTTAAAACCAAAATGTGGAGTTCTGTCTCTCTTCTGATCTCCCTTTTCTGGCACTGTAACTAACAAAGCTCCACTTATTCTTCTTTTCCCTGTAACTCTTCAGAGAGCTGTATCAATTTTTTAAAATTGTAACTTCAGTGTATTATCTATAATTTCATAATGCAAGAAAAAGACCTCAGCTTTTATCACTTTTAAGTTTGCCACCCTTCATTTCATTGACAGTCCTTATTCTAGTTAGGAGACCAAGAGGAGAAAAGCTCCTTATCCATCTTCCTTAGACTAACATTATTTTGAACATATTTATAATTTCTTTCCTTGATGCTGACTCATGTTCAGCCTGCTGTATACCAGGTTCTCCTGGTCTTTTGGGGCAAAGCTGATCCTTTAGTACCTTGACCACTGCCTGCACAGTTGCATGGAGTTTTCGTGTCCCAGGGCAGGGGTTTGTATTTTAATTTGTTGAATTTCATTGTTTCTTTTAGCTGATTCTTCTGCCCTGCCATGGTTCTTGTGAATGGCAACTCTACCCACCAGCATATCAATATCTCCCTCTTGTGTGGTGTCAACTGCTAACTCAGTAAGTTTCCACTCCTTTCCAGGGTCCAGATCTTTTATGGAGATCATCACCTCTCAGTCTCAATATCAACAGCCATTAACTGCTGCATAATAGCTTCCAGTTTCTGCCAGAAATATTTTGCAGGTTTGATATCAGAGGTCTAATATTCAGACAATTCCTTCTCTGTAAATTAATGGTGTGCATATAAGACAAATGTCTTGACTGGTTATTCAGGTACATTTGAGATACTACCACATTGATATAAGCAGATCCAGACTAGCTTTGGATGCCTCCAGGAGCATGTTCTCCTCCCAAGTTCACTTGGGAGAAAATTCTGTGATTTAGGAGAAGCCACTTTTGAAAATTGTTTTTTTCTTGCCTTTTCTTTTGCTTAATACTTGTTAGCATCACCTTGTGTCACCCTGAACACCTAAATTTTCCCTTTTGTTTGCACTTTCAAGTTTACATTCAGCTACATAGATATTCAAAGCCCAAGGAATTCAAAATACATCTCTGTGCCCAAGGAATGCAAGAATGAACTAAGAAAAAGAAGGAACTGAATAGCTTCTGAGATATTTTTTTCCTCAATACTAATGAAGTCTTCAACAAAGTTCAAGGATCTTTCAAATGTGCTAGCTGAGAACTCAAAGTTCTGGCATGATCACACAGCAGTTCTTACTGCAAAGTTGTATTTCCCAAACAATTTCTACTTTTAGCCAGACATGAATTTAAATGTAAAGAATCTTCTATAAATAACACAATTGGAAAGAGGAGGCTCCTCTCCTTAAAGGCTACTCAGTACCTCATTTAATGCTCCATACATTGTTTATTTAAACAAAGACAGAACACACCCTACTTGTACACATTTAGCTAAACTTCACCAACTTTGAGATTCCTTTTGAAAACCACAATGGTTCATGATTCCACTGTGACTAGTTAGGATGACAACCTCTAGCTTGGCTTTGACATTCAGTAAATATATCTGATGTTTAAGTATTTTCAGACATTACCATTCTCTGAAACTAACCATGGCCGAGAGTCCTTAGTATTAAAAAATGGAGAGTCCAAACCCCCTAAAATTAATTACTTTTGGATGAATAATACAGCAGTAAAGTTTCAGACATTATACTTTTCAGGCACTGTAGGTTTCTGAATACAACTACTACTCTCTGGGATCATATAAGGATTACCTTCCCCATGGCAATTAAATCTCATTCCCATATGAATGGAATTTAAAAAAAAAACAAAAAACACAAACAAACAAAACTAATCAGGTCTAGTTCTAAAAACATAAAATACTGCTGAAAAAGCAACAATAGGGTTCCCAAGGCACACATTTTTGTATACTTGTCAGCAAGACACAAGTACACTACTACATGGCTGTCCATGAAGGTTCATGAAGTGACAGAAAGGTCAGAGATGATGCTATGGCTGGGATGAACTAACATATAGCTGTTCCCTCTAACATTTCATATCTGTTACCAACAGGGAGTGTTGACACAGGAAACCAAACACAGAATCAGGGTCAAGAGAAATACTGAATTCAAAGGACCTCTAGCAATAAAAGTGGCCCAGAAATTCATACAGCACAAATTACAAATAAGATCATTGCAGGAGATTTTAACTCAGTCAAAAACACCTGGGCCAGGTTCATGCCTTACACATGTTTGTGTCAACCTCACAAGACTGCTGCAAGTCAAAAATAAAAAGCAAATGCTCTTTCAAGCACTGACCATGTTGTTGCATGGAGTTGTTTCCTTCTAAAGAGCTTTGAAAAGGAGTCTTCAGGAGATGCCTGAAGTCAGCTGGTCTCCTTTTCTCCAGAAACTCCTATCTGGAAAGGGAGACATTAAACAGACTATTTTGACTTGTTGGGCTTTCCTTCGAATCAAGTAGTTCATGTTCCTGTCAGTGACTGTAGCTCAGGGCACGTGGATACACCAGTTCAGAGACAGAGCAATACTATATTACACTACCCCTTTTGCTGCAGATGATGGATGAATCTGAGAAGTCATGGAGCAAAACTGAATGGCCTGAAACAAGAGCTCATCATCAGCTTCTAAGGGGCTTACAAGAAACTGTTCCAAAAGGGCTACACTGCTGCACATGAATGCTTGACACTCTGTTCTTTTGTCTCTGTTTTCCCTTCCACGGCCTCTAGCAGAACTGTTTATTTCCAGGGCAAGTTTACTAGATAGGCAGGGGGGAAAAAATTATCAAAATGAATCATACAAATGGTTCCTCTCATCACTGCTGGCTGCCCACAGAAGGTTCTGCTTCACCTAAGGATGTTAATCCTACTTCTCCTGCCCTCTCAACACATACATTTTAGGTGGGGGAAAAAACCAATCTAGAATATTTTTTTGCTATCTGGTAATAAATTCTCTCTCCTTTTACTGTTATGCCATTGAATTCCTTCATAGTTTATGATATAACTTGATTTACAGTATTCATAATGTCACTAAATAGATCTGCAGCTCTGACCTATAAATACTGAGGTATGTGGCTTCTTCATTTATAAACAGGGTTGGTGATGAGAGCAAATTGGATAAAATGTTGTGGGCTGCAGGAGGTGTGAACTGAAACACTATCACTCTGCCTTACTAATCTAATCTTCATATTTATCACTCCGCTAGAGAGAAGTCTCCTCCCTTCATGTTATCTGCATTGCAAACCTTTTAAATTGTTAATGTTTCCCCTGAACAGTCCTATTGTCCCCTTATTTACTATGAGAGAAGATGAGGAGGTATGAAGAATGTAAAAGTTGACCAATGTTGACAGTCTTCCCATTCATTTGAATGGGGAGAAGAAAGTCACACATAAAAAGGTACTCTCCAAGTCTTATTTCAAACGTTACCCAGGAAGAGTCAAGATTTACTTATGTTAGATTCTATATTCCTATCAAAAGCATGAGGAATGTTTTTATTTCCCAGAAAATGGCCATTGCGTTCATCATTTTCAGAAGTAACTTCATATTGCAGTGATGACCATCCCTCACCTCGTAGCAGTAAGGGGTAGTAAATATTTAAGAAATAAATAAGAGAAAAGAACGACAAGAATTCTGGCCTTACTGTATTTTTGTGCCTGTTTTAAAAATCTGTGGGGACAGATATTATATGACAATGTGAAGGGCTGTAAAAGTTTTCCTTCTACTAGCTGAAGAAATGTCACCAATGAGTAATGCACCCATCTCAAACTTGTAATAATTTTTTTTATAGTAACCTGTACCATTGTAGGGTTTTTTTGACTACATATTACCTGTAGTTCTCCAAACCATCTGCTAACACCAAGCCTTCAGAAAAAGTGGGCTTACAGAAACTGGGTACCATTTAGCAATCTTATGCCAGCAGCTACTGACTGGACAAAAACATTGCAGACACTGAGGAGATGGCTTTGCAAAATCCTGCTTTGATATATGCTTTGCTCTTAAAAAAACACTGGAATTTGAGAGGCTTGACTCAAATCACTGCCACATCTGGCAGAACTCTTAACCTCTTTCTTCTCCAGCTCTGCCATGCAGCAAGAATAGCAGGATCATTAGATGCCTGTACTGGTTTAAGGGTAAACTGGCAGGAGAAATGGACCCACCACAAGAGGGATTATAAATCAGAATTACAATTTAATGAAAGGTATTACAATAAATACACTGACACAAAGAGAAAACTGCTTCCAACTCACCAAAACCCAGCAGTATAACCCAGTGTCCCGGGGCACAAGCCCAAAGGGGTTTGTTAGCCCTTGTCCTGAGACCCACGTGGTTCCCCCAAGTCCAAAGCAAAAGGAAGTAAAGAACCTGTTGTTGCAGATGATGGCTGGGGTCTGGTCGGGAGTGATGGTTTCCTTCTATCAAAGTCCTGCTGCTCCTCTAGATCCGACAAGACCCTGATGTCTTCTTACCCCCCGCTTATGTACCTTCAGGGAGCACTCAGTCCCTCCCCCAGGGCGGAGACTCACACAATGGGTGATTAACTCTGAGTCATGGGGTATTGTTGAACCATTGATGGCCCATTAGCGGCCACGCCCCCTCAGGCTGGGTGTGAAGGTGCTAAAAACTCCCTGGGCAGCTGCTGCAAATGGTCCATTGTTTTTGGGAAATGAATAGAGGGGGGTAGAATACATAGCTTTGATCACCCCCACACAGTGATAACTGGTCCCACCTGCTGAACCAGGACAATGCCAAATGTAAGTTACTGCTCCATTGAAATGGAAACCTGCTGCAGAGAAAGTCCATATTTGATTCAGGTTGGAAAGCACACTTGAGGATAGTTTTCAACACAGAGCTAACAAAGCCAATGAGTGTCAAATAGCCCTCAGACCATTTGCCGTAGCACAGCCACAAGTCAGGACAGATCCAAGAAATATGTGGATGAGAAAATGCTACCTAAGTTATTTGGAAATTAAACTTCTGTGTCTCCTTTCCACAGTTTCATTCTCTTTTGGAGAATCAGTTAAAACTTTGAAGGCAGTGAGGAAGGAAGATGATGTTACAAGCTTCTTTGAATTGTCTTGAGCTGCTCTCTTGTCAAAATGAAGTTAGACAAATGTATGGAAAGCAATTCTTAGGGCTGGGTCTCCAAAGTTTTTCAGCAGATACTGTTTTTCCTTTGAAGGACACTTTGGAACCTACGCTGTTCTCTGTTTTTTGAGTGTCATGTCAATCAAGTTCTGTGTTTTCTGATTGCATGATTAGCTAGAGCTTCCCAAAACCTACAGGCTGTGCTTGGGACTTTCCCTGTTCTAGTCCCTTTCTCTTTTTTCTCCCACATCTTCCAGGACTCTTGTGCTATCTGAGAACACCTTATTGCTTTTATAAGAGTATAAGGCATAAAGTGAAATTAAAAGAGGCTTTTAGTAATAGAGAGAGGGGGAAAAAATAAAAAATAACTGAGGTGAAGTGCAATCAGGAAGAATGTTATCAATTATTGTTTACAATAATTACAATAATTTACAATAATTAAATGGAAGCTGATCGGCTAACCCAGCCAAGGCTCACAAAGTGTTCTCTATACAAATACCTGGACTGAGAGCGTCACTTATCTATCAGATTTTCTGGCCTAGTAAACAAAACCAGTGTGCAAGTAGCAGCAGTCAGAACCATCAGTGAAGGATAGATACTTCAGGAGTTTTCTACCTCTTCCTATCTGGGATTAGGGAACTTGAATTTGAACCTAGCACATCTCTCTGAATTGCAAAAAAATACAAAATTACACTATTGAACTCCCTCCCTCTGCCTTTGAATAAATAATGCACTGCTTTAAAGTAAGTTGTTTTGTCTTCCCACAATGAGAACATCAATCTGTCAAGCCCAGGTGAACCCCTGGGCGTAAAGCAGATGAGGAACAGTAGTGAAGACTCTGGCAGTGGTTAAGTTTACCATCAAGGGGCAGAAATAATAGAATACAAAAGAGTGTTCCTGGAATTAATGGGTCAAAGTCATAGTTCAAATTTTCCTATGTCTTTGAAAAGTTCCCCATCTTAAATAACACTGTCAAGTATGTCTGGTTGTCTATGATGCTGATGCTTGTCTAAAGAGATGATATTTTAGCAGTTAATGAAATCAAACCCATAAATAAAGGACAGATTGGTATCTTATTCAAATACATAGTTTGTCCAAAATGGGCACTGTGGTATTTCAAATATGGACTAAATTTTGAATGGATTAATGAAACTCAAGTTGTAGGAGTTATTTACTTCAGTGGTGCTTAAATATCTGTTAAACAGGTTAAATAAGGAAAGAGAAATCACCTTTAAATTGGAAGATGATACACACATTGACATTACTTAAAAGAGACCAAACATGTATAGATGAAGATTTAATAATTTAGATTTCTGACACATTTTAACACTGGGAAAAGCCTCTGCTATGCTGATTACCTTCATTGCATTTTTACAGTTAGTTAATGTGCAGTGCTAACAGCAAGGTCTGTATCTGTAAAGGCTCTGTTTTCCCTTCTGGCAAGAAAGCTGTGATTTAAACAGAGTTTATCCCTATTTTTTACATGTGTGTTGTGACACTACCTAAGCACCTTGTGAAGAAAAGCATTATTTAAAATTGATGTTTGCCCTGCTGTATTTACAGAGAGCCATGTCCTCTTGATCCCCTCTTAATCCCCACACCTTTTTTATGTCTGCATAAGCAGTCAACCTTTCACAGCACCCCAAAGGAATACACCTCCTTGGCTTGTAAATGGATGAAATCAACCAAAAAAATTGCCTTTCCAGGTTAAAAAAAAAAAATCACAAATGGAGCACAATGAGAACTTCATGCCTTGTGGAATATAATTAAACTGTCAGGAACCTCCTGCTGTGTTCATGGGATTTGATGTTTATTATAGAACATTGCTACTTAAAAGCCAAGGGACTGGCTGTGCCAGTGCAGAGATGAGTGGAAACATGTTGCATAGCATGTAGGCATAAAGAAATGTGAATGCAGCTATAGCAATAAAAGCAAATTAAGATGAAAGGAAAGGATAGGGAGCAGAAGTCTGTGAAGTCATAAAACCAAACTGTTTGGTGGCACCGCTCTTACTGACTACAGGTGACCCTTCATCTCCGTGTGAAAGCCTGAACACTGGTGGGCAAGGGAGGAGAGGGGCTACAGACATCCCTTAAGGAAGGACCTGAAGAGTTTTGTCAGGAGGTTCTGAACCCCATCTGAACTGGCAGTTTTAGGCCACCTGTCTTCCCCAGGCAAGATATTTTGGTACACCTGAGATCTGTCCCAGGGGCTGCCAGAACAAGAATAGCATTGTAGGAATAGAGCCTGCTCATCTCGCATAAGAATTAGAGCTGACACAGGGGCAGGGCTACAGTTGGGACTCCTTGTTGGCTGCACCTGCACTACCAAATTTCTTTGCTCTCAGAAATCATCTTCAGCTTCTCACCAAGTGGTGTGGAGTGACTCCAAGCAGAGTGCCTTGGAGTCCCCTCCAGAGCAAAGCAGTTGAGTCCACATCATAAAGCAATAGCCCAGATGCACGGAGCATTATTTCAGCCATCAGAAATTGGTGGGTTTTATATGCAGTTTATTGCGGATGCCAATTTCTCAAATAATGTGGGCTGTGTTTTGGCATGAAACCCTGAGTATGCAATGTTTGTCCTGGGGCATGGTACGGGAGCAGCTGCATATTGGGAGGTGCAAAAATTGTTACGATAGTAGCATTGAAGAAGATTGTGCAGAGGGAGTCAAGCCTAGGACAGGATCCT
Organism: Sclerurus mexicanus; assembly: GCA_013396755.1. NCBI lineage: Eukaryota > Metazoa > Chordata > Aves > Passeriformes > Furnariidae > Sclerurus > Sclerurus mexicanus. The sequence goes on from VWZF01002844.1 coordinate 1,930,816, forward strand.
CCATGCTGCCCACTGGAAGCAGTTCTTAAGATTGACTTCCCTCAAAAGGAAACCCAGGTTTTTGTTTTCATTTGTTTTTATTAATGGGAGCACATCAGCTTGTTCCAAAAATGAGTCACCATAAGCAAATCAGCATTTCTGCAGCATGAGCAATTAGGGGATCAGTTCACCCAGGGGTGAAACAGGGAACTAAATGATTAGATAGTGTAGAAGGACCAGTGATTCTTGATTCTGATCTGGCTTCAATAATATATTTATTACATCTTTCCATTACTTTTGTAATTATTTAAACATTCTCAGTTAACTGTTTCTGGCCCAGTAATATTGTTGAAGTAGGAGACCAAGGATTTTCACACACATATGTAGAGTTTCCTTGAAAGAAGGCTGATAAGAAAAAACACCTGTTAAAACAGCTGTGCCCTCTCTGTCTGGGCTACCCAGTGACTTTCTGATTGTCCAGACCAGGACATCCAGCTCTCAGCAAGAAACCTTTGCTGTTTAATTAACATCCTTTAATAAGGAATCAGGACAGAGCAGGTGCAAGGATTGAGACTGGGGAAGGAGGAGGACTCTGAGTCAGTAACAATGGTGTTTTCTACCAAAGGGAAGTTCTTGAAACAGTTTCCCTTTCATCAAGTTATGCAATCACTCCTGTGATACTTGTGATGTAAGAATATCTTTCCTCTTCACTATGTTTTTAGTAAAAGTGATCTTTATTATTATCTGTTTTTCTAAGGCCAAATATTTGTTACTTTGAAATCAGGAAATAATGGGTCAAATGATGCAGCAGAAGAGCATATTCCTTTTTTCTCTGGTGTTACATACCACGCTCAGTTTGGTTCACCCTGCTAATTATTTGAACTGCATACAAATTGTTCTGTTGTTGCATGATAATATAATTAACCTAGATTAACTCTCAGGTTAAATTAATTAATAAAAACAGGAAAAAGTTAATAATCTAGTTAAAAAAAATAGATGAAATAACTTTGCAAAGAAAAAATCTTCCTGATGTATCTATCTAAAACCAATAAAAAATGGTTCTGTGATACATAGTCTGAGAGTTGTGCCAGCCATTTGATGGTTCCCAGACTGCTCTGTCTGTGTTGTAGACTTTTTAAAAAAGGCTACACTGAAAGTGAGAGAAGAACAATATAAGAAAGAAGAGGCTATTTAGGAGCAACATAGAACTGCACATGTCCTCAGTGGAGTCTATGCAAAACAATTGCTGCACCGCAGCCTCCTGAGAAATGCTCAAAGATCCTTCACACAAAACCCTCCTGCTTGTCTGTGGCACAGGCAGCATCTTCAGCTGGATAATTAGAGGGCAACATGCTGGTGAAGAGGCTGTGTAATCTATATAACAATAACATTAAGAAAAAAAGTCAACATTCTGGGGACTATGCCAGCGATCAGGGTATGATAATTGCTATAATTAAAAGCAAGGCAAATATTGCAGGAAAAGTAGGTCACTCTTCAGGCTGTGTATCCCTGATGCAAATGGAAATGAAATAAAAAAGATTGTGTAATGTTATCTAAAGCAGACAAAAATGTTGCTGTTCCGAGGTTGTTGAAGACCCTTCATTAAATGCCTTTGTTTTCATACACCATACCAGCAGGAAACATTTTCATAAATACACTGAAGCTATTGCAGTCAGGTACAAAGACTACTGGAGGAGTCTGTCCTAAAATCCAGAAAACGGAGCATAATTAAGACCTATTGTGTACAAGGATGGTTTTAAGGAAGCTATGATACTGCATATTTCAGAGCTGGTGAACTTAAACACTGGTGTTTTTCTGATAGTAGCTCCAGTCACTGAATTTTAACACATGTGGCTTTGCACTTTCAGAGATATTGAGCCTCCAGAGAGCATTTACTTCTGTTCAAGCCACCTGAGAACTGGCTGCTGAGGAAAGGTCAAGGCATGATAACAAGAAAACTGAAGAACATGTCCTTGCATCCTCTTGAGCAGCACCTGAGCAGCTCACTGGTGATGATTCTGTCTTGCTGGGGATGTCACTTCCTTCTCTGCTCACCTCCTTCCCACCAGCTTTTCTCCTTGCACCGGACTTGCCTAACTTTTACAAAGAGACTGTGATGGCCCCACTGCTCAGTCCATACAATTTCCATCTTCTTTGCCCTCTCTATCTTGCCCAAAGCTGTCTCACCACATGACTTCTCCCCATGTAAATTTATTTTTTCTCTGACCCCTACAGGCATGTAATGTCCCCCCATGTGCTAGCCCAGAAGCTTATTAAAGCTGTTGGATACAGATGTTCTCACCACAAAGCCCTCTGAGTCATGAGCCTTTCCTTCCATGCTTTTGGGTACTACCCTTCCTTTCTGCCTTAACCGGGGCTCTGGGTTGCACGCCGAGTGCCAAGTAGTCGCTCTGCCCTGACAGCAGTGTGTGGGAGAGGTCTGCATGTATGTCAATGAAAAAAAGCGAAAGGGAAAAAAAAAAGTCAAACATGAATATATTTTAAATATTTATTTTAACTTTTCAGTATAAAGATGTCAATTTCCCCAAAATCCTTACATTTACCTGCTTTCCCATGCCACTGCAAAATTAATTCTATATTCAATGCAGGGCTACAAGAGAGGGGGCTATACTTACACCACGTTGCATTCATTTGAAGGAATTATCTAATTAGGGACTCTGTTCCCCTTAATTGCAAAGATCTATTGATACCATGTACTCTTTCTGCCTGGATCCACCATGATTTTAAATATTTTGTACACTTATAACTTACCTAACAAAGTCATAGGAGTCACAAGCAAGTTTCAACGTGTACAGATGTTTTACCTTAAAAATTAGTAGAGCAAAGTCATTTCTCAGAGTCACTATGAAACAATGGACTTCATTTAGTTAGCATCCTGTAATGAAACTATTTAGAGAATCAATTCAAATTAGGCTATGGAGCATCTTAGGTAAACTACTGTGTTATTAACCTTAACAATGTCAGTGTTTGGGTTTTTTTCTTTTTCCTGCTATCAAACTCAACTTATTAGTGTCTAAGGTAAAAGTCGCAAGTGTATTTCATACTGAGAAATGTATTAATCTTGTAATTAAACACAGCAACTGTGTAGCACAATGTGAGGAATTGGGAAGTTGGCTAAAATTTAGAGACAGACCACAAGGACAAATTTATCTTACTGAGCTTCTTCCTAAAGGTCTATTTGTTGTGATTCAGCTTAAGGCACTGAGCTAACAGGAACATATAATTAATAATTGCAATTATTTTGGCTACACTTGTGAAAATTATATATGTTGCAATGTCCTACAGAAAAAGGAATCCACGGGTAGAACTTGAAAGCTAAGCGTGTGGGGTTAACCTTGGCTGATTGCTGGATGCTCACCTGGCCACTCTTTCAGTCTCTTTCTTCAACAGAACAGGGTCGAGATAAAGGGCACACACACATGTGCTGCAGTATGGGGTCCTCCATAGACTGCAGTGTCTGTATCTGCTCCAGCATGGCTCTCCATGGGCTGCAAGGGAATCTCTGCATCAGTGCATGGGGAACCTTATCCCCTCCTCTTTCTCTCACCTTGGCGTCTGCAGGGCTATTTTATTCCTATCCTATATCCTTGTTAGCTACAGGTTTCCATGGCCATCCATGTTTCCTCTGGCAGTCATACACTACCAGTCTATCTTCTGTTTATGACTTAGAAGAAGTCTAAAATATATTATCTTGTGCTGTTTCCATAATTATTCCTGACCCTGGTGAACAATTAGGACAAATTGAATTCACTCTGGGACTAGTTCTCCTTATAACACATCTTCCCCAATAAATGTCATAAATCTTAGAGTGAAATGAACACTGATAGAATGATAATTTCTTCAAGAATAACTGTTCAGAAGTGTTACTACTCTAGACCTGAAAATTTAGTTATTTTCACTGCTTAGAGTTGTACCAAGAGACTAAAGCCAGGAAAACAGTGAAGACCAACATATTAAAATGGGACCATGGAAGAGGACGGTTACAGGACACCAAACCTGATGGCCTTCATTGCTCTGTCAACAGAATCTCACAGGTTCCATGCAGAGTCTGAGAATCCATATTGTAATTGAAGACTACCTCCAAAAGACTAAGAATATACCTACATCCCTTGGCAAATAATTCTATGATATTGTACCCCACCTTCCTAATTACATCCATTAGATCTTTTTTATTCAGTATTGTTTTTCCACTAGTGTATATGTTTCAGGACAGGTATTTACAGCAGGTAATTAAGTTGCCTTATACTGTCCCTTTTACAGTCTAACTGCACATCATTTGTCCATATTTTGATTCATCCTTGTAACTTATCCCTGAATGCTCTACTAATTTTTCATTGTCTTTCTCAACTTAGAGACACAAAGAATGACAAGACAAAATCATTTGGTTTAGGGACTTTCAACTGATAGTCATTAACTATCACTGAGGACTGCTGTCCTGAATCCAAGTCACATCTTGTACTGCACAGCTCAGTACTCCTCTTCTGCAACATCCCAAGCCTTCCTTAACATGGTTCTGCTCCTTACCAGTTTTTTTCCTTACTGAAATCCTCACCTTCTGAACACCACTTGTGTATAAGTGATCTTTTTCAATTACACCTGACATGAATTTATTGGCCCAGATTATCCTATCATTTTTAAAATAGAGGAAAAGCAAGGAGAAAGTATCCATGAGGTGAAGAACACTGAACAATTTCATAAGAATTGTGCTTCTTCTCAATGGAAAAATAAATGCTAGATGAATCAATCAGGGAACTTCTGTATTTTTGAAGGCAAAATTCCTGCATCTCCCATTTTCTGACAGCTCCATATACAGTAGTAGCTGCATCTATCACAATATTTTCAGTGCATGCTGTGAAGTGTGACAAACTGATTAATAGTATATACACTCTGTTATGGCTGTAAATGGTTGAGGCATAATCAGGATTGTCTTATGGCCTCTTTAAGCTGATTATCTTGGTGGAAGCAGCCATAGCAAAGGTAAAAATCCTTGGTGAGCAGTCTTCTGCTTTTCCAGCAGAAGATGTTGCTCTTCACCACTACACTCCAGCATACCTCTTAGTGAAGAATGTGGGCAGTTTTCTCTATATCAACGTTTAATGAGGTAGCATCACTATTTAGAGTTTGATCTTTAAGTTTTTGCTCCAAGGAAGCAAACAAAGAACAAGAACAGTCCTTAATTCTAATAGCTGAAGACCTAGGCTTGCTCCACTTTAGGCAGGATTTACTGCCTAAAAAGAAGAGTATACAGGGCTCCAGAGAGCTGTAATTCAAAACAAGCAAAAATGTACAAGGAAAAACCTACTTTGCACAGATGCACAGATGCAGCAAGAGAAGCAGTACCTACAGTCATTTTTCTGCTTACATAGAAACCTTTCAATGATTTCTTCTCTAGTTACAAATAATTTCCAGCATACATTGTCAGCATATTGTTTGTTTTCTGTGCTCTAATAGTAAGGGCTACTCTCCAAAATGGAATAATTCAGAAAAGTGATAAATTCTGTCCCTGATCTCTGGCCTGGAAATCTGAAGAAAGCAAAGCAAACTGCAGACTCAATACATACCTGCTGAAGTTGAAATGTCAGTATTGCTTCCTCTTTTCTTTCTCTTCTTTCAAAACACAAGTCAGACCTACTCTCATTTAGCATCTTCTAATTTAAGCTGGAGAGGATTTTTTTTTTCAAAGTCTATTACAAAATAAATGTTCTGTCATCTACAATTAGCAGAGAGCACTGGCCAGCTGCCCAAGTAACTAATCAACATGAAACTTTTATCAAGACTTACTGCAAAGGATATACACTGTTATGCCAGATTCTATCACTAGTTTTTAAGGTGATAAAATGAAATTTGAGGCACAAATAAGTTTCTTGCTGTTAAGTTTTGCCTCATTTGAGAAGATGATAACTAACATCAAATTATATTTTGAGACTCCTGCAAGGAAATGTTTTGCAAATACTAATATCCTTATGGAAGTAACTGCTGTATGGTTATCTTCACTTATTGCTACCCTATCCTTCAGATGAGCAGAAAAGAGTTCTAATTTAATTGCACAGCAACACAGCCAGAAATAGACACAGACAGTGACATCTGCACCAGAATTTCTCAGCTAGTCTGAAAATTTCCAACAAGTGCTTAGTACTGTAAGTGGTTCCCTGCTTGGTAGCTTAATGCTAGACTGCTTTTGCCTGAAGAAAATTTCAGGTGCTTAATAAGAACTAATTCACCTTCTTAGCTCTATTTTCTGTTTCCTTAGCAATCCAGGCTACTAAGGATCTTTTTATCACTCTCCACAGAAGCATTCATTTCCTTGATATACTTCCAGTTTATGGAAATTTGATTTTCTTATCACTCCCTCAAAACTTGGACCACTTGCAAGGCACACATGGTAAGCAACCTGAACATGCCCTGTTCTAGACCACAGATTTGGTTTTAGTCTTTGTATCTTACTCAAGAAAAAAGTTTTCAACAGATCCTTCTTCTTGGCTTCTTCTTTTGTATGACGATCCTTATGAGAAAAGGAGTTCATTAATGCCATTAGGTACATTCTGTAAGGCTCCCTGATAAGCTATTAAGTACATAGTCCAAAGATGCAGTTATGCAGTCCCCAGAGAGGATGCCAAGTGCTGCATTTAGTTTTGGGTGTCTTCTCAGTTATCCATCTGCTCCAAAGCAATCACAGCACCAGAGAGGCACACTGAGGAATTAAATCTATGAGTAGCCTAGTTATTTGTTGGCTCTTTAGATTGATAACAAGCTATGCACTGTTATTGCATATAACCCATTGCTATTTTCTTCCCAAAGAGAAGTTGTTAGAATTTTTTAGCAGGCAGTACTCTACATCAGAGCATGCCAGCACATCTGTGTCGATACACAACGTTAGTCAGACAAAAAAAAAAATCAAAAAGAATTACCTGAACACTTGATTCCCTTCTGCAAATCTCTTTGTGGAGCTTTGTAGTCAGATTCTGCTCCTCCTCCAAGACCCTGCTCTACTCCCTGATGAGAAATCACATTTTGTTTGGGTAGCAGACTTTTTTCCTCAAGGTGTGCCAAAGTCACTGACTTACACTTCGGTAGCTGGTGACAGCAGTGTGCCCACTGGCTCCTGAGGATTGCAGCTGTTTGTGCTCTTCACTGCTCAAACCTGAATGTGCCTACGGGACCTTGAAGAAAAATGTGCATCTGAATATCTGAGGCTGTGTTGTACAATATGTTGTCTAATTTCAACACTGTGGTACACTGGCTTCCCTAGGAGGCTTTCTTAATGTAGTCTTATTGCTTGATATACTCCGGTGGCTGCAATGCGCTTTGCTCACCGGGGATGTGGCAAAGCGCAGCTACTTGAAAACAAACACTGCTCATCGTTGACAGGGAGAGGAAGAAGCAAGTAAACAGAGACCATGCTGGCAATGTGTCAGGATGGAGCAGGCAGTCTCTTCTCTTTCAAAGGCACTGGCAGCCCCCTTATTAACCAGGCTGCAAATGCTACCTGATCCATGCAGCTGTGTCTACACCACTTGGTTGCCCTCGGCACAGACAATATCTAACCTCTCCTGTGCATCAGCTGAAGGGGGCGCTGCTCCAAGCACAACTCTCATAGAACTAGGGATCTTTTCTTTTTGAGGAGGCCAGCAATGCCTTGATGGCATCACCCCAAATGTTTTAATCTCATGCACATACAAATGAAAGTATAAAGGTAGACAGGGTTATTCCATAAAAATGCTGCTGTTTAAAACCACATTTTGAATCAATGTTTCGCTGCAGGATATTGCCTCCATAATATATTGCATCAATACATCAACAAAGGAGTGTAAGTCTGATACTTCACTGTTCCATAAATCATCCTCCCCTTCTCAGCTGTAGAATTTATTGATTAACAGGATGGATATCTGGAAGAAGAAATATAAAACTCTCAGGATGTTTTCACCTAGTGTTTGAGGAATATGTGGAAAACAAACTTCTAATTTTCTTATAGAGGAGCATGTACTGTGTCTGGGAAAGAGGACAGCCTCAGATCTTTCTTCCTCCAGTTCCCCTTTTGCTGCTGTCTCTGCAGAGGCACATTTCCCATCTCCATGGAAACAGGAGGAAGAACACGATTTGCCTCTCTGCAGAAGACCCTCTCAATAAAGCTGCCCAGAGTTTCTGGCCACTCACAACCCAACCAGTGACACCAGGGGTCCCTTTGGGACCTGATCTGTTCTGGGACACCTGGACCAACTGCTTCCAGCACAGTTTTCCTTCCCAGAACCCTGCTTTACTTTTCCTCTTGAAACTGACTAAAAGTAATACAATAATTTTGACAGCACATTTGAAGGGGAGCCCATCCCTCCTCCGGAGGCAGCCGTGGCAGACAGAGCGGATAGGGCAGAGGGAGCTGGGTTCCCAGCAAATGTGGGGCTGAAATACATGCTGAGACAGCTGGGATTGCTGTGAGGGAGGTTCTTGTGGTGACACACAGCTGAGTTGGTGCTAAGGGCATGGATCTCAAAGCTCCTTCACACCTTTTGTCCCCTCTTTTCTCCCCCCTCACTTCTGGACACAAAATCTTATTGTCACTCTTAACACTGCTTTCCCTCCACCTTCCAGAAGTCCCACTGCAGGACAGAAAGCACCTATTACTTCTTCTGTGAAGCAAACATGATACCTGTCTGCAGCCCCTTCTGCCAGTCCACCTATCAACATCTTCTCCATGGGTATTTTTGTCTAATCCATGGCCTGGAAGGGATAATGTTTTCCATCACATCTGGAGGAAATAGCACAAGACTGTAAAACTTGGATGGTACCCTCTAAAACTGTCTCAGAATAAATTAAATTAAATAAACTGGATTATTAAAATCCTGTTGCAGGATTTCACCATTCAGATGATGGATACAATTGTCAGTATCTGGCATTTGTGAATGATGAAATCAGTTCTGTGGGAGAAAAAGCAGAGATTATTTGCAGTGCAGGGAGAAATAAGGTAGTGCAGGTTTCAGATCACTGCTATGCTACAGGAGATGGGACTTCCTGGTGCAAAGGCTGGATTCCAGTCTACAACTTTGTCTTGTTTCAACATACAAAAAAATCTTAAAAAAAAAAAAAAAAAGAAAAAAGAAAACCCCAAAGAAGAAGCCCCTACTATTACCTGGTAATCAGCATTTTATTCAGAGACTTTTTTTAACTTTTCCTATGACCACAGATCATTTTAGACAGAGTACTGTCCTTCTGGACTTACAGTGCCTACACAGCTGTTCATAGATATGCTGTGTTCTTTCCTTCAAGAGAAGAGGATATATATCAACTATCAGGTTTCTCATCCTGATACCTGGGCCCAAACAGTTCATGATCAAAATCTTTCAGAAACATGAGTTCTGAGTAAAGAAGAGTCAGTCATGATTGCTTCAAAAATCCACTTTCCCCTAGATGAGTCAGGTTTTAAGTCTAGAAGACTGGAGAAGGTTGGAATAGGATATTTTTTCAGATTATTAAATCAACCATTAAGTGGATAAAGAGAATTAATAAGAGGAAGCTACTAGTGTGGAATAAAAATATAGTTAATGGAAATTTACAAGAAATATCTAATCCTTCACTATAAATGAAAAAAACACAATAATTCTAAAGAGACCATATATAAAATAAAAAGAAAAAGTATACTGAAAAGTCAACAAAGTCAACAAAGAAGCAAATAAATTCAAAAAAAGTTTTTGATTACTATAGCATTGGTAACTAACAACTAACAACCAGCAAAATTAATTATTAGATTAAATTATTAGATTAAATGTTTTAATTTAAATAACTGAAAGTAGCATCTTACTACTCATCAATTTCCAAAATATTTTGTGCTTCTATATTTAACTTCAAAAGTATCAATTTCAGGCTTTTATGTAGTTTAACATTTTTAATATTTAATGTTCATAATATTTTAATTGATGAAAATTTACTGGAGAAGACATAACTTAGTAAGATAGCCAACTTTACAGTTGCTTTAGTAACACTTGGTATCCTTTATATTTTCTGTTAGCAAAGTATCTAGTCCCATTATGTCTTCTTGAAATTTAAATCTAATTTGAAAGAGTACCAATTTAATAGAGTTCATGGTCCACTTTTATGTATTTTAATTGTTTCAATTATTAACTCTGCTAAATGGCCATATGGAAAGTACCTTTTCATGTGCTGTTAATTCCCTGATTTCTGTATCGTAATATCTGTTCTCAGCAAAGAAGAAGTTACACCAGCTTCTATCATCATGCTCCTTTGTTCTTACTCATCTATTTTGATTTCAGACACAAAATCCATCAGGAGGTATAACTGGACATCCTTTGAGGGTCTGGGTAATCATCCAGCTTAAACTGCTATTTGTGTGTCTTTGCAGAGCTCAGACAAAAAACAATAAATAAGTGTAACATCTTTCATCCTCAAACCCTGAGACTGGTCTGTGGTTCCAACCCAACCTGTGAAGCAACAGGTCAGCTAAATCTGATCTTTGTTGACAATATCCCTCAGAGAACAGCAAGGGCTTTTAAAAATACTCTTCTATTTGTTTAATCTTCACATATGTTTCTGAGGAAATGGATGCATCACTGTGTATGATGGCCACACCAAAGATAGCTTTGGTTTATGAGTTTTGTCCACTTTTCAATTCCTTTCCAAATATACTTGTGCAACATAAAGCACACTTTTCAGTTCATTCAGTTCATGCTTGATGAATTTCTTGGAGAATGGGGCCATGAATTTTTAACAGCTCTGCAGACATAAAGGAAATAATATATATTCCTTTTATTCTTCTCTAAGCAATTTGACAAAGGAAGTTGTCCCTGTGCTCCCAGCAAAGGGATCTTCATTCAGCTGAGATGCTTGCTGTGTGTGCCAAGGCAGTATTTCATGCTCCTGCCCTGGTCAATGTCTCTCAGAGAACAGCAGAAAGGTTGATGTTCCAGGTCAATTTTTCCTTTCTGACTGTTTGCCAGAGGAGAAGGGAACATTATGACTTTTCTAACTACTCCACACTACCTGGATTCCTTGTTGCCTTAAAAGCAAAGATCGTTGAAAAACAAAACTTCACCTGAACTGCAGCTGCTGCTGAGGGGCTCACAAGTTGCAGTTTTAGTGAAGTCCCAACTTGCTCATTTTTCTCTCACTTCTCTCTTGAACTACACCTGCAGCTTCCCACTATACATCAGACAGCAAACGCACTGCTTCAAATTTTATCAGAAGGTGCATAACTGAGTGTGAGGACAAAAGGAATGTGCAGGAGCTCCTTCTATTGCTTTATGTATGTTCTCTGGGTTCTGTTTAATTTCACCCTATTTTGGAGTTTCATGGGTTAAAGATAAGCTTAAGCCATCACCTGCTGTGCAAATCTAAAAGCAACTTTAGTCAAGGTCAGAACTGTTATATACAAGTATCCTGTCATATTTAACTTCTCTTTCAATCTACATCCTATAGCTTGACTAAAATAAATAAAAAAGATGTTTTTCTGACTATAACAGCTACTGCTTTTTCTTTTCATTAAAGCTGTAGATTTATGTATTTTCTTCCCAGCAACAGTATCTGGGCAGGACCTACATTTTACCTTCATTTTTCTACCGCACAGAGAGTACTGTCATTGTTTAAGAGCTAAAAATGACAATGCTATAGCAGCCTCCAGCCATTATTACTTTCAGATGTATGCGGTTTTCCTTTGGCTGCCTTCTAAGATTTGAGCTATTTCTCTGAATATACATGCATGCACACATTTTCTCAGGGAAAAAACAAAACAAAAACAAAACCCACCAACTGCTCAGAACCAACAGTTTAACTCAAAGGTGTTGGCTGATTTATTAATGCCCAGCTTCTGTCTCTCCAGTGCCATGCGCTGGTCACGCTCACATTCCCCCCTGAGCTGCTGTGGTTTCTCCCGGCCATTTGCTGGGCTCAGTGCGTAGACCATGGTGTGATGGGAGGAGGCAATGTGGAGGCTGCTTTGCCATGACCATAGCAGGGAACTGCGGGAGCTGAAGAGCCAGGACATGCTCGTTTCTGCAGCTCCTCCAATGGCACAGTAATTGGCAGCTTCTCTCCTGAACCCCCAGATCCTGGTTACAGACATAATAGCCTTTTGAGGGATGTTCAAATACTGACTTCTGAGAAGAAACTTTCTTTAAGACAGTACTTGAGGTGCACTGAGAATTTACTTGAGTTAACTTTGCTTTTATCTGAGCAATATTTTGCTATGACCTCCAGGGAATGAGGCAAGTAGAGCAATTGAAAGACAGAACATTTTTGGTAATGCTGCAAATTACAGTTTGTAGCAACCTAGGCTCTGATTAGCAAGTGCCTAATCTGTAGCACAGGAGAAATTCCAGTAAAAAACAATCTGTATGCTGAAGTATATTGCAAAATTTGAGTCTTGGTGACTATTTTCTGCCCATTGATTGATATGTGTCCTGAAATTTGCTGATCACATTCACTTTAGAACACCAACAAGGAGCCTAATTCATGTCACAATAGGCTCGTGTCCCTTTTCTAATCATCAGTGTGTATCAGGACCACAAGAGCAATTTTATCTGAAAACTTAGTTTATCAAGTAAGTTCCAGATTTATTCATCTGTAGTAAAAGCTCTCAATAGAAATTCTTGTCAATATTTTAAAGCCATTTGTCGAGGTGCAAATATGGAATTGATCTCATCCACTCCCACTTACCTACAGACTGGTGTTACTGGGGCACCCAAACAGATGCTGTACCAATTATTTGCAATCATTCATGGCAATTAATCTTAGCAAATTCTGGGTCAACTAAAAGGTATTTTAAGCACAGTCTTATGAGTCAGGCTTGCTAGTCAGTAGTGGAAAGGAAACCCTTTGGAAGTGTATCTCACTCCAGTGAAAATGGAAAGTGTCTAAATACCACTTTAGATACTTTATGTTTAAACAGCATAAACAAAACAAGACTATGAAGACTGGAAACCACAGTCCCCCAGATGTTACTGCCAGTGAGCTATATTTCTAAATCACTAAGTTTCTATATTTCTAAATCATGCATTCTGTCTTCCTCCTTCCAAAATAGTAGAAATTTTATTCTGATTTCAATTGAGCAAATGGAAAACTAATTAAAAGTAAAAAAACCCAAATGCATGTCTTTGCTTGTTTCATTTGGTGTCAGGATTACGGCTGGAAACAGCAGTCAAGTATAAAATTCATCACCCATTTTTAGACAGCAAGGTGTCTACAGTACATGTATCTATGTGTGAGTTGGTGTTCAAGCTTTTGTTAGTTAGGCAACAAATTAACACAGATTAAGCAAAACAAGACTAACATTGGTGTCAGCTGAATATCCAAGCTATGTAACTGATCAGCCCAAATAATGGGAAGATTCTATTGCCAAAATATTGATGCCATATTAGGCATATCCAGCTTCTGCTTAAAAAATGGTTGGACCTCCCAGAAGTCCCAGCTGGTTTTGATAGCCCAAAATATACAGCAGCAGGTGACACATTTAGGTAAAGAAGTCACACACCATTGACTTGAGCACCATTGGCTGTGATGGAAGTTTAAGCACATATGGACACCCATATGCAAACATCTGAACTTCAACGTCTGCAAACTGGAACAGTTTTATATACATAATAATATGCTGCATCATTAAAACTTGGATTCATCTTTATTTCACTGCTATCGTTAGCCTCCCAGTGTTTCATTTCTATGCTTGTTACTTAATCAGTGCTACCTGTAATTCTCCAGGAGGATGTAAGTCATGTCTCTCCTCCCAAGGACATGACTGCTGGCAGGCTAATTTGTAAGGGAGTGCTGGTGGAGCCACTTAGGCAAATACAGCCAAATAATTTGTAAATTCAGAGGGATGGCTGGGATAGATTTATAGACTTCAAATTTCAACCCAGCACAGACCAGAGAGAAGATAATTGGGAAGCATTATACATGTTACATCTCCAAGCAAGAATGTTGAAAGAAACAAGTAAAGGAACCCAGAGAAACTTTTCTTTTTCTCTCACAAGCTTGTTTCAGAATATAGAATGCTTCAGATATTCAAAAATGTGGTTTCCTTGTTGTCACTGTGGTAACATTAGCTTTAGGTTGATTCCTGCTGCTGTGTGACAGCTGTTGAAGACATCAGTTGGAAAGCACAGAACATAAGTTTGTCACATAAGTTTAAGCTAACCAATCACTCATCTTGCTGTAAAACTGAACCTGGTCATCTTCTGTGTAATATCTGGCCACTGGAATGTTAAAGCTGCTATAGTGGCATCTTAGCTAATAGCAGCCATCAATAAAAATGGATTCCACAAAAAGAAAGCATCAATTAAAACTATAAAACCACAAGAAAGCAGTCACTTTTAATGCATCACTTATCACAACAACCCTGTATTTTCTTCTACAGTTTTTAGAACTCTCGTTGCTATAACAACTGGATGCAGCCTTTACACAGTGTGGGCCAAACCCTGTCCTTGATGGCACAGATGCAAATTCAGAATAACTTTGCTAAAATGCCTAGAAAAACAGTGGGACCCACTATCTCTTTATGTAATCATTTTCTTCTGCTGCTTTGCCTTGTCAGGAAGACAAGATGTTTTTCTCTTCTACTCTGAATAAGCTCATAATGTAGTGGAATAATCAGACATAATGACAGGTTAACCCACAAAGGAGTGTTAAATCTTAAATACCATATTAAGTAATTTTTAAATTTGTATATTGACAGGTTTTTTAAAAAGCCCAAGAAAAGAGAAAATCTAAGATAGGAATATATTCCCTCTCTTCAGAGGCTACATATAAATCATATAATACAATTAATAACTTGCATAATAAGATGTATCAAAGCGTTAATTCAGACTTATTTGGATAAACAGAAGATACTCTCACAGAAAGAAATGCACTGGAGAGTCTTGTATCTCATTGCTTATAGCAGGGCCCCATGCAGACAAACACTGTTTCATTTCCATGTAATTTATTTAAAAAGAAATCATCACAAAGTATTCTCAGACTTGACACTCTCTTCAAGGAAATCCACAGCAATTTGCTGTCACATCACAGTCTATGTATGGATCAGTACAACCAAAGAAAGCAGAGTCCAGGAAGAAAGTCTGGATCTATTCTGTCTGGATTATCTATAGAAACATTTTCCAGGCTGCCAACCAAATAACATTTTAATTAATTATAATAGCAATCAGAAACCCAGTCAAACAAGTGCTTTGGAACTTGGTAGAGCTAAATCTGGCAGAGTTATACCCTAATAATAGTTCTAACATCCATTTCTGTTAAAAAACAAATTAAGCTATGAGGCAAATTCTGTGAGTAGGCTGGAAAGAGGGATATGCAGAATTTCAAAGGCAAGGAATTCTTTATATGCAGTCTAAACAACTAACCAACCTGCAAAATTCTATACAGTAGAGATATATTTTCCCTATTAAATTCAAAAAGTATGGAGCTGCCATTCTTGACAATTGCCCTTCACATTTTAAGGCTTTCTCTGGATGCAAGGATAGCCAAAGATCTGAAAAAGCTGGCAGCAAGAAGAGAGGTCACTTGTTACATTCAGAGCAATCTTAGAATGACATCATTTTAGAATGTAATTTTGCTAGCAAACCTAATAGCAGCCATTACTAGTGCTCAGATGTCACTCTGAAGATTTACGCATCAACATTGCACTGAGGCAGTACAAGAACCTCAGAAAAACAGGTTAGCAAGGTTTGCTACCCAATGAAAATGTAAGATTATAAAGTAAAAAATGCACCTGGCCAGGACATCAAGAGGTCAGTTACTTTGTCTAGCTGTCCAAAGGCAAGATCATCTCTAACTACATCACTCCAGATAGCTTTTTATTTAAAGCTTCCATTTAAAGACCTTCACCAAAAGAGATTTCACAATTTCCAGTCACTTGATTTCAATGGCTTGTTATCTTTGTCATTAGAAAGTTCTACAGTGCTCTTGAGGGTGTGATTTCAGCATGGATAGATATTACTGCAATAGCTTTACTGCAGTCTCAGACATGAAGAGTAGTGAAACCATATCAACACAGGTTGCGTTGGCCAAGCTTTGACTGGATGCCCATTAGTAAAAAAGAGGCCTATAGTTTTAATGATATTGATCAAAACCAGCTGATCTGGTTTATTTTGCTCCCATCACTGGGATTAATTTTATCACTTGGATTAATTTTATTTTCTTTGAGGCCATGATGTGTGAACACCATGATTTCCAAGCACTTATCCAGAATGTTTCAGGTTGATTCAGAATCAACTTGCAAGTGACTGATCAGTGCTGTACTGCCTGGTGTGTGTACTAGTAAGAAGCAGGCAAATGAACAAATAAATAAAATAGATTCTCTCATGTTTCATGGAAGATTAATTTCTGTGAGTCTATGCAATGAGCATCACCACATTGCACCATAAGAAGAAAAATTGATAATTTCAGAAAAAAAGTGAACCTAGATTGGGAATCCTCCTTCAAAACTTTAGAAGAGGGATGTTAAAATGAAATAACCCATCACAGAATCAAATGAGATAGAGGTATTTTACTAGAAGTGAAACATGTCCCACAGTGAGACCAGTCCTCCAAACCAAACTCTGAATATCTGAACAGTAATGAAAGTCCAACACAACTTTTTATAGTCTAAGAAAATGGCTGATTGATGGCACATTGCTGGCATTTACAAGGGGGTATGACCCCACTGGCAGCAAAATCTCTTATTGGCATTTTATAACTGCATGGTGGTAGAGCGTTCATGCTCCTCTCTGCAGGGTAATTTTACCAGATCCAAAAGGAATGTACAAAGAGTGAAGGTGAAGGGCAGTGAGTGGAAAGATTATGACTGAAAACAGTTGCTGCAGAAGCATATGTTCATAGAGCCTTCATGACAAACATGGAAAAAAAAAAGGTCTGCACTTGACATTGCTGACAAAAGATTGAGAATAGAAACATTATCTGTGAAGAAGGAAGCCACTAAATCTGTTGGGGAAAAAATGAAGAAAACATCCTGCTGAGGAAATTTAAAGACCTAACTCATCTAAAACCTTCAACCAGCTTGAAATTCCCAGGTTAGGGGTTTCAACATCTGAATTTCCCTACAAACTCAATGATGGCAGGAGGAAAGGAATCATCTGTGTTGCAAAGCAACATAGAGCTCGCAAGCCTTAAACTGTGACCTGAAGGTGCCTCCCCCTTTCCTCTTATCTAGGGAAGAGGTAAGAAACCTCTCAACATAGGCATCTCATTTTCAGTGGGATAGCCTCAGGGAACAGAGTCAAACCTGCATCACTGACCTGGTTTTATTACAGGGTAAGTACTTTTCAGAGGAAGAAAAATAGAAAGTGCAACATAGTTATCAAAAGGAGCGGGAGGACAACACAAAGATTGTGTGGCATGAGGATGATTCACCGCGTGCACAAACTATCTAAGGGTTTTAAGCCAAAAAGCCTCAGAGGCGCTGATCCTCTAATGCTTGCTGAGTACAACACTTACGGTGGCACCATTCTTCGTTGGTCATTAGGCACTGCTGTAATAAATGTGATGAATGGAATCTTTATAATGCCTGTAAAACCAAACCAGATGCCAAATAGGAGCCTTTACATTCTGTAAAGCGGCAGTGAGTAAAATGATGAGACCTATAAATTAGAAGAAATCATCACTTTGAACAAATAAAAATAAAAATGAAAGAAAAGGTGTCTGTAAGGGATTTTTAGAGATTCTCTAGTCTACCTTCCCTTTCCAAGTCACGATCTGCTTATTCTTTTGACATTCCTGAAAAATGTTTATCTAAAACCTACTTTTAAAGACTGCTACTAATAAAGATTTCACAATTTCTGGAGACAAACTGTTTCCCAATTTAATTTGAAATTCCCCTGCAGCAACTTAAAATAGTTCCTTCTAGCCCTAATATCTACACATATTTCCCTCTTTTTATTCTGCTTCTTTTGAACCCAGCTCCCTATTTCAAGGAACACAAATTTGAGTAAGTCGGTAATACACTAATTTATACTCTTCACAGCCCTGCTGAAATTAGTTGCTTCCAACAGTGCAAAACTCAGCATGTAATTAAACTTATAAGATTTTATCTTAATGCTGAAATAAAGGTTTCAAAGGTTTCATTCATATAGACCTGTTCTTTATGCCCGTCTTGATACCTGTTATGTAGTTCTCTTACAATTTGTCCACATTTTATAATGTCAAATAATTTATCACCTTCTATCTATTCAATCTAAGTCTTCAGTAATTTTCTATTATAACAGAATTTCTCTTCCTTTATTTTTCTTTTTAACACAAAATGACTTTCAGCTGAACTTCTTTATGTGGCCATCTGCGTAATCGCTATGACTCTTACTGAACCAGCAGCTTGCAGATTATTAAGTGGATTCTGTTCCTCCTGGTGTCATTGGGAGTTCTGCCATTGACTTCAATGAAAGCAGGACTAGACCCCTTGAAAGAGCCTTAGCACTGGATAACTCAAAACTCTGGTGAAAATTGACATTGGTATATTGACAACAGCTTGTTTTTATTTTAATTTAGAATCTGTTAATTGGATTAACCAGTCATTTTGTTTTGTGTGATGATTTTATATATCTGAATGCAATTTTCTATGATTAAATAGGAAATGTTTCCTTATTCAATCAACATACAACAAGAACAGTAAGCAGCTTTCATTGAAAAGTACAAATTCCAAATTGCATTTCTTCATGCACCAGGAATCTTCAGGTGAAAAAGCAAATAGGGTGGGCGAGGGACTGGATGGAGAAAAGTGTTGAGGAAGAAGAAATTTGGTTTTGGAACTAGAAGTGCAAGAAGAATTAACCCAGTCTATTTCTCTTTCAAGCTTGTGTCTCAGACAGAAACAAAAAGGATTCCAAAGGCTGCACCCAAAGCCCCTGCTCTGGGCAGGTGCCAGCTTCACAGGTGTGTAGTCCTAAATCGTGTGTGATTCAATGTAATTTTGTTGGTTTTACACTAGCCAGGGATGGACAAAGGAAGGCTGGTGAGCAGAAGACAGCATGAAGCTGACATAGGAGAGTTTTTGACCCAGAGAGTGGTTGAGCACTGGAACAGGCTCTCCAGGGAAGTGGTCACAGCACCAAGCCTGACAGAGTTCAAGAAGCATTTGGACAATGCTCTCAGGCACATAGTGTGATTCTTGGGGTTCTGTGCAGGGCCAGGAGTTGGGCTTGATGATCCTGATGAGTCCCTTCCAATTAAGCATATTCTATGGTTCTATGATTTTAAGATATTTGCTACCTGAGCTAAAGTTCAGGTCCTTCACAGACAGCAGGTGAGGAGCTCCCATTGATAGTTTCTTTGGACAGCTCTTGTATCAGCTCTTACCTGCCTTGAGCTGCTCTGGCTGAGCTCCTCATTAAATTAATCAGATGTAGGTCCACTTCCCTAAAGGACAAGCCAGACTTCACCTCTCTCATGAGAACCAAGGAGATGGAAGGAGAGTGCCCTTGCTATGACATAGCTGCAACTAGCTAAGGAAGAAGTGGCCCTCTTGGAAAGAGGAAATCCAGGCTGGCTCCACAGGAGCAGACAGTCAACATCCAGATGTGATTCAGTGGCAGGTGCTAATATTTAATCAGCCTTTCAAAATTCAGAGAAATGTCTTTTCTTTGGACCTGGCTCTGGGCTCAGGTTTCCCCCTGGCACTGAACTACATTAACAAGGGAAATTGTATTTATCAGTCTAAAGGTTCTAGGGTGCCTAGTCAACCTT
Source organism: Sclerurus mexicanus (assembly GCA_013396755.1). NCBI lineage: Eukaryota > Metazoa > Chordata > Aves > Passeriformes > Furnariidae > Sclerurus > Sclerurus mexicanus. The sequence continues at coordinate 1,950,481 of VWZF01002844.1, forward strand.
TATCTATTTTATTAAATGTAACTTTATTTTTAACTTGATTAGTATCAAGGAAAAACATGCTTCAGAGCAATGTGAGATCCAATTTGCATAGTCTTCAGCAAGTCACATACTGGCAAAATAGCTTCTAAATCATCAATACACTACCTCACTTCTCCTGAATAATTTCCTCTGACTAGATTCAGAATACTTGTCCCAGTCATTTCCCAGGCAGTTAATCTGTTAAGTGGTTAAAACACATTCATCATCATCATTTATTGAGATTACAAACAAAGAAGCAATTTTCTCATATTTGGGAATTCTTCAGACCAGCTTGCTTGGTTTTTTTGTTCTCCCTTTGTTCTCCCTTGAAATAGATCCATTCTAGTATTTGTGACACAGGAAAATAATCATCCCACTGGTCTTGCAACAAATAAAAAACTGGAATTCTACATCCCCCTGCTGGAAAGATATTTAGAGTATGCATAAGGCATTACACCACCTGATCCTTGTTAACCTGGCAGTTTGGAAAGAAAAGCAGACCGATACCTATTGAATTTCTCCACTTCCTCAGCTTAGTTACTTTGGAATCCACCTACAGGAATCCCTTTTGAAGAAACAAGGCATTTGTACTTACAAAATATACTTGTCAAACAACTGAGCACAGGATTGCTGCAGATTTTGTTTAGTATTTTCTGACAAATTAATGTTTTTACAGGGTAAAAAAAAAAGTTAAAAATCAGAGCTACCAAATCAGGGTGATAAAATTGCCTTCAAAATCTTTATGATGGAAGAAAAATCCTGTCAAGTGACTCCTGTATGCTTACTTAAAATAAATTTTACAAATAAGTACTTTTAAATCCTGCCTGTTAGAAGACTAAGAAAGCTGGCTCGTTATTTTGGTTTCTCCTCAGCCCCCTGCTCCCTGCCAAAGATACTGCTGCTGCAGGGAATTTTGTTACTGGTTGTGTTAAGCAAGTTGTGACAACCATCAAGATGAATGTGTTTATGTGCATACCTGGTGACATAGTTTGAAGTGGTATATTGTGGGTATCAAACCCTGATCAAACTTATCTACAGGAAATCTTTGTGCAATAATTGTTTTTCTTTGTTCCTTACTAAAATCAGAGCTGCTGCCTGGAAGCGTGCAAGTATTTCATTTTGTCACATAATTCCCTCAATTTCAGGCCATGGTAAGTAACACTTTGGATACATGTCAGCTGTCAATTCCTGTTAGAACATCTAGCTATTACGTGATTTCGATGTAGCTGTCTGACGATTACTGCTGTATGTTGTGAATTCATCCCTTCAAAAATGGCAGAATAAATTGAATAGTAAGGATTCTGTATGAATTAACTCAACCTGTGAAGCGATAATTTCTGAAAGCTTTATCGCTGTACTTGCTTTGGCTGGAGAGGACCAAAGAGCACACGCTGTAGGCAAGAGTCTTGTTGGAGTGGAGACAAATCTCCTCCGGCCAAGTGAAGAGAGACCTCTACAGATGTCTGTTTTTTTCAGTCCCTGGGGACCACTGTGTGGCAGAGGGTGTACAAGGAGATGTGTAAACAAGTGGCCCCCAGACCAGCAGGCAGAGGGTTGGGAAGCCGTGTTCTCCAAACATGCACAGGGCTGTTCCTTTCTGTATGGGTCAGGGTATGCTTGGCTCTGTGGAAGAGCTAATTAAAGGCCAGATGAGCTTTTAAACAGCCAGCTTCACTGTGTTTCTCTACAGGGCATACTGAGACCCAAGTTACTTACTGTAAGTGGTTTGTAGTTTACACAAAGGCCCTAGAGACAGAAAAAAATAAAAGGAAGCGCACATTTCTATTTTCCAGAACATAACTTCTGATGCTTCTGAGGAGCTCAATCTTTTTCCAAAGGTAGCAGCCCCTACTGACAATACTCTTTTGAACAGCATAGTAGAGTGTAACCTTGATGCAGTTCTTTTTGTATATTTTGGAAACCATGCTGTCTTTCTTCATAACTGGTGCTTACTGACAGAACTAATGGCAGCCTAATGGAAAGCATGATCATTTACAACCATACTTTCTGCACCACTCTTCAAATCATTCTTCTCTCACAGGTATCAACAAGACTTGCTTCACTAAAAATGCTGGGAAATAAATGAGACACGTAAGAGAAGAGCAACGCTCAGTGATATTTCTTTGACAGAGGCAGCAATGGAAAAGCAAAGCTAAAAGCTACTGATCTACACAACAGTTCAGCCTTTAAGAGTTGTAACAGCCTTCTTTCTAAATTTTCCCCAAGATCATTATGTTTTAATCCATAGAAGCCAATATTTTTCCAGAAGTTGAAACTGGGCACAGGTGGTACAAAAAGTTAAGGCCAAATTGTGAGCAGTATTTACTTTTCAAAATATCTACTTGTGCCCTGAAAGATCAGGATTCTAAAGTTTCTCATGTGCAAACAGGATCAACAGCTTCATATTGAACACTTTTCAGTCATAGAGTATAAAAACATATATTGATGGAACTGCATACTGGGGACTATTGAAAACTAAATGTTCTGTTGCAGAGATAAAAGACGAAAGACAGTACTCCAGGGAAAACTAAGAAAAATAAGAAAACAAATAAAACCTGAACAAAGAAAGAGTTCTCTTTTTTTTTTTAAATTTGGTTTTCTCATCGATATCTCCACAGGCTTAATAATGTTTCTACTCCTGTGCACACATGCTGCCCCAGATGATATATGGAATTACTGTATATATTTGTACACGATTGCTGACTGTCTAGGATGCGGCTGCATTGGATAGGAATTCATAAGACCTCTGTTACAAAAATTCACAGCATTGATGGCCTTGAGCAAGCTGCCTGACCAATCCTCCCCTCACCTGCTTAGTTGTTTAATAGATGGAATAATTCTGCCCTGGCAATAGTCAGTTTCTCTTTTCTTACATCATCTGAAGCTTTTAGGAAGGGTATCTAAGAGCATTTAGATAAAGGTCCTTGCAAACTTCCCACAAATTGAAATGCCAGACAGTAAACAAGGAAATAATATGACTGTAACAAGATAATTACATTAATATACTCCTTGGTCATGATGCATATTCACAGGTATGCTATACTATGTACAACCATGTTCTCACAGACTGTTTTAGTTTTTAATGAGTTTGGCTAAGTAAATCACTCTGTCATCCCATCATTAATTCCTGAATCAACTGAAGAAAGCCAGATCTGCTACTGTGTAGAGTCAGATCTAGGTAGAAGATGGGGGCTCCTGCGTGTGGACCAAAACAGCCGACCTTCAGGGACCCACAGGCATCCCCTGAAGCACTCACAGTTACACTACGCTACACCATAGAGGAGTACCCTATGTCTGTAACTTGTGTTACATGTCACTGGAAAAGACGTAATAGGATCTTTTTATTTCATATCCTTCAGAAAATGCCAGTTTCCTTAGTCTTTCTGCTGCTTTGTTGTGCTGCATCTGGATTTCCGACCCCCCTCTGTCTCAGGCCTTTTTTCAAGCAAGCACATACACTAAGCCAGTGTCAGTGTGAAGTGCAGGGATCTGCTGTTTGCCTACTTGTGAAATTTGCATGGCTGCTGCACCGCCAGACGCTGCCCGTGTTTTCAGAGCTGTGAAAGCTAAATCAAAATAGTCACTGCAGCGCACCGTGCTAAGCACAGATATAGCACATTTCACGGTAACAGTTTACCTGGCTTCCTTCCTTCAAAAGAAGGCTGAAATTGTCATTTTTAGTAAGTAACTGCTGATTTGAGTCTTTAGCTCCACCTGAGCACTAACAAACAGCTGTGCTGGCCCACAGTGCTGCCTCAGAGATGCTTGGGGTCAGGTAACACACTGAGGATAGGTGCTGTGAGGAGAGGGCAAAGGAGCTGAGCACCCAGTTGGTGCTGTGCCTTTTACAGCACAGTGTAGGTGAGGGCCAGGTGTGTATCTCAGGCTTTTGTTTCCACCATAGGCCCCTATATTTAAGAGTGTCATTTACTAAAAAAAACCTAATTAAGTTTTTAGGTACTTGAAGGATGAGGGACATCAGAGTTTGGCATGGCCCAAGACGTTGTGATAGTGCTGAGCATCAGCCTCAAGACCTGATTGAAACTAAAGCCTACATGGGATACACTCTTTACCTCCTAGTGCCTCATATGGCCTAAGAAGCCCACTCTAGCAGACATGTAAAGTGTGTCCAATCATTTTGATATTGTGACATTCAGTTGCTTATGTTAACTGTTGAGCACTCCTGCTAACAAGCCAGGAGTTGTTGTGAATCTGTTTCTCTCTAGTTCAAATCTATAATCAGTCAGCTATCAGATAGCTGACTGATTATTTAAATGAATTATACTGTGACATCCTAATATTTATGCATGTTACTAAAATCTTCTCCTTCAGAGGAGCTCAGCAATGACATGAAAGCTGTCGTAATCAACCGAGGAAGTCAACAGCTAATAACACATGCCAGAGCATATCCTACCACAGAAAGCCATTTCACCCAAAGTACCTGGTCCTGTCTAAAGATACTCAGTGGCCACTGTTTTTATTTCCTGAAGGGATTTAGTAATGAGCTGCACTTATAGATATCCCTTATATGGTTGTATAGGGGTTGTATAGATTTGCAAAATCTACGCTTTTCCGAGGTTTTACAGATTAAACCACTGTCAGTCAGTTTTCAGAGGAAATGTCCTCTACTGTGGCTAAATTATATGTTTTAAATCCAATTAAATAACAGCCTTGCCATACTGTCTTGTCCAAATCACAGTGAAGAGCAGAATTAACGCTCAAGCAGATATCATACTGTAACGTAGAGGATCAGAGGTTTGTACCTGTTAAAGTTCACAGTATAAAAGTGTCTGTAGCCCTTAGAAGTTTGAGTATTTACATGCTAAGGAAAGACCAAAAACAACTTCAACTACAGGGTGGTAATTCTCTGTTATACTATTACCCAAAGTATATGGGAATGCTGTGCCATCCAAACAACCCACGCTCATATCTGTCATCCTTTAGCTTTACTGTCATATGTAGAGTCATGACTATAGCAAGAAAACTGTTATAAATCTTGTACACTTCACATCTCATGACAAAATGGATTGATCTATCTATGGATTGCTGTATCTATCTGTTATGTTTTAAAGCAGCAACAGAACAGACTGATACCTAAAGTCAGGTCTCTGCTACTTAAAGTTTGAAATGGAAATGAGTATCAGAACTGCAGCCCTCAGAAGGGGGGATAACATGAATTCAGGATCATGTCTGGGCATGAGAAAAGACAAAAAAAATCCAAAAGGTTCTGACTGCTCAGTCTTAGCCAGAAGCAGGAGAGACCCAGCTCTTGGATCTCCCCAGCACCTGCCAAGCCCAAGACAGGTTGCAGAGGCCAGTTTGGGCTGACCTGGAAAGCCATGACAATGTTGAAGTAGCACAGGACGTTTCTAATATTAAGCATGAACTCCATAACTTTGTTATATTTTTTAATCTTTATTTCATAGAGGCAAATTTGTGTTTTCAAATTAACACATTTTATCTCTCAGTCTTGCCTAATACTAACTCTGACTGTGACCAGTGTAACACTGGCTTGACATGACATTCTCCATTGTTAGAATCATTATTCAAGAGTGGAAAGCATTGTCTCTGGCCCACTAAAGTGTAAGGGTCCCAAAAATGAGTGGTGTTACGAACTCCAAAATACAGATGGTAGCAAATTTTGAAAAAGTGTCTTTCTCAGCAGAAGTCAGCCTGAGTCTCTTGAGGATGAGGCAAGGTAATGAAAGAATGAAATATATGAGTCACTGTAAGATGAATCTGTGAAACTCTGGAGCCTGGCAACTCACTTTTCTAGCTATGGATTGTTTAAAAAACTCACTGAATCACAGAATGGGTACGTTTGGAAGGGACTACAGTGGGTCATCTGGTCCAGCTTCTTTGCTCAGGCAGGGTCATCCTAGAACACATGGCACAGGATTGGAATCCAGGCAGTTCTTGAATATCTCCAGTGATGGAAATTCCACAGCCTCTCTAGGCGACCTGTTCCAGTGCTCAGTCACTTGCACAGGAAAGAAGTTCTTCCTCATATTCAGGTGGAATTTCCTGTGCATCAGTTTCTGCCTGTTGCCTCTTGTCCTATTGCTTGACACTACCAAGAAGAGGCTGGGTCCATCATCTTGACACTCCCACTTTAGATATTTATGTACATTGATGAGGTTCCCTCTCAGTCGCTTCTTCTCAAGGTGGAACAGGACCAATTCTCTCAGCCTTTCCTTGCAAGAGAGATGCTGTAATCCCTTAATCAACTCATTGAAACTCAGTGAAACATTGAGACTCAGATCCCTCCTCAAACAAGGGAAATGTGCATGAACACACAGATCTAAAAAAGGCAAGGTAGTAAGTAGTGCCTTCTTTTTGTATAAACATGCAGCCATTACTGAAATATAAGACAGCCACACTCAACACCTTCATCAGCAAACAGGAGACTAGATCCATTCAATTCATGGGGCTTCTCCTTCCCCTTTGAAACTTAACCGAGACTGAGAAGCTCAAAGAATCACAGAGGACATAAAAGAAAAGCAGCTTTTTAATGAAATTCTTCATTGGGACATTAATTTTTTACCTTCATTCCCAAGGTAATTAGATTTATTTGACCACTGCCTGAATGTCTCCTGCCTTCCCAATGTTGTCTGAACTTTTTGGTCAATTTCAAACAAATCAAATCTTAATTAAAAATTCCCAAAATCTCCATGGAAGAAGGTGGTCAAGAAGGACTCCCTGAAGTCTTTCCTAAAGAATAGCAACAGGTGGCAAGGCAGGGGATGAGCCAGCCTGTGCTCAGCTTCAGTGGATTCCTTTGTGGGAGCACCATGATGCCAATCTACCATACCTCACACCTCCTCATGCACCTCCTTGGCCAGTCAGAAGAGGGGCAGGAGGGGCTGCACGATAAAATCCTTTGGTGCTGCCAGTTATAATTCTTTCCTATCCTGGTGTATCATATTTCATTACTACCATTATCTTTTACCTGGACTATTTATATCTCTAGCTGTAACCATTTGTTTCCAGACCCCTGGTTCTTTAAATAAGGCTGTCCAAATGTATTACTGTCATTTTTTGCTGTAATTTTTTTTTTTTGGTGATGTGAGCTGCAGGCATAACTCTAGCCACTATATGACTGTTTAATTTGAAGTGGAAATGTACCTAAAATAGTTTCACTTTTCTTTCTTTTGGGACTTATGAACTTCTTCTAAATTATGAATGCTTCCAGCCTGTTTTTCATTTAAGATGTAATTGACTATCTGAATAACCTATCAATTTTCTGTCAGTTGTGTTATAGAGGAGTTCTGAAGTCTCACAAAATGTTTATCCAAGGCTTAATTTACCAAGCTGATTTGGCTATTCTTATATGAAGGTCAATGGTCAATGGAAAAATTCTGCTATGCCTCCTACTTTCAGACAGAATTAGATGTTTTTCAGCAAGGGAAGTTTTTACCCTGAATGATATAGCACATGTAAATCATGTTTTTAATAGGCCTAGAACTCACATAGTTTTCCTTGAAATGTTTCTGCAGTGGATATATGCCAGGGTTACACCACGTTTCAAAAAAGGGGATCCACAACATTTCAGACGAGACTTTCTAGAGAGTAGCCTTGGCAGAGGGGTACAGCTATGGCTATGTTATTGTCTCTCATCTGTAAAGGAAAAGGAAAGATTCAGGCAGGTAACAAAATCCAAGAGTATGCCCAAAATGGAGGGCAAGTGCAGCCATTTCATGTCAGGGCAAGGAACTCTCCTCCCTCTGCACACTTATCTCATGCTGGATGCAACTGGGAGGAAATGCCTCAACTGAATGAAGCCAAGCCTGCACATTCCTCCCAATGCGCTTCTTCTAAATCTCCTGTGCTTAACTGTAAGACTGCTTCTTAGTATAAAATACAGCAGTTGAGGAGAATAATTTTATTTATATCTGTCCTACTTCGTTGTCAAATACACAATTCATTGTTCAAATATTCCCTGATCAAGATGAGGTATAACTGAGAAGGAAGAAATGCTGACTAAATGTCTCTACAACTGCATCTGTTTCTTGTGAGCAGCTGGAGCCATTGAACTGTTATTAATTTTATTATGTGTTTTGTAGTTGCCAGAAGCAAGTTGGATGTAAAACTCTAACTAACAAGGTGTATAGAATAGAAGTGACCTCTCTGTTGTTTGCTGCATCTTCTTAGTAAAAGCTCTTTTTCTTCCTCTCCCTTTTAAATCTGTGTGAACAGCAAGGGAATATTCCTGTCATTCTCAGGATGTTAAAACAGTGACAACACTGGCATCCTCTCCCATGAACCCACACGGTTGGGCCATCAAGACCAAACAGTAAGTGTTGCAAGAGAGGCACCCTACAGCTCCACCTTTCTGTTTTTGCTTTCCTCATATAAAATCCACAGTCATTCTAGTGTACCTTCTTATCATCATGAGCAGGATACTCATACTTCAGAGACCATCTCTATGCTACTAAAGCCTTCTGAGTAAAACCTTCAGTGACTTCATGCCTGTGATGAATGGCCTTTTAAATGCATTACTGGGTCTTCAGAGATATTTAGGACACCCCAGTGGCCCTTGAAGTGAAAAGGTGACAGTAAATGCCAATTTTCTTCTGGTTTTATTTCGTACCCAATGGACTATGAACTGGATTAGAGTCAATGAAGCATTTTGGAGAATTGTACAAATCATGCTGCCTATGCAGAAATAGGACATGTAAAACTTTCTCCTCCTAACAAATTTATAAGCTAAAAACTTTTGGGTTTGTTTGTGTGGAACAAATGATCCATTGAAATGAAAAGAAAGAAGACAGCCAATTCTTTCAGTAGTAATTGGGAAGCACAGGTTGGCACTTGGATTTGAAAGCTGGTGTTTTAGTCCAGAGTCACAGAACTGAAGACATTAACAAACATCCAGTGTGATATGAAACTACTATAAAGCACATAGAATTTAATCTATTTTTTCTCTGTTTTTCTCATAATTGTAAATTGCAACAGACACACAAAGACACATCTAATCACACTCCTTTTCCTCTTGTGCACTGAATTCTTACATTTTGTGAGAGAACATATACAAACGAGGAACTCTGAGCCAATGTTTTGATAATTTCATCACTTTTTCAAAGGAATGAAGCTGCTGGAGTGAAATAATCATGGCATCTTCATCACATTTTGAAAACAGCTATTTTCCTTTTAAGTTCTGAGCAGCAAAATATGTTGTTCAGACAAGAGCCCATAATCACCATCAGCATCAGAATTTCAACCCCTCTTGAAACAACAGCAAGCAGCAAGAGAAAGAACTCCAAATAAATTTAGTAGTAGAATCTAGAAAGGTGTCTCATCATGGGACTTGAATTAATTCAGTTCTTCCTGCACCTCAGCAAGCAGTTTGGAGCTACTGGTAAGTGAGATGAAAGAAATGAAAGTGCCAAGCACAGCATTACTTTTAGGCCAGCAACAGTGACAGTCAACACAGCATAGGAAAGCACAATGCTTCTGCAATGAGACTACCAGGGCTAGTGATGGAGGGGTGAGGCTAAAGCAACACCCTGCCCCATTCCTGGAAAAAAATGTTTGCAGTAGGGACCAGAAGGTTTAAGAATAGACAATTTTTCTCTATACAATTTTTCATGACTAAGACTGAAAAAGTTGTAGTGCAAGAAATAGTGCCCTTGATTAATTTAACCACTTTTCCTGTTCACGAAATATCCAGAAACAGTTCATAATTACCTCTAATTTATCCATTGTTGGAATTTACATGGCACATCTCGAAAGTCTTTTCAGTCCTCTTTGGATTGATTCAATCTGATATTGAAACTGCTTTGGTTAGCTGATAATAGTCACAAATCATACAGGATTTCTTTGTCTCTGAAAGGATTAGCATGACTCATAATTAAGAGAAGGGTTTACCGAAAATCTTGAAGGACTTCAGGCTTTCAAAGAGCTGTGTAATAAATGCCACATCCTTAGCTGCCTTCTTATTCCTTGTGCTGTTTCCTCAAAGGGCTGCTGCCTAGCGTCTGACAGACATTTCTGTATCCAGCAAGTAGCAGTATCAGTCTCCAAAGAATCTTTATCCCTCAGTGGAAAAAGCATCTTTATCAAGAGGTTCTCAGCTTCTTCTACACAGAGACACCATGTAAGTATGCTTGTGCACTTGCAGAGCAGTTTTCTATTCTCTAATTCCAATGGCTATACCCTTGATACAGCATTCAGAGTGTTTCCAAGTTCCTAGGTCCAGACTAGCCAGACAAAGTGAAGTGGTGTGAAATGAAAGGTCCTTGATTGGGATGGAGACTTCTGTATGCACGGGCAGCTAAGTATAGGTGCACTTCCTCATTACAAATCAATGTTTAAAGATAGAATATTAAGCTCAATTTAGCCTTCCAAGGCATAGAAATTCCACTGAAAAAGCAAAATTAAGTTACAAAAGAAAAAAGCATCTAATGCATTTTAAACATCATGTTTGACTATCAAGATTATTCTGAGTGTGCAGTTTAAATTTAAACATTATCATCTGAGATGAAAAAACTAATTTGGGTCAGTCCTGGGTTAGGAGGCATTGTCAGAACATAAATGGTTCATGGGATTGTCTACTTGCCTGCATTATGGCTGCAAAATCTGACAAAGTTAGAAAATTATTTTAAGAAATGTATTTATTCAGGACTTACAGGTATTAAACAACCTTCTTTCTGTTCCCACCATTCGTGTTTTGGTATTACTATGGCCAGAAATTCCCATTTTTTTCCATTTGGAACCTGATTTGTTTCCGCCTCTTGCCAGCAATCAGTGGATGAACAATCTCTACAGAACCAGCAATAGCTTCTTCATGGAGATACTTGCCACACTTGATCAAATCATGTCTCAAACTACTGTTTAAAAAATAAATAAATTGAACTTCTTAAATCCCTTGCTGTGGAAAGCAGCCTTTCTAGATTTCTGGATTATTCCCTGTGCTCTTTCCTAAACCCTCTCGAAACTCCTCCCTTCTTTGTCAAAAAGTAATCGTGAAACTTGTTTAAATAATGAGATTTTTTTTTTCCTTCACACCATAGATAGATATAATACCATTTTTCAGTCAGAACGAATTTAGTTGAATCAAATTCTTTTTCTTTTGAAAATCCATAGATTAAAAGGTATCAGTGTATTGAGGTTTAAGTGCTGAAGAATATAAGAAATTAATAAAAAAAAATGTTGCTAATAGGTTGCTATCATTCTAAAACTGGGATTTGAATTCACTAAACGAAGGAAAACAAAAAGTAGAAAATTTTGTGAGCTGATACTGAACCCAGCTTCTTATATGTATTTTAGGCAGCAAAGAATGGATGTTTCTCATCTCACTCACTAAGTGAGCCTGCTTCCTCCAGAGGGACTCCTTTCTGTCCTAAGAAAAACTGTGTCAGTTCCCAAACGTTCTCCAAATGTTTGACACAAAAGGGTAAACTAAGGACAGAGATCTTGTTGTAAATTACTTTTTTTCTCTCCTTAGTGGGTTTAAATGAGATGTTTATTATCGCCTTAACATTCTTGCAGTGGTTTAGTTCTGCATAATAGCAAAGCCAGTACTAAGTTAATTAAAAGAGCTATAATGTCTGAGAGAAGCCAGCAGGTTTCTATGGGTTGCTGATCAAAGGGAAAGTGGTTCTTTTTCAGTGGTCCTTTTTTCTTGGTCTTTTAGGTACGCTATGTCTCTCTAATCACCTACAATGTTGCCATGATGACAAAATTACATAAATCCAATAATTTGAAAAAAAATAAGGTTGTAAATAGAATTCACCGAAAGAAATGCAAACCATCCACTTAAGAAAATCAGACCAGTAATTTATAAGAGCCACCACAGGTCAATCTAGAGCCATAATATTCTGTAATCACAACACCTCAACGACCTAGTTTAAGAATGAGTAATGAAGGACAGAAATTATGTGGATCAATAATGTTTTTTCACTTGAGCGGTAGTGATGTATTCATGTAATAATGTAGTTTGAGTCAATAAGATGAAACTATGGCTACACAGTGCTTGGAATACAGGGTGTTGTATGCCAGTGTTATCCCCCAGCAGCTGTCAAGCTAATATGCACATAGATATTTTTAATGTCCATATCAGTGAACTATTTGACTCTAACAATACACTTACTTTACTTGCACATAATCAATTTTTGTTTGTGTCTGTAAAGAATGTCAGCATTCAATATGAGCTATATTCTGAAGAAAAATTAAGCAAAATTTTTATTTTACTCCATTGATAAACTTTTTGAAAATACATGCATACTCTGGAAATATCTTTTTACTCTGAAAATTTCAGATCACCTAACTGATTTTCTCCTATAACCTTTAACTACTCTTCCTGTCCAAATATAAACAGATTTCTGAAGCAGGGGGATCTTTTGTGGGACAGGGAAAGAGACAAGGTTGTAACCTGTCGTGCATATTAACAATGGACACAAAGAGGAGGGAGATATGGCTAACACAAAGAAAGAAGAGATATTTTCTTAGCTTTCTGTAACATTTTCTGTAAAAAAAAAACTTACTGTGTTTTACAAGTATCACTAACGTGTTCCAAGGTAAGCTATAGAAAGAAAACCCACAGACTTCTGAATTTTCATTTGTATCTCGTAAACATCGATACAACTTTGTATCTGTCTGACCTACAAACTGTAGGGTATTAGCCTTTTACACAGATGTTTCAATAAACACCTACAACATTTCTTAAAAAGTCCTTGTTTCACATAAACTGAAACATTTCTAGAGAGATCTAATGTGTTCAGTAGGAAGATTCTCAGATCAAAGTGATCGCAGAAAGAGAGAAAAGAAAACACTTTTTAATCTATGAATCTGACTTATTTGAATTTTTTTAAAAAAGGCATTTCAGCACAAGTCATGTTTTGAAAACACTCCAGATGTTGACTGATTTTCTGATAAAAAATTAAGAGAAATATGGAACTCTGAAAGGTCAGAGCAATAAAGAATTCTCAGCCTTCATGCACTTTTTATTTTTGAGTCTTTAGCAATTATAAAATGTTTTTCCACTGAAACTAAACAGTGATAAGCATTTTTGATGTGCTATAACAATGGGACAGGAGAGCTGAAAGGTGATGAATTTGACATAAAAATTACATGGCCTTTTGTATTTTCTGTAAAGGACCTGAGGCGATTTGATTCTAGCACAGTCATTTTCAAATGTAAACCCATTTTAAATCAGTGTGAGAAACAGAATTTAGGGAGTAGGAAATTTTGTGAACAATTTTTCCCAGTAAATGTAGCCCTGTTTTGCAGCGATAGAACCTGTCAAATTAGGTTGATTTTTGCTGATCAACTCCATTACCACAAATATTCAACAAGTTATTTACACAGAATCAACCAGGCTGTGGTATCTTTGCACACTGTTTACTTTATTCATTTCCCACACATTGAAATGGGGGCAACGTGATACAAATGCCTCATTGACTCTACATTGGGATGCTTATTAAAAAGCTTAAAAAGTATGATAAACAATAAAAAGAGTAACAAACTATGATTAGGGAACGTATTTCTTTCTCTGCATGATTACCTTTGATGGCAAGAGAAAATGGGTTTCATACCAAAAGCAAACCAAATACCTATGCTGAAAACAATTTTAGAAAGCACTTGAAAATAGCAAATATTTAATCTGGAGTTACAAAGATAATCTTAAGAAATCATGAATATTCTTAAGATCAGTATTGCTGTCTTTAGTGATTTTAGATGAGTTAATCTATTTCAGACTTTGCACTGATTAGGAACACCGACTGAAAAAACTGCTTTGTGGCTAGAGCACACTGGCTGAATACTAAGCCAGGCTCCTGCCATGAATGACACAGTCTTGAGTATATCTAAAAGCTTTTGCCTGCATTAGGCGGAAGAACACATACAGAAATGGAGCTATTCTTGAGTAATCTATGAATACTGTATTTTGATCTACATAAAAGAGCATTCATTGCAAGAGTGCAAGAGGATTGTCTGGAGAATAAGGAAGTGAGATGTGGAGAACGGCTGGTAGTAAGGCATAACTCCAGCAAATGTTTGTGGACTTTTAAATCATTGACTTTAAAACTTTTGGTTCCTCAAAAGGACAGGTTGCCATAACAGCTTCTCCAGAAAGGGCAAATTTTGTGAATTTACTGTAAGGGAAAGAGTCCTATTATGGCCAGTAAAGGGTGTCAGGTAAAAGAAATTGTTCAGACAAACTGGGTGAAGAAAGATATCTGCTTATGCTTCAGAAAATTAGATGATATTTGTAAAAGTCTGGATAATTATCAGTTCTCTAGTATCACAAATATAGAATCATATACCTAGTTACCATCTAAAATCCTTCCCTTTCTAGTTGCTCACCTTCTGGGTCTACTTGGCTAATGCACACACAACTCTGCAGCTCAGACTAACATCATGTGAATATCCCACATACAATAAAGACACACAGTCTGATCTTGAGATGCCTCAGAGGAGACAGAAAAGTAGTTACCTTGGGCCACAGACATTAGGCTATCAAATGAATGGGGACTTTCTGTGAAATCATAAAATTCCTGCTGAAGACCTACATTTTGAAAAATGCATGTGTATTCTTGAGTTTAGAAACGAGCCTTACAGCTTCATTTTTTTGGAGAACTGCAAAGCCATTAAAAGTGGCACTATTGAAAGAAAAGATGGATGTTTTATCCAAAGCAGTTGAATTCTTTTCCTATGCATGCAAGCAACTAACTCTCGTCTATAGCTAAGAGAGGTGGCATTTTGTTATCGTGACTTATGCCAGTAGTGGGAACATAGCCGGGGGCAGCACAGAAAATAGTTGCCTAATTTAAAGTTCTCAATACTAATAATAAATAAGTGCTCCATGTATTACCCAAATGTTCTTCCTAGAAATGTCCACCACTTTCAGTCAAACTACACACAAAGATCTTTGCAATAAATATCATAGACTTTGCTATAAAATCTGTAAGGAAAATCCCCTTCCCAAGTCTGTCTTTGGAGCTTTCAGAGTAATATTTCTGTTATTGTAGAAGGCATATTACACCCACAGTTTCCAGCAATGACTGGAATAAACAACTCTTTTTAGACCCCCCCATAATTAGAGCCGGGGAAACAGTATGTGATTAACAACCCCTGAGCCAGTAGCAGCACAGAAGGCAGAGATTGTTGAAGGAGGATCACACAGAGGTCTTGGTGACAGAGAGGTGAAGCAGACCTAAAATCTTCACTACATGCTGCCACAGTCCAATTACTGTGCATTTTCCTACTAAGCTCAAAACAAAAATTGCAAGCTGTGACAGGAGAACATGGTTGGGAAAAAACCCTCAGGAAACATAAGCCTTGCAAAAAGTACTGAGGAAAGTGAAGAAGCGAACATGCCTTGGCACCCAAAATAATAAACAGGAAGATGCCACCACACAAGAAAACACACACCAAAACCTGTCCCAATCTGCAACCTGGCGTCTGAATTATCACCTTCCTGGGCTTGGTTCTGACACTGTTGTGCATTGCTGCACTTAAGGATTTGTTTTACTTTATGTAGACTTTAATGGGATGGTTCATATGTGGAACCAAAATTAAATCATTAGATTTCTTAAGAGCAATTGCTGGATCAGATACAAAGATCTTTGAAGGTTTATGTCCAATTTGTAGACCAAGCAAGGCATACTTATAAAAAGAGCAGAATATTTTTCATCGTACAAAAAGAAGGGGAAGATCTTCTGCAAGTAAATTAAACACATCTTACATTAGCTTTCAGAAGTGACTGTTTTTCCAACAAAGTGTGTTGGGAATTTGGCTCCTTCTGTACTTCGCTTCTGGAGACCCATGTTATAAGGCTCTTGCACAAGAAATTCATTGTTCTGTAAGCTGCCACAGTAGCAGCCGTGGAATGTTTGGAAGCAGCTTTAGTGGGGAAGCAGCTTTTGTGGGAACAACTGCAGTTGGGTGCACAAGCTCTGGAAAATATTGTCTGTCATTAATTTGAATATAGCAGTATGGAAAGTTAGAAAGCAGCCAGCTGAATTCTTGCAGTTTGGCAGGTTATAATCTAGACAGCCTCAGCACTATATCCAGGAGCTACTGGGAGCCTTTGGGTTGAATGACAAACCTTTTCCACTTCCATACATTTTTAGACACTTTGAAGTTGCTGCTCATGGTGGCACCTGTTGCTGACTTGAGTCTCCTACAAGCCATCAGTGTAATTTTAGTGCCCACCACCTACAGTTTTATCCTCAGAGTAGCCTGTATGCATTTGAAAGAACACAGAGGGCTGTAGGTGTGGATGGATTAAAAAAAAATCTAAAAATATACCTTTTCTCTATAGAGAGAAGTGAATGCTGTACCTCCCTTGCCCTCCCTTCTACCATCATTTGCTGCTGAAATGCTGCATTTCTGTGACTGAGATTCAGTGCCAAGACGAGCATTTGCCACCTATATAGGAGCTTAAAATATCACAGAGGCTGACAGAAATACCTTGAAAGCTGACAGAGGAGTACTTTTCTGATATATTATACTCTGTGGTGGGAAGTTTTTATTTATTTAGAATGGTATAAGCACCCTGGGGAGGAATATGGCTTAGATTTACTCTGGTCTGTTCCAACCACAGTGTGTCTGAAATGCAAAGTTATCATTGAGCACTCCCCAGGGGTCTGGAAATGGTGCAGCCCTAGTGAATGATAGATTTTTAGCAGTTCTGCTGCATGGATCCCACTTGGTTGTTGCAATGCTGATTAAAGCAAGCACACTTCCTCTACAGCACTCCCATTCATTCCTCCATAGCCACTTACTGCAGAGCACACACAGGCTTTTAATTATTTTACTAAACAGGGAACCTGTTTCTTGGAAGTGCTTCATGAAATTTTAATGACCACACTTCTAGTTATAACAGCAAGACTTCAAATAGCAGTGAAGCCCACATGAAATTCCACATAGGTTTCAGCTTTCTTTCCACAGCACCAAGAAGGCAGGAGCCCAAGAGAAGGTGAGATCTCCAGAGAAATGCGTAGCACTGTTATTGTCCTCAAGTCATAAACACCAAGGCTTTGCTTTCCACCCAGGGAGGCAAACCCTGTTTTCTGGTGCTGCCACAGCCATGGGCGCCCATCTCACTGTGTTTAGCTCAAGCACAGCTGGAGAAGAAACATGCCTGAGCACTGGCATATCTAGGTCTCAGAATTGTCAAGATCACAACTGGGAGGATTTTCTCTGGTCGCACCCTGACAACATGCTAACCCTTCTCTCCACACCAAAGAGCACTGAGAAGGATAATAATTGATTTTTTTTTCTTTTGCCATATACAGAGATGTCAGACACCGTGCTCCAAAGTGTGTTGGTGAACTACACTGTACCCAGAGCAGGACATAGTATTTAGTAATTTATGTTCTCACTGTGAAAGTGTTGCTGAGAGGCACATGCTTATAGACCCAACTGGGCAGTCATGGTCTGTCAATAGACTTCACGGTCATATCACTGCTATTCTTTGTACTTTATCAAAAAGAAAAGGCCTAAAGATTTAAATTTTAATATGGATTATTAGTTTTCATTTGCTGTCCATTCACGGATAAGATATATTTATTTGACATAGAATTGTACCAGTCAGTTGCTGTACCTCTTCCATAAAATACACAGAAAAATCTTGCAACTTATTTTAGTTCTCTCTGTTTTCAGAAATTTTTCCATAGGCTTGAACTTTCATTCATTTTCCTCTTTTTCTTTACAAAATTTTCCTTCCCCTCATGCTGCCTGGAAGAGGCTGAACGAAAATAATCACACAATCACAGAATCAAATAAGTTGGAAAAGACCTCTGAGATCATCAAGTCCAACCTATGACCTAACACCATCTTATCAACTAGACCATGGCACTAAGTGCCACATCCAGTCATTCCTTAAGCACCTCCAGGGATGGTGACTTCACCACCTCTCTGAGCATTCCATTCCAATGTCTAATCACCCTTTTCATGAAGAATGTCTTCCTAATGTTCAACTTAAACCTTCTCTGGTGCAGTTTAAGGCTATGTCCTCTCATCCTGTTGCTGGTTGCCTGGGAGAAGAGGCCAATCCCTACCTGGCTACAACCTCCTTTCAGGTATTTGTAGAGAGTGATAAGGTCATCACTGAGCTTCCTCTTCTCCAGGCTAAACAGCTCCAGTTTCCTCAACCACTTCTACAGGACTTGTGCTCCGGACCCTTCACCAGCCTCATTGCCCTTCTCTGGACACGCTCCAGCAGCTCAATGTCCTTCCTGAATTGAGAGGCCCAGAACTGAACACAGGACTGGAGGTGCAGACTCACCAGTGCCACATAGACAGAAGAATTGCTTCCCTATTCTTGCTGGCCTCACTATATCTGACACTGGCCAGGATGCCATTGGCCTTCTCGGCCATGTGGGCACCCTGCTGGCTCATGTTCAGCAGCTGTCAAACAGCAGCCCCAGGTTCTTTTCCACTGGGCCACCCTCCGCCACTCTGCCCTCAGCCTGTGGTGCTACACAGGGTTGTTGTGATCCAAGTGCAGCACCTCATGTTGAACCTTATCCCATTGATCTCAGTCTATCTATCCAGCCTGTTGAGATCCCTCTGCAGAGCCCTCCTACCCTCCAGCAGATCAACACTCTGACCCAACTTGGTTTTGCCTGGAAATGTGCTAATGGTGAACTCAATCTCCTCACCCA
Source organism: Sclerurus mexicanus (assembly GCA_013396755.1). Classification (NCBI taxonomy): domain Eukaryota; kingdom Metazoa; phylum Chordata; class Aves; order Passeriformes; family Furnariidae; genus Sclerurus; species Sclerurus mexicanus. The sequence goes on from VWZF01002844.1 coordinate 1,969,110, forward strand.
GATCATCAATAAAAATTTTAAACAGGACTGAGCCCAATACTGATCTCTGGGGGACACCACTAGTGACCAGATGTCAGCTGGATCCAGCATCATTCACTGTGATGATCTGTTACAGCTCTGAAAGTAGTTGCACTTCAGTGCATGATTGAGGAGCAACCTGTATTGATCAGAAAATGGTGTNTTAGGGTTTCTGCCTCTGGCTAACTTCTCTGATAAAAAAAGTGCATTTTTTCCATGCTCAGTGACTCAAAGTCTGTTTCTGTCCTCAGTCTGACAGATTTCAGTTAAACTCTTTGAGAAGAGGAAGAGGGGAGAAGAGGAAGGAATAGGTCTTTCTTTTGCTATCAAACAAGAATGAGGCTTATCCTGCACTTGGACTTCATTCTTGGAGGTAAAATATATCTCCAGTCAAAGGCAGCTATCTGGCAAAAAACCACATCCCACTGCTTTTCTTTACTAATGGAAAAGATTCTTTGGATAAATTCATCTCAAAGCTAGAATCATTCTCTGTCAGCAAATTTTACTTCAATAAATCAAGAAATCATCAAACTCGGAAAGGTTTTCACAAAGATGACCCAGCATATTAAGTTTTTGCCGTGCTTGGTGGGAGGATACACTTGTGAAGGTGTAATAAATGAGGTGAATTAGCTACCAGCTAAAATGAATTATAGAGAGACCTTGGGAGAAATTCAAGGGAAAAAAAAAACCTTGAAAAATAGAAATCTGAGAATTCACACTTTGCTTTATTAAGTAATGAAAATTAAGATGTCCTTGCATCATTTCTAGGCAGTTTAATCCTTTATTACTAATAAATGATCTTTTATTTAAAGGATTTTAAAGTGGACAGAGAAAACAGTTTAATCATTTTGATGAAGAGCCAAGATTTTTCATCTTCAAAGTGCTAAAATATCAGCATACACCATTAATAATGAAGCTTGTTAATCATTAGCATCCCTCAAATATAATGGGAATAACACTTTTCCTAAGAGTGTGCAAAAGAATTGAGAAAAAAGCGGGTGGGGTTTTTTTTGGGTTAGACCTTTTATAACTAACTTTATTCATATTTTAATGAGTAATGTATGAATAAGTGGATTTTTAAGTTAACAAATGAATATTTAAAGAAAAGAGTACAGAATAAATTTGTCAATCAAAAGTCCTCCAAACCCAGGTACATGCTCCAGGCTTGATCTTGAAAACATTTATGCACATGAGTAACTCGTGACTCATGACTCATCCCAGTAAAGTCAAGGGTACTAAATTAACCTTTTAGGAGGAATGCATGTTAGGATGACAGTTTCTAGTCCACCCAAGACAGTGGAAAAGATAAACATCTGCAAGGTATGGGCCTAATATAAGGTCATCATCTAGGATTTTTGTCCAGAAAAAGATTGAAGTGCTGGAGAGCATGTCTTTGGGAATGGCCCTAGGATTGCGGGAAGCAGCAAGGTGAATGTGAGCATGTGGTGTGCCCCAGCAGGAAAGACAACCAACAGCTCCTGTGTGTATGAACATGTGCATGACACACAGACCAAGGAAAAGGATGGTTCCCCTCTTTATGGCACTCATCATACCATACCGAGATACAGCATTGAGTTTTGGGCCCTGCAAAGCAGGAAAGACACAGACAAATCGGAGGGAGCTTTTGGAAGGCCCCAAGGCAGTGGGAGCTGGAGTCCTTGGCATATGAGCAGAGGCAGGGGGAGCTGGGCTGATTCAGCCTGGAGAAGAGATTGCTTTAGTGGCACTGAGCTGTCCTTCAGCACCTACAAGGGGTCATTGGGGAGACAGAACTGGACTTCTCACAATGGTGCAGGATGGGAGAATGAGGAATAAATGTGCATAAGTGAAATGAGAGGGTTTCGGCCTTGATATAGGGAAAAGCTTTTTCTCCCATGAGGACAGTCCATCCAGAGAGGTTTTGCAGTGTCCCTCCTTAGAGGTTTTCAAGATCCACATGGACAAATCCCTGAGCAGCCTTGTCTGATCCCATCACTTACCCTGCTTTGAGCAGAGGTGTGGATCAAGTCACATCCTTTAGCTTATTTTTGAACTGATCCTACAATCTCACAAATTACCTACTGTTGCTGAAACCATGTAAATGTTGAATTTCCTTGTTCCTTATGCTTGGTTGTTAAATGGTTCCTTTATTCCTATCTTTCCCCAGAAATTATTGTTTTGTCCTTCTAGTGAAGTTCCCCAAACCTGCATACTACATGCAGTGTAGTCTTGATCCTTCCATAATAACAAGCACTTACCATGAGTTACTGGTATTACTCTTTAAGTCAAGGATTCTGATATCCTGGCATATCACATCAACAGTGAACAACACAAACTTATTCAAAGGGATCTTTCCGTCTAAGCATATATTCAGCTTACTTCATTAGTTATCTCACTTTCTTAATTTTCCCAGTAAGATACCATGATAAAATGGTTATACACATCACCATATGAAATGGTGTCTGTGTGACCCCTAACACAGTACTTTTATATTGATGACTAATTTAGCAGGAAAACAGACCAGAACATTTGTAGAGAGTGAAGGAAATTAAGACACACGACTCAGGAATATCTTTTCATTTTATATGGTCTCTCTTACACAGGATGCCCAAACACAGGCTATTTTCAGTTACCTAAGGAACTTGTGTACAAACTTCTTGTTCCTGAGGGCTAAACACCGAGTTCCATTGCAATTCTAAGAAAATCCCACTTGAAGTCCCTTATGTACCAGACCTACAGATGCTCTGCAGTCATGAACATCTCTGTAAGGGTCTATCTAGAAATTAGAAATGATCATCGTTATGAAATCTCATAGCCAGCCGGGCTGGGGCACTGTGTCAATGACTCCTGTAGGCTGGGAATGGGCTAGGGGTATAATAGGAAATGGCAGTATCTTACATGCAAGGGAAGCAATGATTGCTCTTACTTGGCCCACGTTTTAAAAGCAAAATTGCTGCTGAGGCTTTCTGTGGAGGACCAGATTTTGTGTGTGCATGCATGATACCACACAAGGCACCACAGAGAACTTTCACTCTGCTGAGTGCCTGGCCCCTAGTAGGGTTCAGGCAGGAGAGATGAACACATGCACTCTAGCTAGAGGAGCACATTCAAACCTGAAATACTCAGACTCCAGGTACTTTGGCTTTGAAGAAAAAGAGAGTCCAGTGAGTTTCAGCACTCTGAGGTGGCCAATCTTACTTACAAAGATTCTGGGTGTTTATATCCTCTTAAATACTTGTGTTTTCTAGATCTGGTCTCAACTCCATTAAAAATATTTGCAGCAGATCTTGGGGAAGGAAATTTAAAAAAGAAAAAAAAAAAGAATTTCCAGAAATAAATGTTAAAGAAATATCTTTTTAGCTATTTTCTGCAAAAATATCAAGCACAAATCTTGGTAATAAAAAGAGTAGGGAACTATCTGAAGAAATCAGTTGATATCTTAATTGTTATAAATCCTTTTCTCTCTCTTGCAAGATGCTAGCACCTGTTACATACTGCTTCTTCCAAACCAAAGGGTGACAAGAATTACAAAAGAGGACAGATTTAACCAGATTTCACATATCCTGGACAAATAGTAAAATCCAGTGTAGTGGACAGCCATCAAAAGTAGTGAGAGGGTCAGGTAAGTAAGGTGAGAGGAGAAGAGGGATATGCTAGGACTATTTCTTCTTACAGTATTGGTATCTTCTGTGTTTTGCAGCTTTTTTTTTTTTTCTGTCATCATATTAGGAAAAAAGGAGTTTTGTAATCATATGTTCCAACATCAGAAAGTCACCTAAAACAGATTACTTCCCCACTGCAAATCTCCTTATCTACACAGTAATTTAATATCTACAAAAGTTAATGAAATCTGAAGTGATATTTGACATAAGTTTTTAAATCAAGGTGAGGGAATATCTTGCTGACCAAGTCTTTGTTCTGTGGTTAAGTGCCCATGACTATGCTTTGGAGACTATTCAAGAAATTTTTCAGTGTAGCCTTTGCAGTGTTGATCTATATTAAAGGAAGGACTGTAAACCTGTCTCAGTAGAGATGATAGGGAATAGCCAGACTTGTTATCTCTCTGATTATTCTCAAATCCCTATAAGCAACTACAGTAATAGTATGGACTTGTCTCCCTCTAATAAGATGATGATTCAGAGGTTTATCTTTACCAAATGATAAAATATAACAGTCCTAAGATAATTATGAAGCTGGGCAACATGAAGGATGAATAAAGAGTAGCTGCTTGAGCCAAACCTGAGTAAAACAGGTACATGGAAGAACATTTATTGAAGAATTTCCAAGTCCAGTACAGGCTCCTTCTTCTAAGTGCACACCACTTGCAGCCAGGTCATGTTGTCCTCCTTTAATATCCTGGGTGGTTCCCCATGGCTCACACAGCAGCGTCCCCTCAGTCACCTGCCGAGGCCTGCAGCAGTCTCTTATTTCCATCCCCATGATGATGAGATCTTACCCATCACCAGATGTTGGCTGACACCTGCCCCCTGCTAGCAATGAAACATATTTAGGTCTTCAGCCTTACTCACTACTCACACAACAAGTGCATTTCCTCAGCCACTCTAAGTACCTTAGAGCTTCTCAAAGAGCATGGAGTAATACTTAAAATTATCAGTAGCAGCTTTGACACAATCTTCAACTTAGGCCTAAGTTATGTTCAAGGCTAGTTCAAGCCACAGAATTATATAATTGTATGCTTAGCTATTCTTTTCTGTGATGAAGCTCACAAAATAATGAAGGCATATAGAAGACAATACTTTTGCAGGGGTCAAAAGACTGGAAGCAAATAATTTTGGGAGATAAGGAATATGACCTTTCTTACCAGCTTCTGCTTCAAAGATTGAAAATATACTCTCTGGAGTGCAACATTTCTTGGGTTATCTTGGAATAATGAGGCATGTGTTGTCCCTATACAGCATGAAAAAACCATAGTGAGCCTTCTGCCATAGAAACTCCATCTTTTCAATGTAGTCACTAGTCTACCGAAAAAAAATTATTCTCAGTCATAAGTCTGTTGCAAAGGCAAAGTCTCCTTAGCCCATTAAAGAAATGCAAAGGGGCACTGCAAAAAAAAAAAAAGCCCTTGGAAAGGTAATTATTGAAATATTTCTCATGTGAACTTACTCTCTTCTTCTTCTCCTCCCCAACTCTACAGCAAGTGTACATTTAAATGAAAATATAAATAAAAGCAATGGGCCAAAGTTCCAGAGTAAGACAAACCTATAAAAAACAATTGACTTTGGGACTCTTGCTATAAAAGAACAATCCATAATGATGTTGCACATGTACAAAAAATTAAAAGACTGTAATCTCATAAACCTGACCTAGCTAAGAGCAGCCTCAAACCCTGATCAGTACACAGAGGCTTCTCAGATCTCAGTGACTGCAGTGAACACATGCAGCAATTAGAGTTTAGCAAAGCATGGATGAGGGCTGACTGCATCTGAGTTCTCTGGTTGTGTATCCCTTGAAAGGACAAAGTAGCATTGGAGGCTTCCCATCCATGCTGAACACTCTTCAGATGTCAGATGATGTTTCTCTTTGTGGCTGAACCCACTTGAGAGCTACATTTTAGCAGTAATAAAGCACAAAGCCTCCACTTCATCTTTCAGAAGCAGGCAAGATTTGTTCAGAAGGTCCTTCAGAAACAGAAAAAAGGTAGAAAAATCTCCATCAGTTATTGGCCTTGTAGCATATATTTTGGAGACAATCTGAAGACAAAGATCAGTCTAGATAAGAAATAAAGATGCCACGTCTAAATCATATTTTTAAACTGAAAATCTCTCCCTTTCCAGAGAGTTATAAAACTCTTACCACAAAGCAGAATAAACACATATCAAGGTCATCTTCATAGAGTGTGTTTAAATGGTAATTCTTATTTCTCACTCGAGTTTTTTAAAATTTGAATGTGCCTTTTGTGCTTGTGTTGTAAGGAGAAATATAGAAGGATTGAAATGCTTAAAAATTACACGATTATCACTGTAATTTAGCACTTAGTTAATGAAGACTTGAACTCTTGCCCATATTGCCATAGTGTAGCTAGCAGGTATCCATACTGAATAGTTTACATTTGCAAGAAACTGGGTTAGAAGTAAAGGTTAATCCACTGCTGTATAAATATTTGATCTTGCAATGATCCCATTAACCTTTTTGGTATGCAAGGATTAGGCATAAGCAGCTAGCGAAATACTAACCTTATTTAAAATTGCAGAGCTGTGAGTGCCCAACATTTTTTTATTCTTTCACATAGGGACAAAGGTTTAAAGGCTTCTTCTGCTTCCTCTGCAAAGTGATCAAGTCCAAAGTCTCACAGGTTTTGTTTATGTGTTAAAACGCTGTTGCAATCAGTTCTGTGAAGCAAACTCAATTAAAAAAAATAAGAGAGAGAAAAAAAGAAAGTATTTTCATCCAATTTTTTCATCTCTCTTTACTCAGTTTGAATCCTACCCTGACTACAAGAGTGAACAGGGGTCTGGAGATGCCTCTCAGTGGGCACTCCAGCACATCATTTCACCAATAACTAAAGAGAGACTCATCCCACAGGCAATAACTGAACCTTCCAGCAGCAACAGCAACAGACATCCTCTCTTAACTGGTCCTAAGGGTGGAGCAGTCATGCCAGGTTTTATTGTGTTAATAGCTAGAAGGTTTCAACACTCGTGTCTTCTCATTAATGAGACCTATCTGCTTCCCCATTGATGGATTCTGAAGAGTTGCACTTTTGTGAACTTTTCAGCTCTGCAAGATCTCAGTGAAGAATAAATGCCATCAACAAGTACAGCTGCAAAATCCAGCTCCAGTGCTGCATGCAGCAGCTGAGACATCTGCATGTGTGATTACACACTTACTGCTTGCAGGCAGAAGGGAGGTCATTAATCACAAGATCACAGAAATATTTAGGTTAGAACGGGCTTCTGGAGGTCATCTGATCTAACTCCAGGTTTCCCAGTACCTGTTGCTTCTATGACAGCTTTGCATGGCAGGGAATGGCACAGAGGGATGAGTAGTGTGACAGTAGGGTAGTGACACTGGGAATTGTAGTGGATGGTGGCTGTGAAGCGTGGTCCTATATTTCTATATGCTACATTGGCTGGCAGTCTATTTCCATCTTCAAACCCTAAAAGGAAGTTGGTAATAATTTATATTCATTTTCTTTAAACACAGGCAAACTTGTTTGGCATGTTGTCCTAGGAGGTCATCTTCATTATTTCAGGAGTAGAACATCCCAGGTTGCTAAGGAATGAATTTAAAAACAAAAATAATTTCAACACTGATTGTTGTATTCTGAATGACAGAGTTAAAATTTTAGTCAGGTAAAAAAAAAAAAAATACGTAATATGCACCTGTGTTTTACAGTACCTGAATCAACATTTTTGGCAGAAAAATAAAAGCTATTCACAAAAGAGGCTTTATGTCTTCTATGAGTTTGTGCAGCACCTGTACAGCAGAGATGCTAAAAAAACAAAAAACAAACAAACAAAAAAGCCACAAAAACCCACTCAGAAACAAATTATTTTTTATAATAAGTTATTTTTCCTGGTGTTTTTGCAGTTCTTTTGTCCCATGTATTGTCTCAACTTTGAGTTTCAGAAAAAAAAAAAGCTACCATAGGCAATCCTTAAGGAGATGATGGCAACGCGAGCTGCCAGGGCATCACTGAGTCCTTGAGCACTTCCAGAAGCTGCTGTGATAAACAACACCAGGCCTGAAGCTGCTGCCATTTGAGTCATGTTTGGTGCAATGCCCCCACAGCCATACAAATCCAATGCTGAGGAAGTTGACCCCAGGAACTCCAGTTCCCCCATCTGAAGGCAGCTTGTGCAGCAGACATAGCAGGACAACACCCAGAGCTGGTGGCAGAGAGGTGGTGGAGACTGCTGCCACAGTGGTCCCACACCACCACACTGTGACTAGATAGAGCAGCTCTATCTGGCAGGCCTCGTTGCCACTCAGGGACTTGTCAGTGCCGCCTGTTTCTCTGCATGAAAGGAGATCTCCCTCTATACGGACAGTTCATTTTGGTCACGCTCTGCCTTCATTTATAATGGTAGCTGAAGCATATTTAAGATGCCACTTCACTCAAAGATGGAAATCTGCAATTAGGTTTCTTTAGTGACAACTATTACCACAGATCATGGTGATAGTAGATGGAAATCCTTACCATTCCTATGGCATCACCAAATGACTCATGTTTATTTCCCCATTATGGCAGCAGAAACAGCAAAAAAGTAAATGCCTGGACATTTTAATGGGCCTGGCATAGATAGCAATATATTTGTACTTGCATCTAGCTAATCTGCACTTGCTAGACTGCACACTTTATAATCTGCAACAGAAGTTGGCAGCCTTTCCACCTCTCATCTAAGATTTAATGGAAGGTACTGCAGTCTCCTATTAATAGCATCATTTCTCCTAGCTACAGCGCATGGGCTAGTGAGCATAGCATGAAGAATTGCCTTAGTACAGCGGCTCGAAAACATAGCATTGTCATAACTACCAAATCAGGGACGACAACATAAATGAGCTGAACACACCTTTTGACTGATTGCACATTTCCATTTGCTTATCTACGTGTTAGTTTGCAAATTTAATTATTTTCAAAGGAGTTTCTAATCATTACTGCAAATTAGTGATCTACTGTTGCATTACACATTGTTAGACTGCCCTGACTAGTAGGAGCAGAATTAAATAGCAGAAAATAGTAGAAATTAAAATGGAAAAAGAAGTTAAGTTCTTATAACAAGTGTAATATTACTGCACATTTTCTCGTCATTCAGAAATGATAAAAGTCAGGAACAGCCTACACCGTAAGGGCTCTTTTTAAGGAATAAATGCCCATATTTGTCACTCTCCCTTGCCTTTATCCCCCACCAAAAAAAGCAGGGAATAATATATGCTATGGTGAATGTCAATGCTGACATAATCTATAGCACTTCTTAGATTAGGAACCACCTGATCCTATCTTCCTTGGTTATCTGGTCTGTAGTCATTTGTCGATGCTGTCATGCCATGTTTTTAAGGCAACATTGGTCAAATCAAAACCTTGCCAAGATCAAGTGGTCCTTGGTAATACATGATCAAGGCTGTAAGAAGTCCAGGAGTGTTTTGCAACAGAAATAATATCACATCAGGAGGGCTGGCTCTGGGGCACAAGTTAAGACCCAAGCCCTCTTGGCCAAGCCAGGAGACAAGAAGCTTTGCTATGTTCAAGTAGAGGTGAAAAGGGAAGGCAGCTGCCACCCTGAGCGCACCATGTTGTGGCTCACCACAGTGCCCATGACACCCTATAATCATGGTGCACTGGTTTAGGTGGGTCAGGTACCAAGCTGGGTCAGATACCAAGTTGAGATTATCTTCAACCAAAGGTGAACCAGCTGGTCGCCCCAAATCACCAATGTAAACCATGCTGCCGCACATACTTCACACTGTCACCACAGCCAGTCCCCTGTGGCAGGCACTTTTTTCAAAGGATTTTATAAAGTGTCCAAAGAAAACTTAGGACATTTTCCTCTCGTTTTTCATTTTAAACTGGATTTTAAGGCAAGTAAAGGTCAAAGAAAGGAGAATGAGTTTTCACGTCAAATTCAGCAAATGATTCATAAAATTAATTTTTGAAGTCACAAAAATAAACTCAAATTGTCTTAAAAAACAAAGCACTGGATGTCCTTTCACTCTTTTTTTTTTTTTTATCTCATCTATTTATCTGGATCAATAGTAAAAGCATCTGAAGAAAGACCATCCAGGAAGGAAATTTTTAATAAAATACTTATTCCTATGGTGAGTGCTAACATGATTGAGGTGGGAATCATTGACGTTAGCAGCCAGTGTACATGGTGGAGAGAAGCTCCTGATGCAGATGAGAAACAGCTATGCATAGGGATGAGCTGAGCTGAACACACCTGAAGCTCAATCTGCAGTCCATTCTGGTTATATTTAAAATTTATATTTTATATTAATATTTTAAATTAAATATTTATATTATCTGGTTATATTTATATATATTATATTCCTACTGTGCCCTACCTTGGCTTTGTCCTGACTTGATCATGAGCAAGGTTCATGAGAAAAAATGTGGTCTTTGAACCAGGGAATCAGGTTCTGTCCTCACCAGGATTTCATCAAGGAAGACGTTGGGATAACCTCTTTTACATTGCTGCATTCCATTTTCTGAGAGGCAAGAAAGGAGCCTCACCAAGGCAAACTGCTGATTTCTTCATCCACCACCATGTTTGTGTTCATTAGGCTCCACTCATTGGTGGCCTAAGGCTGGTGGAGCTGAGGAGGATTCCTTTGGTAGAAAATGCTTTGATGACTAAATACAGGGAAAAAGCAGAGCAGATCATCATTTCTCCCTTTTCTAGAAAATAAAGCTAAACTGAATTTAATTTCATCTGTAAGAAAGCAATTAAGCATTGGGGTTTACAGGTGACGGAGTTCTCTAAGGCTGGAGACAAGCTGCATGGAAATATTTCTTGGTGGGTCCAGTTAAATTTAACCTGATTCTTCTGCAAGATTCAGAAATTATCTCGGATTCCTTTTTTTGAGGGATGCAGCAGGCCAGCCTGGCTCCATGCACGCATTGTTTCCCAGCACCAGAGCCCTTTCCAGCTCTGGGAATCTGAGCCCTTTCCTGCATATCACTGGTTTATGTTTCTTCTTCTGCATATTACACCAGATTAAAGAAATAGTCTGATGCTGCAGGATTTCCTGATGCAGCCACTCCATCCAGAGCAGAAGCAGTGTCAAGCCTGGAGTGCAAAATACTGTCTGAAAATTTGTATTGGTTTTATGCTATTGCTGGGGGCACTCTGGTTCCTCAATGTAAGTCCACAATACAAGTGACTGAGAAAGAAGCACAGTCTGACTTAATGCATTAGATAGTCAACAGAGGGCTACGGGTACAAATTAGGTGTCCTGACTAATCTACATTTTTCCGCAAACCATACAAAAAAGCCATGGAAGTTGATGACCTAGTTGCTTACATCTAATATGCTAATGCTAACATTATCTTTATCTCATGCTGAGATCCCATATCACTCCTGATGGACTTGTATTTAAGTTGAGTTTTAAGGCGTCCTTTGATGGACAATCTATATTTCAATAAAAAGCATCCTTCTTAGCATGATCATTATAATACTTCAAAAAAAAAATCAGCCTCTGCTGATGTTTCACCCTATCCAATTTTCTTTGCTGTAGCCAGTTGTGCTTTGTCACAGAATCATAGAATAGTCTGGGTTGGAAGAGACCTTAAAGTTCATCTTGTTCCAATACCCCGCCACGCGAAAGAACACCTTCCACTAGACCAGGTTGCTCAAAGCTCTATCCAGCCTGGTCTTGAATACCTTAAGGGATGGGGCATCCGCAACTTCTCTAGTCTTCTGTTTTGGCATTGAATTGATTTTGCCTATGGAGGTGAAGAACTTTTCATCTTTTCTTACTGAGTAGCACCCCATGTATTTCACACCAGTTAGTTGCATTGCTCAGTTCACGATGAGCACTCTGAGGCATGCTCCCAACTTTTTGCTATCCCACTCTCCCTCCCCCTTGCCACCCTGCAAAGGGATGGCACTTACCAGCTTTCATTTTATTCTCACATCTTTAGAACAGGATGGAAAATACTCAAGTAAATCAGCTCCAAGGCAGACCTTGTCCTAGGTACTGGGTATTTGTTCCTAAATGTCTAAATTCCAGATAGTGACATCAGATGGTCTCAGCAAAGAAGTTGTTTTCAGAGAGGATTTTACCTGACCTGTTCCCAGCACCCTTCTCCAGACCTGTGAATGCTTCCAAGGGTGTGTGCTGCTCTCCCTTGATTTTGAAGGAGGCCAAGTGAAGGGCTGAATGCTCTGCCTGTGATTCCCTGACTGTGGCATACACTTTCTGCCTTCAGGAGCCATAACTACAGGTCCCTTACCACCAGATCACCTGACATAAACCCACGAGGTGTTCTGTGACTGTCCAGAGAGGCACATGTCCACAGGCTCTTGGAGATGTGGACATCAGGAGCACATGGCACAGCAGGTCACACAGCTTCCAATTTCTGTCCATAGCCCCAAGCTACAGGTCAGGATAAAAGACCCATCCTGTGGGCTCTGCCATTGAGCATGAGAGACTCAAGGGATCACCAAGAACCCTAACAAAGTCCAGTCAGATGGTTTGTCACCATCTCCCTTCCCTGTGGCCTGTAACGCTGCCACAAGGAAGAATTGGTATGGGCTGTACCCTGGAGCTCCAGTCAGTGTGAAGCTACTACCTCCTCCCTAGAACTTTGCTTCAAAAATTTTAATGTAATTTACCCTTGCTTTTATTTTTTTTCTCCTTTCATGCCTTTCAAATTATGTGCCTCAGCACTGGCTTATAGCATGTTAGTACTGCTATTAGGTAACTGCCTAATGAATCTCTAAAGGCTAAAAAGGCTTTCAAGAGACCTCATTTTGTTTACAGAGATTGAGGGGCTGATCAGCTCTTCTGGAAAAACAAGATTTTTGGAAAAAAGGGTTCTATCAAGTTTACTTTATAATTTATTTGCTTTTTAAACAAAAATAAGCCTTTAAGTAAACTCACAAGTTGATACAGTGTGCGGCTTTCAGAGTGGTTTCTTTTCTTAATATTATTATTAAAGTGGAGAAAATTGACGCATTTTTACCTCAGCAACAGAGGTTGCTTTTCCTATAAATGTAGACATATTCTCCTATAAAGCCACAATTTCCAAGCTAAAAATTGTGTACTGATAAGGAATAAAAAAAATACAAATCATAATGCAAGGAGAACCAAGAGATTTATTAGTTCTGTAATCCACATTTCTGATGAATATGATGCATACCTTTCTGAGGTTCTATAACTGTCTTTTCCCCTGGTAATCTTGGGCTAATGCAAGCCTCTCCATCTAATAACAAAAATTAATAGCACATTTCTTTCAATTAGACATAGGAAAAATGCATTTCCAAACCAAGCCACCACACAGAGTGCAACTTTTAAAAATGGAGACTGTGTGATCTTAATTCTTGCTCAATCAGTTTACATAAATTCAACTCAAAATACCAGCTAATACTGGTCACCATTCTGCTCCTCCCTGAAAGTGCTATCAACAGAAGCACCGCACAGCAGAAGAGGGGGATGGACCATGAATTATCATAGGTTTCCAAACAAGGGCAGATTTGAAGTGCTGCCCTGTGTATGAATCTCTGGGGCTTGTTCCTGCTTTGCAGTTTCTCTTATTGAACATAGGAACTTTCCACAGCTTCACCTCACCAGATGAGTGAGATGCAGCAAGCTGGTTTTGTCCACATAGCAGCTAAGCAGAAAAACCAGTGAGGAAGCATAACACAAGCAGTTGGGACTAATATTTCCCCATTCACTCCTTCTGCCAAGAGACACTTAAAGAATCACTGAAAAATGGAAATTCACCTGCTTTTTCAGTTGAGACTTGACAGCAGATACATGCTGTGAAACAGTCTTTCTTGCCTACAGGAGGTACCCTGATAGTGCTCCACTTGTTCCCAAAAGTAGGATCCTGTTTCCATAAACCAGACCAGCAACTGCCTGTGGGTTTGCCACTGATTTCCATGGAAGCAGGATCGTTCTCCACCTAAACTATCTCTGCTCCGGGATTATCAGAGAAACAGTACTAATAAAGATTTCTCTGCAGTGATTTTGCTGTTACTGGTGTTAGTAGTGATTAATTTTGATTATTTCATGAAAGTACTGAATTATAGACAACTATATATAAGCTAAGGAGGTTAAATGACCCCTGATAATTAACTACTGCTTTGAGAATCCTCCTGGTAGGGAAGAGATGGGGAGAAGAGGCAGGGTTTTTGTTTTGATAAATTAAAAGGGGATAAAGAAAAGGAAAAAGTATTGTTATTGCTGGTTTGCTAACTATAAGCATTTCAGTGTCTCTAGGCCTGTGTCACCATGAAGGATCAGCATTTGAGGCATTTGAGAGGGAAAAACATAGGACAGATTTAAAGCCTCAGATGAGTGAAACCTTGCAGGCACATGCTTAACCTTAAGCACACTCTTCTCTATAGGAAAGTGGCTGAGAATTTTCTTTTAATCTCGTTGACATTTTCTAAATCCTATTGTCTTTGATGGAGCCCACAGGTATTACCTGAGAGCTTTGCTGAAGAGGCTTTGCCTTTCCACAGCACTGCTGATTTTTGAACTTCTGCTAGTTCCACCAGCTCCCGTTGCCATTGCCCTTTCAGTATTTTTATTTATAGTTTCTCAGGTGAGAGGCCACAACTAAATCAGATATTAATTGCTTTCTTTTCAGGTTACTTCATTTTGAAGTCTCAGATGCACTCCCCATAATTTTTCTAATACATACAGTAAACCATCCTTTCCACCTCTGATTTATTTTATATATCATTAATGTGTATATGCCTCCACAGCTGCATTATTCCTGCTCCATCTGAAAGGCAGCTCAGGGCTGATCTCAGCTGAAGAAAACCTAGATTCCCTCATGTCAGCAGGGGATAACTGAGGCTCCTGAACACCCAAAGCATTTCAAGAAGATGGTTGAAATCCACCCAGCAAGGATGCTGCTGGCACATTTCTTGCCAAGCAGAAAAGCACAGTGTTGAGTCCCAGAAGCTGATTTGCCTGTCTCTCTCTCTCCTGCCCATCTTGCCAGAACAAGGAACCAGAGATTCCCACCTGGGTGACCTGGCCAGACACTTGCCTACTGGGGCCTTCCTGGTTTCCAACTCCCCATCAGTCCGCATGGCAGAGCTGTTGTAGTTAAGCCATATTTTCTATCATTTTTACTTCTGTTTCTTACAAAAGAAGCTGTATCATCAGAAGCAAAAGCAAAACCCTAGATATTGGAGCTCTAAAACTGTCCTTGAAAATATGGTTTTTCCAGCTTCACAAGTAGTAATGAGTTATGTTTTCATATCTGTATCCTAAGCCAACACTACTGAAAAAATATCATCAAAAGGATAGTGTGGCAGGGCTTTTCTGCCCACCACAATATTCCCCTTGTCTATGTGCTCAAATTATAGACACATACTATAGCACACAGAGTATCATTCAATTTAAAGAGAACAGTGACGGGGGAAAAGCTGACAAGAGAAAAACATGAGGGCAGTACACTAATGAACTCTCCTAAATCAGTGTGTGTAACCATCTAGCCTTTTCCAAGAGACAGCAATCAGCGCTCAGAAAAACAACTCATTGCAAAAGAGATGTCTCTTTTTACAGTTGTGGTTATTGCTCTGGCTGCATAGACATTGTGTGCAGTGTACTTAGAGATAACACCTGACACAATTTTTTTTTTCCTGTTAAAGGAAGTGTATTTTAGTCAATTGAATTGATTTATTCCTTTCCTTGCTTAAATAGGAAACTGACATTTAATCAAGATTTCCCTGTCAACTCAGAGGCAAAGGAATGAACCATTTTATTGGTGTGCTTCTCCTTGTAATAGTTATTAGTATGCCTCAACTTTGACTGTCCAGAACAAACTTTCCCGTATTACTATCTTTTTTTAAAAATTATTTTGCAGCAGTGAGCTGATTATATGTTTTAATTATAAAAAAAAACCCAAAACCTAGCAAACTCCAAAATACATATCAGTCTGTGGTGCATGTAGGAACTGTTTTTCATCCTTCATTTAGAGCAGAAAAAAATTATGCTGCAATAAGAATTTCAGTAATTAATTGGTACAAGTGATTTTCACAAATATACTCCTGCTGTGAGACCTTTTGCCACAGATTAACTTTTACATCCACTTCAGCCAAAAAAATAACAACTAACAAGCAGTTCAATAACCTCTCTCCCCACTCCACAAAGCTGTTCCTGCAATCAAACTTTTCCTTTTTCTACACCCAGCCATTGTGGGAAACCAGAGCAGTTATGAAGACCTGAGATAAAACCTGATAGAGCATCAGTTCTAATTTTTGGTTTGTGTTCTTTGGAAAGATTTTGGCACGTCCCTCCAGTTTCTGATGGTGATTACTGATTTGTAATGGGACTTTGCTGTAAGATGCTGGCTCCTTTTTCATGTGGTTAAAATTGCTTCCTGGTATTTCTCAAAAGAGCACAATGGGGATTAGAAATTGCTGCAACATCTTATTTGTAGAGACCTGCTGGTGAAGTGTCATTGTTCTGAAGTCATGCATGCCCTCTGCTCAAAAGCCAGATTCTCTATGTTGCATTGAAGAGACATCCACATGCCTGATCCCTGTGTGCAAGCAGAGTGTCCCCTTCCCACGGTCTACAGCTCAGTCCTGGCTGCAGAACACTGGGTTCAGTAAACCAGAGGACAAGCAACATCAGTCATGGACCATGTGCTCAAAGGGCAGCACATCTGCTCCTTTGGAGCACACAGGGTACACAGGTGACATTCATCTTTATCATAAATATTGTAATAGTCTCTGCTTTTCTTAAGGTGTGATCTGCCAGAGAGAGGTGGAGGCTCTGGGGTGCTATTTTGGCAGGATGTCCTTTTCTAGGTTTTGAACTGCAGATTAAAGCTCAAAAATGTGAAGCAAGCAATGAAAAAGTCCAGAAAGCACTTGCTCATAAAAAAAACACCAACATACCAAAAGTAATTTTTAAAACCTTACTGAGCCACTCCCATTTGGATGTTTCAAGAGAACAACACTGACCTTCTGTTAAACCATGGCAGGGAAGAGATGGTCTCTTGACCTCCCACCTCTGCATTAGCACAGCCTGGAACATTCCCATGCTTCCAATGGAGCTAGTGTGTCTCTGTGGAGTCTTTTCTGTGCATTATCCAAAGGGCACAAATTTATATTCAGGGAAAAGAAATCTTTGGTGTAGCTACTAGTGGCACAAAAACTGATTAGTGATCTGATTTAAAAAAAAAAAAAAAGAAAATCAATTGAAAGATTCAGATAACTTTTCAATGCTCTATATGTATTGTCAACAGTATATGTTTGTTTAAATTGTTTCAATACTTTTGATTTAGATTGTTGTAGGCTGGTTTTTCCCCTTCCCTTTCCTTTTTCTTTCTCTTTTCCTTTATTTACTCTCCTTTTCTCGTCCTTTCTTCTCTTTCACCTTAGTATGGTTTTACTTTTGTTGCTTGAATGGTAAGACTCTAAAAGCATTAGAAATTATACATGTTCTGAATTTTCTTCAAACAATGGCGTCTAGACTCAAATTAAAATACTCTCCTTTTCACATCCAGAAACATGGTCTCTGCAGCATGCATGTCAGATACGAGAAGATCTTCTCCTCTCTCATCACTACAGTTGCTATTCACCAATTTCCAGCAGTACCAGGTTCAAGACAAGCAGAGGCAATGGTTGCTCACACGTGCTGCAGTTCAGCTACAGAAATCTGTGCCACAGGATGTCATAGATACCAAATGCATCAGGACAAAGGTACTGAAGACTACTTGGAGCAAAAATGCCAATTCTGGCTCAGAATTCCTAATTTTTATATAATTGGAATCTGGGAGAGTACTGAGGATACATTTGCCTTGTCCTTATTTTCCTAGGCATCTGCTGTGGACCACAAAAAAAGGCAGAATATTGGACTAGATGGACTATCCTTGTGAAGGTTTTTTAATGTGTGGGTAGATAGGCAAAAATAAGAATTACAATTCTCAGAATATGAAATCTTGAGCTCCTGGCAGCAAGATCATTAAGGACGATGTTTCCCCAATGGCTTGCCATGCTGTCCATCCATAACACTGTATGGAGAATTGCAGGATGTTTAGTTTTAATTCCAAATGTGAAAGAAAGCAAATATCAAACTCCTTCATGAAACAGAATTACCATTGCCATCCAGCTGCATTAACTATTCATGCCTTTGGTGTGCAGAGAATTTTGTTTCACATTCCTTTAGTGTGCTGCTTTCCAAATTGTGCTAAATGTACCACAAGCACTACAGAAACAGCCTCAGAGCAGCATGCCTGCACTGCCCAAATA
The DNA here is from genome assembly GCA_013396755.1 of Sclerurus mexicanus. Lineage (NCBI taxonomy): Eukaryota > Metazoa > Chordata > Aves > Passeriformes > Furnariidae > Sclerurus > Sclerurus mexicanus. Next base: position 1,987,010 of record VWZF01002844.1, read on the forward strand.
TTTTAATGTTTTCTCTTCTGCTTGCCAACATCAACAGCATTGCCAGAACAAGCCCAGTTTGGTATACCTGCCCCAGGATCTGTCATTCCATACAGTTTCTCATTATGAAACAGCTAACCATGAAAGACCCCACATTGAATAAATGGACCTCATCTGATAGGGTAAATGAGACTGATCTGTGGTTTAAACAACATCTCAAGTCTACTTGCAGTCTTGGAGGATATCAGGATTGTCTCCTGACTACCAAAACAGGATAGGAAATGCATCACATTGAGTGGATAAGAGCATCTTCTCCAAGGATCATCCACAAGCAGCAGGTGCAGCAATGCAGGAGGAACCCCTTGAGAAATTTGAGGGAGCTGGAGATTTAGCTGGGACTTAATTCAATCTGATTTGAATTACTATCTTTCAGCTCTTTGTGAGATGTTTTGTAGCTTTCCTTGTGTGAGGCAGACATCTGAACCTTAAGAGAATGTTGGTAGAAGAGAACACTTTTCTTGAGAGATACAGATTTTCAGGAAATTTTCTGAAAAAAAGCTTTTGAAGAGACTGAAGTCTCCTATCTAAGGTTCACATTGCAGAAGTCCATGCTCTCAAGATGAACTTAACAGTGTGCCAGAGGTCTGACATGGGAGTGTCTTACTCTTGGCATAAAATGTCCATCCATAACTGACTTCTTTGCTGGGAACAGGAAGCAAAGTAAGCCAATTAATATGTGTTATGAGATGTTTATAGGAATTATTTCTAAACTACACTCTCTGGATGAAAAATATTTTTATCAGTACCAACTTATGAGACATTTGAACAATCAGTTGGACCAAAAAGGCTTGGCTCTGTGCAGTTTAATCTGCTTATTTGACTCTCTGCATCCCCTTGGACATCTCTGGAAGGATGACAGCTGAGACCCTAAACAGATTCTGTTTTCAAGATCAACTTTCTTCTCTTTCTGTATGTAACACTAGCTCTGGTGTTTTCTTATCCTCTTGTTATTTGTCTTCCTTCCCTTTCTTCACTTGAAAGCCTTTCCCTCTAATCCTGTGAGCAGAAGGCTATTTTCCTTCTGGATAAATTGAAGTGTCTCCAGTCCATATCAGCTCCTCTTTCAGAGAAGCCACACATCACATGAATCTAACATTTCTTCTGCCAGAAGTTTGTTTTCAAAGTCCTGCTTGTTCCTTTTTTGCATTCAGGACTTGTAAAAAAGTCAGCTGCAGCCCTCTTATCCAGTTGTACTCATCCTGTGAGGCTGCTCTTTGTGTCACCAGTGGCAGCTAATGAAAAGCAGCCTTTCCTATGTGGGACTCAAACTGTCCATCATGATGACCACGGTTATCTGGTTTTTGGGGTTTTTTTTGTCATGCATTCAATTTGGAGTCACTTTCCAGAAGTGACTGCTGTTTTGTCAGCTTTCAGATAGTGTCTCAGGTTCTGGTATCCTTACCTGCTTGCTGTTTCTTCCAGGAGCAGCTGCTAGAACCATGCAGCCACATCTGTCCATTGGTTCTAGAATCCTTCCCCAAAATGGTGTATCTCGCTGTACGTGCTATGCTCATACCTCAAGCCTTCTCATGCCAGAACCGTTAAAGTCCAATACTTTCATTACGCACTTCTAATGAAAGTGTGAAAATTTGCACCTGAGTCCTTGCAGGCAAGGAAAAGCTGTCCTTCATCACACCAGAGCCAACTGAGTGTTCATATAGACTGCAAGACTGCATCTTCTCTTCTGATCCTTCGGTCTTGGCTCTGCAGGCCTCGGGGACAGCGTACAACAATGTGGGCCCAGTAAGCTGTGTGTGAGCAAAGCTGTCAAACAGGGACTGATGGTTCTGCAACCTCTTTGTAAACCGCACCTCAGACAGAGACACCTGAATTTTATCTCTTTCACAGAGTGCTTAAAACTGCATGTTCTCAATGTGCTTTCAGACTCACAGATGGACAAGTGTCACTTCATCCTTCACACTTACACATGGTGTCCAGCTTTTGTGTTTGCTCACTGGATGTGGATTGTACATCCTGGCTTGTGGCTGTGTCCTCAGAAGCAGATGGGTTTCAGCCTTCTGCAAAGGGCCTTAAACCCATTAAAGTGAACATTGGCAAATAGTAGTTACAAATTTAAACCCCTCTGTGAATCTAGGCTTTAATTATTGCACTCCTTTTGTGATTCACAAAGAAACAGGTGGCAAGACATTAATGTATGTGTTCCCTTCTCCCATAGATGCCTTACAACAATGGATTTATCACTATTGCCTTTTGTACCTATGATACCTTATATCTATCTTTGATGCCTTGATATCTGCCACTGAAGTTTGTCTGAGCATCCTGCCTTCTGCTGCTTCTGTCTGACTTTGCTTTTTGTCTGTAACTCAGTCCCTTTCCCTTTTTCCATATGGGGTTTTTTATTACCCTGTCATTAAAACCCTACTGAACTTTCCTGTTGTCCATTAGGCAACATGACTAGCTTTAGTTAATCCCCAGTAGATACTCAGGTCTATTTGCCCTAATTCTGTAATAAAAAGTCTACCTGATATTCTGACGCCATATAAATACACCAAATATAGTGAAGAATATGGACAACATGTATTCACAGACCAGTCATCTCACATGACTGAATTTTCCACTACCTGCCGGCACACCTTCTAAATTCTTCTGTAAGTATAATTTGTTTTGTTGTCATTTTTTTTTGTTCTGGCTTTTCACAGCCCAGATCAAGAGCTGAAGGCCAGACCAAGCAAGGACTCCTGTATCCACTGAACAAGTGCTGTTATTTCTATCTTCTTGGTACCTTGTCTCCAGGCAGTGACACCCAGAAGCAGCTGTTCACGGGGGCTAGCAGGTACTGTGAGCCAGGAACTCAAAAAGTCCACTGCGTGTGCAGAAGCTAGAATCAGCCTTAGACCTTTCCACAGCTGGGCAGCTGTCAAGGGAAACTGACATAAAGCAAATTTATCCTGTTTTAGGTATTTTAATTCTCTTTTTTCTGTTATAGTTAATAAGAAATAGCAATTTATAGTTAATAAGAAATTCTGAAGAGTAGCAAAAACAAGAACAGCACTGAAATGGTTCCTCATCTTAATCTATTTTTTTTCCCAAAACTTATATTTGGTTTAGGGGTTTGAGTCCCTCCCTGTTCCTGTTCCAGCTTCATGAATGCAAAGGCTTGTATTCCTTCAGGTGCAACAGGAAATAAATGCCAATATTTTCAGCCTTCTTGGTCTTTCAAGTCATAGAACACATAACTTTACACTCCTGAAATATTGTATTTGGCAAGGTCTAAAGCACCATCACAGCCCATAAACTACAAAGGAAAAAGAATTTGAGATTATGCACTTCTGAAGGCAGAACCCAAGCACATATTTTGGAGGTGCTTAAATTTCACAGCTCTGCCTTTTGAATATTCAGCATAAATTGATGTCCGTTTTACAAAAATCTCTGCTCCATTGAACTTCTAATCATTTGGCTAGCTAGAACTAAAAGTAATTTTTGCTGGTTTTCAACAACAGCATATTGCACTATCATCTCCTCTTGGTTTAACCCTCCTGCAACCCAGTACTGTTTTCATTTCTACCACAGTTTTTATTTCAAAATGGGCAACAACTTTTTTCAACAGCATTTAATGAAGGTGCCAGCACCAAAATATTAATTTTTGATGAGTAAACCTTTTCTTTTTCAGCTATTTAGGGCATGCCATGAAGGATCCTAACTGGAAAACACATTGAGTGTCATGCAAACTTTTGATAACCAGAGAATACTTTGTTGAGTTCGATTAGAAATTACATTCATTACTGAGGCTTCTTTCCAGTGTGAGACCTTTCCATAACACACGTTCATTATGGGGAGGGTGATGACTGAAGCGCCAGACTCTCCATTTACATAGGTTTCTGTTCTGTGGCTATATATAGACACATAGGATGCAGAGGGACCAAGGCTGTCTGTGTGGCCTGAGAACTGTCTGGGCCTGAGCCAGCTGCGCTCTGGAAGATGGAAAGCCAGGTTAAAGTGGAACTACATCCAAGCCAATAAAACCTGCTGGGAACTTTACCACTGCTGTCATATTCTGGACCTGAGTTGGTTTGTGTCTGCTTAGTTTGATGCACAAGCAGAAGTGTCCAAGTCTTGGATGTCTCTCTCCCTCCAAAAAAAAACCATAATTCATTATGGCTGAAAGAATCTGCTGCAGAATTCAAGTGACGCTCAGTACTGTGAGTAGAGGGCAAATCTTCATTTCTGACAAATAAATAAGGAAAGAGAAATGGCTTGTTCACATATCCAGACTGCTCAATGAGAACAGGTCTTAATTCCCAGTGCACCACTCCCAGGCATGCATTGCCCTGGAAAATGAGTTGGAAATTTTTATGCCAGCACAGAGACTCCCAGGAAGAAGAAACAGGGAACAGGTCACCATGCTCCAGCTATGTCTTCCCTTTTCCAGCACAAATGCAAGGAACAGGATACCAGCAGGTAATGCCACAGTTGCCCTGAGCTGTAGCATCCAGCAAGAGCTGCATCTGTTTCCCCAGGGAAACAGCACTGCCAGCTCAGAGCTTGCTGCAGTGCCCTCCTCCAGCCCCACCAGGCTGATGATGGTCTCCAGGAGGATAACTTCCATTGAATCCACACAGATTTCAAAAAACAAAGGCTGGAGAGCTTGATGTGGTGGGAAATACCAGACTGGTGAAATGCCTGCCTGCCAATAAGAGTAGACAGCTGCCCAGGGGAGCACTGCAATCTGGGGGGGCTGCTGGGTAGTAAATAAGAAGCATTTGAATCCCCAGTGTAATCACACGACATCCAGCAGAGTAAAATCCAGGTTATTCCCTCTTGCCTAGCACATTTAAGCTGTAAAAACCTGTGGAGTAGATTGCTGCCGGGTGACTGTACACAGCATGCTGATCTACACCTGCCATCACACTCAGGATCAGAAACTGCGGGCAGCTAAGGGTGAGGGGCTGCTTGCAGCTCCACAGGGCTCTCAGAAACAGTGCTGTGTTTCCAGCAGGCAGTGAAGCAAACAACCATCCCTGGATGACAACATGGCCATCGTGTTGTGGGCAAGCTTTGCCACTCTTTGGCATTCAAATGCTTGTGACAAACTTTCCCCTGGTAAGAAGGATCAGGGGCATTTACAGCTGGGCACCAGCTCTTCAGTTATGCAGTATTTAGTTAAATCCCTGTTGAAAAGCATTGGCTTCATTGCACATTGACCAGTGCATTGACTGAATACAGCTGAAAAAGACCAAGTATCAAATCTCACTCCTGCTCTCTCATGTACCTGTCATGCAACTCCATTCAGGACTCATCTTAGGAGTGATTAGGGGTTTTGGTCCTCTCTCCTCCTTTTCGTATGGTGAAGGCACATCATATAGACCAGAAGAATCTAGTCTGTTGTTTCAAGACTCCCCTTACCAGCATGACAGCGTTTCCAGCACCAGCATGGCATCCCTGTTTTTCTTGGAGTTCTTCTTTCTTGAATCTTGGTGGCCATAGGTGAATCTTCTGTCCCACATAAGGTCACACCAGAGTCCTGTACAATGCATTAATATTTCCTTCACTCTTCAGCCAAACTGGGATGCCAATATGGTATTCAAATTATTTTTCAGCTTTTGCTACAAATCCTTCATTTAGTGTTCATGCAAGAAGGTCATCAGAGACAGAGCTCATTCTGAGATATTTTCATTACACACATAATAATTCTGATTTCCCTGACTGTATAAAGTCACAGATTTGTACGGTAATGCATCCTCAAAACATACAACTCCCAACATACTAGGGAAGAATGATTTTGTGCCTTAGGTATTGATCTAAACAAAAGGGTTGCAGTTGCATGTAGCTGATCTGGGAAATCCTGGGAGTGCCTAAAGCCACAGGACATTCCCAAGACAGCAGCTAATGTTCCATTGTCTCTCCTGGCAGCAAGACAACCACTATACATTGCACCACCTGTACATCCCTTGAAGGAGGCACTGTTAAGGTCCTTGTAGGAAAGATCCACGCTGTTGTGACCTTGATCATGGGGCAGTGTCACAGGAATAAGGACAGTGTAGAGATGGGCACAGAACATCTGTAGGCACTGCAGGCAGCACAGTGTTGTAAGCGTGGATACTCTGTGGGAGTCCTGGATGCCTGGAGTACAAGGTGCAGGCTGAATGACAGTTGCCTCTGGGCCAGCCTATAAGAGACAAAGATCACACTGTCACCTCTGCTGCAAGCCTGCCATGAACACCTGGAGAAGGCTCACAGCAACAGCAGCAAACTCCAGATAAGATCTAGACAAAACTGCCCCCAAACATGGAGAAGTTGGTAGCTGCTCTGGGTACCAGCCAAGGTACATACCACAGTGGTGGACGAGGGAAAAGCATCTTTCACCTTGAGCCATAGGTGTTTGTCTTCTTCCAGGGAGTTTCATTTCATCCAGCTTTTCTTAAAGTACTCAACTTCTTTAAAATGTTTGGGTTTGTGGCATTTATTTTTTGAGGAACTATAGATATTATGCCTTCGTTCTGCATACTTGTAGAAAAAATGGAGCTGGGCAGAAGAAAAAATTCCCCAAGTGGATTTCAGGAAAATGCGTTCTTCAAAATAAAGACATAGACCTTCAGCATTAAAAAAAAAATGAGAGAAAAAAATCAGTCATGGTTCTTATAGCAGAATTCCTATAACACAGCAGAGACATTATTAGTAAAAGAAAAGTATCAGCAGAAAAATGTTCACAGCATAGTGCTGATGATTTAAGAGTAGTCAGGGATTCAGAAGACATTTTAATGTGCCAGCAACAGAAGGCTTAAAACTAGAAAAAAACATGTTATTTAAAGGAGAAGTGATCAATGCTAAAACATTAGCTTGTGCCTCGCTCACTTTCTCTCTTTTATGCTGGGTCTGTCTCTCACCTGGGAAGTCTAGGAGCTGGGTTTTTCCTTTTTTCTATTTTTTTCTTTCCTTTTAATGAAAAACTGAGTCTAAGAACAAGCATGTTCACAGTCAGGGTTGAATTCTCTTTCCTGTTAGACACAGAGAATCATAGAGTTGTAGAACAGTTTAGATTGGAAGGGACATTAAAGACCATCTAGTTCCAAACCCCCTGCCATGGGCAGAGACACCTTTCACTAAACCAGGTTGCTCAGAGCTTCACTCAACCCAGCCTTGAATATTTACAGGGATGGGATACCCACAACTTTTCTGGGGCAGCCTGTTACAGTGTCTCACCACCCTGATAGTAAAGAATTTCTTCCTAATATCTAATCTAAATCTCTCCTCTTTAAGTTTTAAACTGTTTCCTCTTATTCTGTCACTAACTGCCTATACAAAGCATCCATCTCCCTCTTTTTTTTATAAGCCCTCTTTAAGTGCTGAAAGGCTCGATAAGGTCTCCCACGATACTTCTCTTCTCCAGGGTGACCAACCCCAACTCTCTCACATCTTTCCCGGTGGTGGTTTCCCTGGAAGAGGCAGGCCAGATGTCCTTCACACTGCGACGGCACAATGCGATGCTCCGGCTGTCCCTGGACTAGTGGGTAAGAGAAGCCAAGAAAGCGCTTGCTGATGTTTGCCCCTAAGGAGCTGTAACCACGCCGGCACGTCCCCCCGGCGCACCTTCGGGAGAGCCACACGCGGGGTCCACGGTCGTGCGGGATCGCGGCGCCCGCGGGGCCTGCAGGTGGTGCTGTTTAATTGTGGAAATGACTCCCCCTCCCACCACAGCATCCCGCAGGATTTCCCTCGATGGCGGTGGGAGCAGCGCTGACACCGCGGAGCTGCAGCCGAACAGCGCAGTCCAAGTGACCCAGTGGGGCGGGTCGCCCCTGGGGCAGCAGGAGCGGTAGAACACCCTGTGCCTGCGCTCTGAGAATCCAGTTTCCTCTGAATAGGAAAAAAAAAACCAAAACAGTAATACCAAGAAAAAGCCAACAACTGCTGACGTGGTGTGAGCACAGTTTGCCCTGACTCGGCGGGAGGGGGTTGCATCTTTGCAGACAGTGAGGACACAGTCATGGTGTAGATCTCAGACAGGGTTCTGGGTGCCCCTGTGGGTGCTGGCAGACATACACGCTGAATCCTGAGATATTCCACAACTGATAAGCAGTACCAGGAGACCACACACATACAGCCACAAAAGCAGAAGACCACCCTGGTCTAGTGGAAGTTGTCCCTGGTCATGGCAGGGGGGCTATAACTAGATGATCTTTAGGGTCCCTTCCAACCCAAACCATTCTATGATTAATTAGTTTAGATAAAACTTCCAGATTGTAAAAGCTCAGCACACCTAGCAGTGCCAATTTCTTCTGCAAATTTTCCAAACTCTGCCTGACTCCATAGTCATCCAAAAGTGACTTTAAAACCTGGCCTGGTTCGATTCCTTCTGTGGGAAAACTCCACCAGCCTGAAAATGATCTTTTGAAGAACTCTAACTTGCTTCCTTGTTCTGTCCTTGGGACACAGCCAAGCTGTGCAGCCGTACAAAACACCCATCGTTTACCAGAGGGGCAAAGGGCAGGATGTGCAAAAGATTCTCATAAATTTCAGAGCATAAATTTCCAGTCTCTTTTACTCAGGCTCTGCACCTTTAAACCACACTACCTCTGCTACAGTGCTTTTCTGCAGCCTTTTAAGAAGAAGGAAATAAGAGGAGAGAGCAGGCAGGATAGGTGGAGAGGGGAGAAGAAAGCAAAAAAACCACAGCAAACTTTGGTATCAAAAGCCTGCCAAGCTGGAGAAGGGGTGGGAAGGAAAGGAAAGAAGTAGAATGAGTAGAAGGACAGAACAGTCCAGAAGTCTTGCACAGTGAGGTAAGGAGACTTGGATAAGGTGGATAAGGAAACTCTGGATCCACATGGTGGATAAGGAGACTCTGATGAGGGAGTATCAAAATTTCAGCTGCTTTTTGGCCTTTGTAAATTTGCAGACATGATTTCATTCATTCTTTTTAGGACCCCTGGAAGAAATAATTTGATTAGCAGAAAAACACATTTGTTATCTCTGACAAGACTTCTCAAACCCAGCTGAGCTCAGGATCTCTCAGTCTAGCATCTTAATCTCTCCAATTTTGAGGTCTTTATATTTCCTATCTGTGCTGCAGCTCAGCAGAACATGCCTCCTCAATGAAAGAGGTGTAATGTCTCCCCATCCTGGAGGAACAGGGCTTTTGTTATCAGCAAAAGGAATACAAGGATCTATGATCTCCTACAGTGTTACTTAACCATCCTCTTTTTAACACTTTGCTGCCTTGCCTTCTGAACCCTTCACCTCTATTTGCATCCCAAGTGGTCATGACCCAACATCTGAGAAACAACTGAGTAGCACAACCATAGCATTAATGCTGTTGCAAAAAGGTATTCATTTTAAACCTCACCAAAATCCTAAAATGTGACTACCCACTGAAGTAGGCAGCAATCCAGATTAGACATGGACCAAGACATTGCACTGGTACTTTATGGTATGATGATAAGTTCATAATCAATCAAATTAGTGCATCTTAAAAACTTGCCACCTGTCAGGTGATCAAAAGAATTAGCTTATACTAATCCAACTGTAAAGTTAAAATAGTGACATTTAAGCCACCAAACATAGCCCTCTTAATCTTGATGCCACAGATCATTCTGTGGTTTTCCGCTAGCAGAAATGCAGAAACTCTTTGCTGAGTTGATTCATCATTGAGGTGGACAAATTTCACAACCACTAAGAAACTCAGAAGATCCTAACTCCTCACTTGAAAACTATCAGGAGATGTTGTGAAATACACATTAACTAAACCAGTTATATGACAGTATGAAACTTGACACACAAGCACCTTCCATGTGATGATGAATGATGAAAATCTAGCTTAAATCTTGAAATTACCAGAGAAAAAGTAGTCCTACTTTAGGTTAGGAATTCAATTTTTCTGCAACTGGCAAGGAGTCAAACATGTTTGTATTATCATTAAAAATGCCTCTTTTATGTAGGAGGATTTTCAATTCACATACTTTTCTCCCAGAAATGGAGAGGGCTCCAGAGGGCTGAAATCTAGAGCTGACTGGATTCTGCTAATCTTCATCACCCTTACTTACCACCCTAGGGGAAAGGTTTTGTTTTCTCTCCTTCCCACTGTCAGATTGACCAAAAAGACTTTTCCAAGGCCTTTGTGGAGAAAGTATACAGCACCCTAGTGTAAAACAACAAGGCAATGTGAAATCAGTGTAGGCAAAGGAATGGGTTAGCAGTAAGGTATCTGATATCCCAAATATTAATGGCAAAGGGTAGAACATTCCCCTCCTGAACTTTTAGAATTCCTAGGAGTTCCCAGATATTCTTGGCACAACGCTATTCATTATGTTTTTATTAGTACTACTTTCTGGAAGGAATTGTAAAATAATTTCTAGTAAAAATGGGGAAGTGATACATCATGATTAGAGCAGAATGTGAAAGTTCACCCACATTCATAAAGGGTGCTCAGATAAATAACAAACATAGTCAGATTTTAAAAATATGCCTTTAGAAATACAAATTTTAATCCCATTACCCTCCTATTGGAAAAAAAAATAATATCCAGTATCCTGGGATCCTTGGACAATAGCAATATTTTTGGGAATGCAGTAGATAATAAAATCACTACAAGCTCCAAGGGCAGCAGAGTGGCAAGGAGTGTAGATCTGGAGGCGTGAACAGTAGATAACCAAAAGGAACAAGAAGGTAGTGTTCCCCTCTCAAAATACAGCATTGTAAGGCCACCCAGACTACTGACTGTCTGTGTCTCTGCCAGTAAATTACATGCATCCTGTGCTACCCACTAGCACAGATGAAGGCTGGCATGAAATGGTCCATATCTGTGCCTGTAAACTATCTTAATGTCTCAACCACAGTTACTGTAGATGAGTTGGGAATGGCTGCTGGCTTGTGATAACACCAAACTGTGCTCAGGCATTCTCTGGGCTGAGTGGATCTGTCTCACTGATCCAGGGCAAAACCACACAAGGGCCTGTGCTAACAATTTAACACCAGGGATAATCAAGTTCAAGTGCCCAAACAGTTTCCCATTTACTTTACTATTCTAGATGTAGCCAATATGTCTAGGCTTGATAGACACATAGGGAGGACAATGATGAAAAATGGAAAAAAGCTCAGAAGAGGGCCACAAAAGCAATTTGTTGCCTATAAAACTTAGTGAGAGGCTCAAAGAGTTGTATTTATTAATTTTATTTAAGGCATCAAAAGGTGTTGATTGTGATCTACAAGAACCCATATAGAAAAAATATTTCCTGCAGTCTACTACTCTATATTCCAGGAGTTAAAAGCATGCTGATATCCAGAAGCTAGACAAATTCAAGCTGTAAATAAGGACCTTTTTTAGCATTAGGACAATTAACTAGGGAGCAAATTAAGAAGTGGTCCGATGAATTCTTAATCATATGTGATCCTTAATTTAATTTTTTTCTAAAATGTATCTTGAGGCTACAATAGACACTTGAGGCCTCATAAGAAAAGAGTATCTGAGTTTCATTGACTTTGTTACACAAAAAGCCAGTGTAGATTATGGTACTGGTACCTTCTGATCTCACATCTATGATTTGATGAAAAAGACACTGTCAGTATCTCTAAAGTGTAAGTGGACAGACTTCCTGCTAGAGCTATGACAAAAAGAAAAATCATTACATATGTAGTTGTAATCCAAGCTATGTAACCAATTCAGCAACTAGCAATATAGCAATTTTGGCAAAAATTACTGTCCCTTATTGGAGCCAGCCACTAGCTAGAATAAAGCTGCTAGTAGAATAAAACCACCATGAAAGTCATTCTTGACATAGCTGTGCAGAAATTATATGGTCTTAGAGAGCTGAATGTGTTGCATCTGCCCTTTCTAGCTGCCCAAAGACCCACTCTAGCTGGCACCTGTGTTTCACTGAAAGCACTGGAATTTCCATGCCAGGGAACTCCACAGAATTTTTGTCCAAGAGATGTTTGCATATCCCAAACAAACCCAAACATAGCATAGCTAATTTGCATGCTCTACCTTATCCTCAGTTATAAAAATTTAATCATAATCCATATTATTGCTATATAAACACAAAAATAGCAGAATTTGGAATAAGTTTTCTGCTTGGATAAGAAACCTATGATACAGACGTAAGTTTCCTCACAACATCAACTTATTCATGAGGCAAAGATACAGAGGAGAATTCACTGGAGGAAGTTGCTGGAGCAGAGCTATTCATCTAACCCTTTTTTGTAGTGATTGTTTTCTCCTTTACACTAAAGGAGACAAGTAGAGAGCCTTTTGGCCTACCTCACATCTTCTTCAGCAGCTGTGGGAATAAAGTTACAGGCATCCAGTGTTGTCATTTCCCAGATCCTCACCCTGACCCAGGAGATAAGCCATGGTGATGGCAAAGGGAAAAGGCCAGACCCTCAGCCCTTCTGGGTCTCAGGTCAGGCCATGAGATGTATTTGATGCACTGCCCAGGTAACTTCTACTTCACATCAAGGACACCATTAAAACCAAGTTTGTGTCAGTGTTCTGTCCAGATTCTTTGCAATGCATAATCTTTCTTGCTAGCTCTCCACACAACACCTTGAGCCTTGCCTTTGTGGGACAGGAGATCTTTGGGCTCTCATGGGACACTGGACATGGGGCACATCATTTGAAAATGGTGGAGTTGCGAAAACAAGGCATTTGCAGCTGATTTTGCCATGCTGAGACATGGGCTGAATGCTCCATATACCTACTTGTTTTGAAGAGGTCTGTAATCTTTGCTTTCCAATTCCTTAATAGCAGATATTGAAGTCAAGTTACAAAATAGGTATCAATCTCTGAAGTTATTTGGAGCAGCAAAATGGAAATGTGAATGAGAAACAGCTGAAAACAGGTTAGAAAAAAGGGTTTCAAATTATTTCCTTTACAGTACTTTACAGTGAAGAAATTGCCTGCATGTGAGCCTTTGATGAGATGATAGTCAGGTTATTGCAAGATACACATCTCTTTACACAGACAAATCATTTATCCCACTGCCCTAGAGATATTAGCTGGATATATAAAGATTCTGCCTGGAAAACTTGAAAAATAAAAATGAAGTGCAGAATAGGGGAGAAATCCCTGCAAATCTTGTGGGTTTGGAATGGTTGAGTTATATTAATTTGGTTATTTGGATTCCTGCACTTGAAACAACATCCCTCTGGGAGGAAAGGTATCTGTGATGCTGCCTCCTGGCTCTGCACACTTCTTGATTATGTACCCTCTTCATAATAAGTCCAGCACTTCATAATGATAACATTCCCCTAACCCCACTCCACCTCTCCCAGAGACTGAAAGGACTTTAATGCTGTAAACAGCTTTTTAAAAACTTGATTCCCCTGAAAGTTTATATTTTCTATTGGTAGAAGGTGTCAGGTTAATGATTCATTTAGAACTAAAAGCTACCTCAGATGATGAATTTTCATCCCCTTACTTCTGTAGCTGTTATTGCACAGAACTAATCCAGGATTTATTTCCACCAGTATACATAATTTTTGTAGTTGAGTGTAATCTACTCAGCCAGTAATTAAATATCTTAGTTTACATACACTACTATATAGGTTGTCCTAATTTTGTTTCTTATTCCTTTTTCTGGTTGCAGTGGGTGTCTTAGGATTGCCAATTGCCTTCTAATGCTGCATTATGGGGAAAACTATTCCCGATATTTTCTAGATAGTTATTTAGATAACATAAAACATATACTGAACAATAAAAATTAACCTCTTAGCACTACCTTAGCATGAAACGGCTAATGTTTACTAGAACTACAACCTGTTTCCTAGGGATTTCATGCACCTAAGAGCTTTCCTAATCTACTGTTCTTAGTAAGCAGCTATTAAAGGACTCCAATCCCAAGTGACATAGTAGAAGCATCTTTGCAGCAGGTTGAAAGATATTTTTAGCATAAGTTTCTAGTACTCAAGAAATCCAACTTTTTGAAATTGAAAAACAATACTAAATTACTGACATGTCAGTTGAGGAGCAAGCTCCATCGGCCAGGGCAGTGTAAGCACCAGAAAAACCTCAGTTCTTCCCTGGGGAGCTCCACATCAGTGCAGAGCACCAAGCTTCACAGTTCCTTCTAAAAGTGATTTACTTGCATGCAGCAGAATAAGTTGGTGGCCAGACATCTGTATCCCTCCAAAATATCCCCTTTTTCAAGAAACATGACATGCATTTTAAGGTGTCAGCCACATGGCTTCTCCGACGCATCTTTCACATGGATACAATACCACAGAATTTGGGAGTTTTGCAGTAGGCATGACAGCAACCTCCATGGACACCAAGAGCACCCTGCCATTGTCACAGTCAGCCAGGCACTACTGCTGTCCCCTATGCCCACCAGCCTGCAACATTCCCCTGCGGGCTGTGTGCCAGTGATGCAAGAGCCACCAGCTAGCTGCATGGCCTGAAACCCAGCCTGAAAAGATTGGGTTTGCACGTTTGTGGCACCTCAGGGAATTCTAAGTCAAGCTCTGCTCTAAGCATCTTCTCCAAGCGAACTGGATAAAGAAACTTTGATGGAGCCATACATTCTTGGACTATGCAACATTTTATTTTATTTGTTTATTGTATTCATAAATAAAAATGCCTCATTAACTGCACAAATGAATTTCCTCTCCAATTATATTCACCTTTTATTATATATTTCAATATAGAAAAACAAGTAAGCACTGACATAAAACACTGCACTCTGCTGAACTCTCTGTATTTATCTAAAGTATTTTATTCTAAGTCCATCTTTGTGAAGCCCTAAAACATTCAAGTTTATTCCTCCTCAGAAGCAAATCAGATTTTAAAGTCTTCAGCAGACTGGAACATCCATCCTTCTAACTACTAGTAATATAAATTCTGCAAATATAAGACTATTATTCATCAGAGAGCTCTCTTAGCTCTGCAGATATGAAAGAAATAATTTATAAAGCCACAAACATAACCCATGCAAACCCAATGTCTTAGGAAGTCTATGAGTATGTGAGATAATATCACAGACTTAGACCTGTTCAGGGTAAAGATGCCACTTGCACATGTTGATTTCTGGTACCAAGAATATAGCAAGAAGGAGGTACGGGGGCTAAATTTTCCCCAGATGTGAGGATAGTCTATTTTTAGTACTTCCAGTACTGTCGTACACACGATTAGTTAATGTCATGAGAGAGACAATATTGACAGGGAGAGATAATCTAGTTCATTAGAACTCTTGCTATTAGATCACCTGATTTGCTGTGACAGTGTCCTCAGGAAAACAAGCTGGTAACTCTTTCTGCGCGTTGCTTCCAAGTATGAGAGTGTGAATCTCTATTACACTTCTGCAGACAGGGACTTGGCTGGGTGAAAAGTGACTTGTTAAAGATGCTGCATTGAGGTATAGAAGGGCTTCTCACACCCAGACGTCCCTCCTGCCTGCTGGATTCATAGAAGTCTTTACTGACATCTTTGTAAAATTAAAACTTACAGTCTCATTCTTTCAAGTAGTTACAGCCACTAACCTTCAGGCAGAGGAGTGGTCCCATTACAGCCAATACACATACTTGCATGCTTCATTTTCGACATCTATTTCGTAGAAACCCCAAACCAGCCTAGACATCAAATCCATGTTTAAGAGATCATACCCAGAGCAGGGTCACCAACTATGGACATCTATTGTTGTCCCCAGTTGAACCTAACTGGTAGTTAGTGAAACTGCAGCCATTTCGATCACGTGAGTTTAAATGTATTCCTAAAGTTCAAATGTTAAGGTGCAAAGTCTTCTCTGGCTATGAGTCTCCTTGGGGCAAACATGGATGTTTCTTCATATTTGAGTACAATGGAATTGATGGATAAAATTCAAGTGGACACAAGCTATGCTACCTTAACCCCCAAAGTTTCTAGGAATCTTTTCAACCACTGTAGAACACAGTAGAGGAGAGATTTTGATCTGTTTTCTGTCTTTACAGACTCAGGACAGTAGAGCTAAATTCACAAGCCAAATCCACCTGCCTATTTGCACTATTTTTCTATTCAAGTTTTATTTTCTGACACTTATATTTTGTCACAAATGGAACTCATCTGAAACTGGGAGTTGTATTCATTTTGGATTTTTTTTCATGCTCAATCCACTGATTTAAAGCAGTTTGGGTACAGCTTTATTAGCATTCTCTGAATTACTTTGTTGTGTGGCAGACTGCAAAAAGATCAGTCTGAAGGATACATTAATAATAATAAAGTGTATATTCTGATAGTGATAGTGAAAGGTGGTTTAAGCAATGTTATTTGGGGTAATTATAATTAGCAGTAGCCATTTAAAGGTCCCAGCGTGTGTTTTGTAAGAGAAGAAATGTTAACCCTAGTGTCTTGGCCAGTTTCCAGCATAAGCAATTACATTCTTCCCACAGTAGTTAACAATCCCTTGTTGCTTCAATTAGATATGGTATTCTTCAGTTTCTCTCTGAGAGCTGTTGAGTTGTGTTACTGGTGCTGTTATACGGCTGTTGCGTTCCAGTCGAGAGGTCCCACTATTTTAGTTATAAATGAAGTCTTCTTCGCTTGTAAAAGGCTTCTGGAGCACAGTTTCAGAGCACTGCATAAATCAATAAACAACAGATGCATTTGGTATTGTACAATGACTTGAGGGCAGGAGGAAATAAAACAAAAGGGAGTAATGGTACTGGCAGAAAGATAACCCCAGGATATGAATAAAATATGCACACCAATACCCATGCAGGGTACACAGAACAGGGAAAGGGCAAAGGCAGTAACGGTGGGCTTGGTCCTGGTGAAGGAAAAGAAGTCCAGAAAAACTGATTTATCATTGTATCAACCACACAGGATCCAAAAGGAGTTTACTCCAGATAATTTTAGGAATGCAAATAAGGACAGTTAGTCCCCAGTTTCCTTCTGTAAGGAGTGACAGCGAGAAGCGAGATTAACAAAGCAACATGACCAATACCAATTCCTTGTTTTTTTACAAGTTTCCTTACACTGGTTGATTTTATGCAGAATTAGCAATCTTTCTGAAACACAAATTGTCCCAATTCAAACTCATTAACTTCTGTGCAGAAAATCCCCTTTAACACATTTTGTGTGTTTTGAAGACTTTCACTATAATTCTATTCTTTTCATCTTCATGACACTTTTTAGGACTGTTTGGTAAATTAGGGACCAGGATTCTTAACCTGATAAACAAACTACACCAGTTATGACCATACTTTGTTTCTAGGCGACCTCATTTTCACTTGGGTCTTATATTTGCCTTCTACCTTGAATACTACCTTGAATGGGCATAACCCATTAAACATCCTTGTCTTATGATCCATCTGTATGTCATTGCCCCATTTAATATTATAATCCCATCTGAAGGAAAAATTGCTACAGAGAACAAGCAGATCTCAGGAAATGAAGTGTCATCCAGAAAAAGGAAGGCAAGTGATGAAAAGCAAACCTCGAGTTTATTTGTATTATTTAGATGAAAAGATGAAAATGGTTTGCAATAGACCTGCTTCTTCCACTCCTTCTAAGGGTAATAAATGGGTCTTAGAAATCTTCTCCCCTTCATTCATATAGTTGAATAAATAGGGGTTTATTCAAGACCTGAGGAAGATGGAGGGGGTGTTAATGCAGAAAGAACATCACACTGACTAATATATCCGAGAAGTCCATCTGTCTATTAATTCCAATATTTGTAATTTGCAGGAAAGACAAACCCTTGTGCCCTGGTGTCCTAGTTCAGCAGGTGGGACCAGTTATCACTTTGTGGGGGTGATCAAAGCTATGTATTCTACCCCCTCTATTCATTTCCCAAGAACAATGGACCATTTGCAGCAGCCGCCCAGGGAGTTGTTAGCACCTTCACACCCAGCCTGAAGGGGCGTGGCTGCTAATGGGCCATCAGCGGTTCAACAATACCCCATGACTCAGAGTTAATCACCCATTGTGTGAGTCCCCGCCCTGGGGGAGGGACTGGGTGCTCCCTGAAGGTACATAAGCGGGGGGTAAGAAGACCTCAGGGACTTATTGGATCTAGAGGAGCAGCAGGACCTTGACAGGAGGAAACCATCACTCTTGACCAGACCCCAGCCATCATCTGCAACAACATGTTCTTTACTTCCTTTTGCTTTGGACTTGGGGGAACCCCAAGCAGCACAAGGGCTAACAAACCCCTTTGGGCTTGTGCCCCAGGACACTGGGTTATACTGCTGGGTTTTGGTGAGTTGAAAGCAGTTTTCCCTTTGTGTCAGTATATTTATTGTAATACCTTTCATTAAATTGTAATTCTGATTTATAATCCCTCTTGTGGTGGGTCCATTTCTCCTGCCAGTTTACCCTTAAACCAGCACACCTGGTCAATAGAGTGTTGAATGGTGTGGAATAAGTGATAGATCACTTGTATAATTTCAAATATATATTCTGCAAATTATACTTAATCTACACCTAGCAAGAAAAGGAGATAAATTCAAAGTAAATTTAGGTAACAGCAGCCAAAAATAAAAAAAAAAAATGGAAATTAATAGTAAGAAACTAATAGCCCATTCCTTCTGTTGGGCTATAATGACCACAGATGGTTACTCTGCCTCTAACTGGGCAGTGCCCTCTTTGGAAGAACAGAGTCAGGGTCCTGCAGCCTCTTTAGCCAACAGACCTATCTAGGTGGTGATCCATCTTCACCTCAAGAAACAGAGAAGCAGCAGACGTTAATGGTGTAATGACCTGATGCTGTCACACACAATAGTGAGTAAAAGCAGGATTTTACATGAAATTTTTTTTGATCTTGTCTGAAAGCGAAAACTCAGGATCAGGAAGAGTTAAGGATGATAGTGAGGCTAAGGAAATGTGTGAGCTGTGTCATATTTAGGTGTATAGTTGTTCACAATTCTCTGTGCAATTAGGTAATAAATACATAGGATAGCTGTGTCTTGTATGCCAGAAAACTTGTGTGGATTAGGGATGAATTACAGCAACACCACTACATGCAATAATGAATAAGAAACACATTTAAAACTAATGAGACAGCAGAATTGTAAGAGCTCCAACCGGAGAAAAGTCCTTCTATTTTTGAAAGGAAAAAAGTAATGTTCATATTACCATCCATGCATTACACACACACAAACCAATAAACTGCAGGTCTATTTTGTAGGTCCTATGCCTCAGGTTGCAGCAGCCCTAGTGCCAGAGCTGTGTATTATTGGATCCCTCAGCAGAGCTGGCTTATACTGCACAGGTGTGGCTGGTTTGAAAAAAGCTCACTGCCAACTTACCAAGATATGCAACCTTGTCATTTTACACCAGTGTGAAGCAGAACTGTGCCACTTGGTCTCCCATACTGCATCTAGCCTGCTCCCCTGCAACCTCATATGCTGCCAGAACTCTTCTGTTACAATGGCTTTCACAGCATCTGTGTGGTTCAGAGTGCACTTGATCATCAAGACACAATGGAGGGTCAGATGGGAATTTAATCCCCACTGTTCCACCTGGTTCCCCTTCACCTAAGCAGTGGTTCTGAACATTATATATGACATCAGGAAGAGAAGACAACTAGTGTGACTTTGAGAGGTGGGACCAGCTGTCTCTGTATCAGCATGTACTGCTGAGATTTGGCGAAGTCCTGACTAATTACTACTATATCAGGCACTTGTTGGGGGTGCTGGTTATAACTCCGAACCATGCATCTCTGTATCCTGCTTTTCTTTCTATATTCAGATGCACCTTTTTTTGTTCCAGGTTTTCTGCCATCCTTGATATCCCATCCTTGGAAATAATCATCTCAATACTGTTTAAATACAAGCACAGATTACAAGGATCTAATGAAAAGAAAGTGTGAACCATGGTGGGGGTGGAGTGGGGAAGAAAGAGCTTTGCACCTGGAGACACAGAGAACAGTTGCAGAGAAGAGATGGAAGCAGTTTACCAGCTAGAACTAGAAATCCTCATGGTTACCTTACAGTGCTTCTTGGATTATCTCACCTCCACAACTCCAAGAGAGGGACAGTGGTAGACTCAGTGCTGCATTACTTACTTGGCCCTACAATATGTGGCTGGAGAGGATGATTAAAGGTACAAAGGATGCCAGGTGCTGAAGTGACAGACAGCCTTTCCCAAGCACACTGTTATGCCTCCACCACCTGGAGTATCTCCCAATGCTCATCCCAATGATTACAACAGCAAGAGCAGAAACCTCTGCTCTGAACTGTGAATAGCATTCACCCAGACCATGCTCCCCAGGAACAACCAGGCAGCTCCTGCCTCCCACAGTAAACAGACAGACTCTAGGATGAGCGGTGCACCTGGGCCTTGCCATCTGGTTTCAACCACAGGTTTCTATTCTCCTCAAGCAAGAAAATTAAAGCAGCCACCATCCACAGCCCAGCTGTGCTATTTTAGGACAATTGCCACTAGCATCTCTCTACTGCCTGGGCTAGCTCAGTGGGCAGCTGTCCTTCTGCAAAGGTCTTTCTTCAAAGGTCTGTGTCTCTGATTCACCAGGGAGACAGGCAGGGATGACACACACCAGCTAGCTCTCGATGCTTTGGGGCAGTCGTGTTCACAGCACAGGCAGAGCTGGTCTCCAGATCAGCTCTGCGGGACCCAAGGCTCTGGATAGCTGGCCAGGAGGAGACCTTAGCAGGGAAACCATTCCATCCCAGGGCCAGTACAGGGAGCAATACAGGGCTGTGCTGAGTTGCAGTGCAACAGTGTGAGCTGTGATACACAAGCTGAAGCTGGATGAATGATTGGTGAGGATCAGGAAGAGTTAAGTAGAGGCCCAGGCTAGTTTCACTTCATCAAAACCTTTTTCTGTTCAAACTATCATCACTGCTGTGCATTGTATCTACACATATCTATGTATACACACGCATTCAAATGTTTTAATTGCTGCCATGTACTTTTCACAACACCAGCCAAAGGAACATCTTGGGGACCAGAGAGCAGGTGGTTTTCCCAGAAACCTGAGACTAGAGGGCCAGGCAGACTTTTCTGGGAGATACTGGGGACTAGCTGCTGTAATGGACCTGGGGCAAACCCTTCAGACCAGTAAGGAGGTACAGGTGTACATGTTTGGGGTCAGAAGAGCATTATTGTGATCTCTTGGCTCTGGTCAGAGATCAGAAGCTGGGTAGACATGCAGAAGGTAAAGAAGTTGAAGCAGAGGTGTCAGTGCTATGCTGTTCTTGAAACAAAATGTTCAAAAGAGGGGGAAGAAAACATGGGAAATGAGCTTCTTATCTGAGTTGGTGGCTCTGTCCTGGTTTTGGACCTTCTGTGGACACATGTTAACTAAGGAGATAACCAACCATTTTCCTTCTCAGCCTTGGAACTCTGTTCCTTACCTTTGGATTTCCCCTTTTGCAGGGATCAGGAGGACTAGCTCTGTTCCTGAACTCAAGAAACAGCTTCTCCTCATCTTCCAGGCTGCAGTCAGGCTTGCAGTAGT
This sequence comes from Sclerurus mexicanus, assembly GCA_013396755.1. NCBI lineage: Eukaryota > Metazoa > Chordata > Aves > Passeriformes > Furnariidae > Sclerurus > Sclerurus mexicanus. The sequence continues at coordinate 2,008,396 of VWZF01002844.1, forward strand.
ACAGGCAAGATTGCTCTGCCCTGATGCCAGACTGGCCACTGACAACCTCAGCGCTCTTGGAGATCCTCTAAGGACTGCTGGCTTTGCCTCTGTGCCGTTCCCTCACTGCCCCTGATGAAGCATCTCTGCAACTAGGGTTCAGAAAGTGGCAGCTTGCTGAAAACAGCCTTCCTAGCCAGACCCCAGCAAGACTAAAACCTCTGCCTCTATCCAGTCTGTACTCCACTGGGAAATGCTGGATCAGGAAGATAAGAATGTTGTATATACAGTGTGGGATGGTTTGTGTTGGCAATAAGGTGCTGCTGCACTAGGTATTTTGGAAAATCCAATGTCTTTCAGTGGTGCAGAACTGTAATACAAGGCAGAAGGTCTCATTCAAAGAAAAGTAACAAGGAAAGGCTTGTTGCAGATATCAGCTGCAAAACACGGTTCAGGCAGGGCAGACAGCCACAGCTAACAACAACCAGTGGAGGCAAACAGCTAAAAGAAAGTGGAAGCACAGGGCCCAAAACCTGCAACAACCAGAGGGCATGATTCTGGGTGGCAATGAGCAGGAGCTAGAAAGAATAGCAAAAACTGTTGCAATAACTGTGGATGGTTGGATTTGGACAGGTAATACTGATCTAGTATAAAGTCTACTTACAGAAAGTTCATCCATCAAACTGCTTTGAACACATTTGAAACAGGCAGAAGGAGTTTATACTCACCTGACATTTCATATTATAGGTTCAAGACATTTTTCACTGAGTACTAGACCTGCTTGAGCTTTAACACATCATCAAACCACATCTTCACACCAAGGGATATGAAATATGCATATATACATACATATGTATGTACACATATAATAAAACAGGAGGCATCCCCACTCCAAAAGTCAGTGGTCTCTGGAGGCAAATACTGCAGCTGTCTAGTAATGCCTGGCAATTATCATCAGCAGATGGAAATACCCTCTCCCAGAAAAAAAACAAGCAAACCTGCATCCTGCAAGGAAAAAAAAAAAAGAAAAACAACTGTGGAAATCTGTTGCAAAGGATTTTTTGTAATAAAAGCATTGTGGCCTCCAATGAAATACCTAGAGGCTTCATTAGAAGGACCCAGATACATGCTTTTCAGCTACTTACTATAAGGGAATGTGGAAAGCACTAGCAATTATGACTCTGGAGAAGTAAAAGCAACTTTCTGTAGAGTGGATGCTAACACTGAACTGCAGAAACACAGGCAGTCACAACAGGAAGAAATAAAGCATTTAATTTTGCTCTTATTGTTTGCATCCCATTTTGACAGATTTCAAGACTGTTTGGGGAAAAGATTTATTTGATCTACCAGGATTCTCTGCCTCCATGTAGCTGTGTCATTTATTTTTCCACAAACTTTTTTGTGTGCATTTCTGCCTCTTGCTATGATTTGATGTGTAATGTGTGCACTGAAGTCTGAGTTTGAGCTCATGCTGTTCTAGGCTAAAGAAAATAAGGAGCAGGTGGAGTGGCTGAGGGGGCTACCAAAGACTGAGGAAATACAAGGGCATAAATATAGCAATTTCTTAATGAAAATTTTCAAGTTTGATTTGTGGACATTTCAATGTTTTCAAATGGAAGGTTGCTGAGTCTTGTAAATTGAATGCAGGTGTACCAACAGTAGGCTGGCTCAGTTTGCTTTAGCAAATCCTCTAAGAAGCAGTTTGAAGGTTCACAGAGATACCTTGACCACAAATGGAAAACTTCTGCTTTACAATATGGCTTCATTATGTCTGAGTGGGACAACCTAGGACAGGTGGGAACATGCACACTGCCAAGTCCAGCTCAAGTTGCCTAATTGCAAGGCAGCTGGATTAGCTGCAAGACTGAAAGTTGTGTCACTGTATCTTCCTGAAAGACATGCATGCTGCATAGGTTGAATCATAATTTGACTCAAGGGAGGAGCTTTTCTGTATAGATAGGATGGAGCTTGGGCCAGATTCACTTTTGAAATGAAATCTTGGTGCTTAGAAAAAACTGTATTTTAAGGTTGATACTGTCATTTCCTACCTTCTGTTTCACATTTTATTTCACCAGAAACTTGCTGAGAGATTAGGGTGAAACTTTTCTATCTCTCTTTGACACCAGGGATTGTGGTTTCATGTAGCCTGTGTTTCTCTTCTCTCCCGGTGATGGATGGCAATCCAATTTTTATATTGTTTCTTCAGTGAAGCTGAGAAAATTACACATTCAGAAAAAGTCATTCCCCAAGAAGTTCAGCTGAAAGGATCACAACCTTAAATTTATTCATTAGCTTATATTGTCAACAATTTTCTGTAGCAGTTTATTCCTTGATCCTCAAGTGGTCAGGAACTGTCAGCATATGCAATGCGAGGTTAGCACTGAATTACAGTAGTTAAGCTTCCAGAGGGTTTCTTTTTAATCCTTGCAGGTGTCCACTGCTTTGAGAGACTTCCTAACATTTACCACCAATTGCAGCTGGAACAAGATCACAATGCCTCTAAATGGGAACACTAGTGAAGCCTGAAGTGTTCTCAAAACAGAAAGATTATTTTCCAGTCTATGTCACTGATGAAATGAACCTTTAGTTCTTAACAAATATTCACAATGGGAACTGTGAGTCTAAAATCTAAAATTCAAGATTCATGTATAGTGACTTAAAATAGAAAGCAGGAAACATAAGTTCACTTAAAACTTTACATGAACAGCTGATAAGAATATCCCAAAATTTTTCAAGATGTTTGGTAGTGACCACTTTATTTAGACAGAAGAGCTGCTGGACAAAAAATTTATTTTTTCTGAAATTAGTAATCGCCTTTCCAAGCTCACCCTCATACGCATGTCAGACAAGGGAAAACTAGACTGTGATTATCAAGATGCACAACAAGACCAATGGACCAACAGATCAGCATCTCACCTCCTTTAGAAGGCCTTCAAAATACAGAGTGATACATGTGGACATGATTTTTCTGAGTCTAAGTCAGCTGGGGCCTGGTTAATTTGACTGGCACCATTTGCCTTGCTGGGAAGCTGTGTTCATGCTCTTCTATCCATCTTCTGAAATTTCTCTGTTTTCTGAAATGCAGTGCTGGTGTAGAAAGGGAACGAATACAAACGTGGGTGTCTTTTCTGCAGCTCAAGTCTGTTCTTCCTCAGGCTATGGAACCACTTCATATATGGCAATAATAGGCTGCAAACATTACATGTACTCTGACAGCTGTAAAGCCGCATTTCAGAGATACAAATTTTTCGTAATTCATATATCTTTTTCCCTCCTCCTACATACACGCTTTGCCTTTTTGATAGCAAAATGGGGCCTGCAGTCTATGTAAAAGCATTGCTCACTAATGCTCTGTGGCAGGATAGCATATAACACATATTCCGTAAGTACACACATATCCACCCCTCTGGTGTAGAGCAAATCAGGATTCGTGGGAAGGGATAAGGTTAAAATAGTCTAACAGCAAAAGGAAAAACATCTAAAAGAGAACTAATCTAAAGTGATGGTTTTTCTCCTGCACAGTGAGAGGGATATTTAATTGCTGCACACAGAACTTCATACTTTTCTCATCCTATAAAGGGAGTACCTTTCTTCTGACCACAAAAACTCTGAAGTCCATCCCCAAGCAAGACTCCTACTAAAGCAGATAGTTGCAGAGTGAAGATTTGGTCCACACTTCATGAGGCAAATAACCCACCCAATTCTCTAAGCAAGGCAAGGACATATGAAGTAAATATCTCCCCAGAATTCAGCTGTTTTCCTAAATTCCTGGAAACATTGGTGCTTTGGCATCATGTCATAGTAAAGCATAAAGAGATGCAGATTTCCATGCAGTGATCACACCTAATACTGGAAATAAATAGGAGAGCATTATAAAACACCCACATCATTACTAATGGCTCCTCTATAATTTTAGAGAAGGCATCTATCCATATTGTTTTAGTTCTGACTATGTTGGTCATTATCAACTGACAATGAGAGAATAATGATCATCTCCAGAAAAAATAAAAAAAAGAGTGCTTTGCACACAGTACCTCCCTGCACAAAATATCTTTGATTTGTAGATCAAATGGATCACGCTGCTCATATCACTGCCATGAGGACAGTGTTTCCTTAAGGACGTTGCTTGGGTAAAAGATTAGGATATGACCTCCTGCAAAGGTTAATATCTAGGACTACATGGTTCTCTTCAAATTAAGGGTTTTGAACAAGTAAATATGTAGTTGATCTCACACAGTTTCACTATGCTCTCCTATGGATGTAAGAAACAAATCCATATATAAAAAGGAAGCCTCCACAGTTATGGACATGAAAAAAACTACAGAAAAAAAATGAGCTTCACTGATTCTGCACAGTAAGAGAGCAGCTGAAGATTAGCAGGGCTAAGACATAACTGGAGAACAGTTACATTAACTGATCTTTATAAAATCAATGTGTGGCATCACCCACACACTCACACAAAGTTCAACATGTAGATCTGCCACAAATATCAGTGAAATACTCAGTTTAAAGTATTTGTTAAGCACATGAGAACTGCCATGCTGTGTGGACTTGAGTTATTCTGGGAGAAGGCATGAAGGCATGAATTTATGCCTCAGGGGAGGTTTAGATTGGATATAAGGAAAAGGTTCTTCATCCAGAGGATGGCTCTGTGCTGGAACAGGCTCCCCTGGGAAGTGGTCATAGCAACCAAGCCTGACAGAGTTCAAGAAGTGTCTGGATAATACTCTCAGACACATAGTGTGAGTCTTGTGAATGGTCCTGTGCAGGGTTAAGGGTTGGACTCGATCCTTGTGGGTCCCTCCCCACTCAGCATATTCTGTGATAAAATTGTCAGAGATGGATGGTTTGTCTGGGCTAAGCTAAGACATAAAATTTGAGTTTAAGAATTAATTTCAGGTTTTTTCCACTTCCACATGAGACAGAGCATTAAAAAGAGCAACTTTCTATTACATTTCTGGATGCATTAGAAGTTTGAAATGTAAAAATTTGCACTACTTAGCCTGTAAGTGCCTGATCATTAGAATAGACAGATATCACAGGGGCAGCGATCTAAATGAAACTTCTGGCAGAGAAGGAAAAGGAAGGCTGTATCACAATTTCTGTCATCCTCATACTAGAAGGGTGTTTCAAAGTACAGGGTATTTTTTCTTTCACCTCAGAGAAAAATGAACGTCCATCTCCAAATGTTTTATCCTTCACCACAGGTAGTACACTCCTTTGCCCAGTCCCAGGACTCTGCTTGCTTCTTCATCCCCAGATGTTCAGGTCACACTATTACCCAGCCAACAGGTTTTCTGGTAAATCTACCCCTTATAATAACTTGCTGAAATATACAAATCCAGAGATAAACCTAGAAAAAAAATCCTGAATATTCTGCCTTGTAAAAGGCTTGGGGAACAAGAATTTTATTACAGTGGCATGGAAATAACTAATTGTAGGAGCTCTAAACTTCCTTGAAAAGTATTACAATATAAAGCTGCACATTACTTGCTATCCTAAGGATTTAGCATTCCTATTAAATTATCCACTAATCCAATCCAACTGCCCAGAGTGAATGCTACGGCTCGTTCTGAACATGTGGGGCAGACTCAGCTATAGAGGCTGACTACCATACAGACTGGAATAGCCTGGTTAGCACACAGCAGAGCCTAGCTCTGCCCACAGCAACAAAAGGCACAGCTTCCACTTGCCTGCAACAGGGGGTGAATGCCAGAGTCGTTTTCAAAAGTAAAAACAAAAAAAATACAGTTGCAAAGTAAGAAGCAAGAGGTGTGAAAGAGGAGAGAGCAGCAACATCGCTCCCTGAGGCACACCAGTGCCTCTTGAGGAAGGCAAGGTCCCCCTGCAGTCCCTCACTCCAGGTTGGGCTGAGTCCCACCTAACTCACTGCTCTGGTGGATGCTGGAAGCAGGATCTGAGCAGTGTCCCTTGTGCCCAGTCACCAGAGGCACATTTTAGAGGCAACAAGTACTTGAGGTTATAGGTTGTCAGACTCTATGGGCTGCTAAATCACACCTCAAAGGCATTTTCTGTCACCATGGGCCTTGCAGGGTACTTACAAAGTCCATGTTTGCTCATATAAAAAAATATAGTGGAGCCCAGCTCTTCCCTGGTTGCAGACTTTGTGTTTTGCATGCAGGTGACACCAATCTTACCAATAAAATCTTGCCAACTATGCACTGAGTACGTCTCTCCCCATCCCCATCACCCTTGTCATGCTGTGGGCACCTGTCCAGTCTGCCACCGACCTGCATTTGCATGTCCACAGACCTCTTGATAAGGCAAGCAAATCCATGCTGGGGGGATAGCTGAGGATGGCAGAGACGGAGAGGTTCAGTGAAGGTGAGAGACAGACTTTGGTCTGGAGAGTGTCCAGTGAGAAAAGAGGCATATGGCTGCTTGTCTAGGCAGAGGTGAGAGCTCTCCACCTTTTCCCTGTCACAGAGGGCTGGTACCTGTGTCATGTGAGGATCTGCAGGCTTCTTTTAATTCAGATATGAAATGTGATGAAGAGCAAATTTACCCCTTGGCCCCTGTCAGGATCCTCTGTAGCACATTAGCCCATGAGAGCAGAAAGAAGAGCTGCCGGAAAGCCAGCAGAGATTGCTTGAGTGGCTATGCCGCCTTTCCTGAGAGAACAAAGAGAAACTAATGAAGAAAGATTTTCCCAGCAGATAACAAAGGCAATCTGGCCATAAAAAAGTCCAGTTCCTACACACTAAAAGCAGTTTACAATTGCAGGTACTTTCACCAGCCTTCCACAGATGCAAGAAGTTGCTTATCTACATGAACATGTGCAGAATCAGAGCCCTACTCCTGTTCACAAACCAAACCATAAGCTGGCTGGCATACACTTCTTTTGTCAGGGTTTGCAAGAACTTGGCCAGTACCATGAAACACTTGGCAGAAGATTCACTTGTCTTCTGTGCTCTGCATTGGATCCCAGTTTCTCTATAAGATTCTTTACTTCTTGCCTTTTTCATGCAGCATTGTTCTTAATTTAAGGAAAGAGGTATTATAAGAAAAGAGCAGCTTGATCTGGAAATCTCAATAAAATCAGTGAAGTGGAGAAAGTCGTGGGGCAGGAAGGCAAGGCACTTCCTCACTCCTGCAGAGGTGCAGCAGTGAGGTGCAGGGAGGATTGGGAGGGTACTACTTAAAAGATCTGTTGCTTTATCCACTTTTGCCATTCAGATTAAGACTTCTTCACTTCCATGAGTGACTGGGACTGGGAGAAGCATTATTCTGGGCAGAAACTCCGGGTCAAAATGCAAAATTCAGCAAAAGACTGTTGTCAGTAAGAAATCCATCAGTGTTGCCAAGAGAGCTGAAGGCACCAGCTAGCACTGAGGCTGCACCCACTCACTGTTAAAAAGAATAAGAGCATCCCTGAGCAATGCTCCAAGATCTGGCTTCCCCAAAAAGCAAACTCCTGTTTGGCCAAGCCTTCCCTTATGCAGACACTTTCTTGGTTTTTATCAACTTTTATTTTAATACAGGGAGGCTTTTCACATGTGCTTTTAAATAAAATATCTATGGTTGTATATAAGAAATCTGTATAAGGTGCCTGGTATGCCAGAACAACTCCTTTGTTGCTTTTTAAAAGAATATTAAAAGCAGAAGCTCTAATGGAGCTGATTATTGCAAATGCTCAGGCCCCAAAATCCTAACTAAACCACTTGACAATTAAGCAGTTCACACCGAACGGTTCTATGGTCTGATTATTTTATTGGGGATTTATCTCATTTCTACTCCAAATGTTCTTCAAACTGTAAATAGCTTTATATAATCTGTTATTTACTGGAAAGGCAGTCTTTAGACACAGATAAAGTCAACCCGATACTTACTACTGTTTATCTTTGCACTTGTTTATCAATACTTTCAGAAATCACTTTAAATTTTTCTTAGTAGGATATTTGCACTGATATTGTTCAGCTTAAAATTTTAAAAGTGTTTGTGATTAAACAGCCTGCCTTATGAACAGTTCCCCTGGAATAAAGTTTTAAAATCATTAACGAGACTGTAACACAGTAAAAAGGTTGTCAAATAATCTGTTCACAGGTAATGGATGGAGACTGCTACCAAATCACAGTCTCTGTAATTAAAGCCAACAGCTGTGCCTTGTGTTTGCACACTGACTTAAATATTTCTGTGGAGAATGGCTCTTGTTCTGTTTTCCTGTGCCACTCTTCCAGGTGCCAGCTCCTTCCTTCTCCTTTCAGTCACCCTTGCACTTCCCCTTCTTGCCCTCAGCTGGATGATTTTTCAAGCAGTTACCCAGAGTGAGTGAACTCTTTGAGCAATCACTGAAAAAGGGTAGGAGTATGTGCTCTTTAGCCTTCAGAGAGGAGAACAGGACATTACTAAAACAAAAGGACCAGACAAGCTATGCGAGCTTATTCTCTCAGGAGGTGATTGGCTTCATCTAAATTTATGCTTTCAGAAGCCTTCTCTAAACAGTCAGCTAGCATCTGTCTGCAGCCACCAGGGAGAGACAAGGCATAGCTGGAGAAGGATTCCTCTGCAATCAATGTCTAAGACTGGTGGAAAGATTCCCCACTCCCAGGTGTGTTTATCTCTCCCCACTGATTTAGAAAAAGCCTTGTTTCAGAAAGCCCAGGGTATGACTGTGGACACAAAGTTGGGATTATTTCTATCATCATGCTGTGTTAGGTTCCCTTCCAGTTTCTCTGATGTATGAGGTTATGGGACAGGTCGAACCATCCTTCTTAGGAGGTAGTAAAAGAATGGGGGGAGCAGGAAGGTTGGACATTAAAACAGCATGCAGCAGCACTGTACTTCCTACCCATGCAGATCACCAGAATTGCCTACATTGCCTGTAGCCTACTTTAAGACCTACTTCAAGGTAGCCATTGCAGCTATACTATTGTGGTCTTCCCATGCACCCCATCCCCTGCAAAACAGATGGAGGTCATCTGTCAGAGGTGGTCATCTCCATCCTGCTCACTGGGGCATGGGTCTGGAAACATTCTGTCAACTCTACATTTTCTGCCCATGTGCTGGAGGACCATCCAGCTGCAGATCAGCCCTAAAACATTCCCTTAAGCAAGGAACCTACTCTCTCTTCTTGCTGGGCAACTGGCTGCAAGGCTCCCATCAAAGCTGCCCCTACTTAAACCCTACTTAAGCCCTGACAGCCTGAGTAGTGTGCTGGCACACCCAGCAGGGACTTCCCTGTCCTTGAGAAATGCTATCAGCCCAAACCAGGCGTAAACAAACCCAGGCCAGGCTGAGCACTCGGGAGGGAAGGCCATGACTGCTGCCAACATTTCTGCTGGAGCACTTTGAACAGACCAGCAATCCCGGCATCACCCCATGGCTTCACATGCCAGCAAGGGTTTTGGGCACTTCCCTGGTGGAGCAGAAAACCCTTTACTCAGTGTTCTGTTAGCTGCCAGCAGAGTAGACAGACTCAAGGTACAGGACATCTAAAGCCACCCTGAGCCATCCTAATCATGGTGCCCAATTGCTTCTGCAGCTCCTTCTCCAGATGGACACCACATGTTGTGCAGCTCTTTACATTCAGTATTGGCAGAAGGAAAAGCCTAAAGTTTCTCTTCAAAGTGCTCAAAGGCTGGAAAGGAGTCACACTTTGCCATCTAACCATTTGGAAGCTGGAAGGCTGGCAGGCAGAGATATCTCATCCTATTCAGTTGTTGTCATGGGGCTGCAAAGGAAGAGTGTTGTGTGACATCCTGACCTATTGTCCCACAAAAGCAAAGTTCTCCTTAAATTAACTCACTGCTCCTCCATGAAAAGTCAGTGCCATCACTGCAAAAGAAGAAATAAGGTCTGATTTTCTCAGCATCAAGTTTTCTCAGAACACAACCAGAGGAAACATCAAGGTTTTTAATCAGTCATCCTCACGGGCCATGTGCTGATCAAAACAAGTGTAAAACATCTTCTTATCTGAAACCCTTCTATGAAGGAGCTATTTATTCATAAGAGATTGCAGCCTACAAACATTTGAAGGAAAAAAGGATTTGGTGCTTTACAACCAAACTGTTGTAAATGTTAGTGGACCCCAGAGCTCCAGGGACACCAATGATTTGAAAATGAGGATGAGTGCAAAAATAACCCCAGGTGACTGGGCAAACTACAGCTTTCCTGCACTGGCTATGGCATCATCACTGGTGTTTCATTTCCCAGAGAATTACTAAGACTCGCATCCTACTCTGCACCAGCAGAGATGCTTTTTCACAGTGAATTGCAGTGTAAATTTCCTCTTCCTTAGAAAGACTAGACATGCTCCAAGGGCTGCCTTTGTTCTCACCACAGAGCAAACCATTCAAACATAAGCAAGCATAAGTATGCCTGCACTCCCAGAACAAGCCACAGTTTGGCTAAAATAGATGATGCTACTTAACTGCAGGTAAGTGTGTATGTGTGGCTGGCACTGCAGGCAGACCAGGGACAGCTGGTAGCTCTGTGCATGCTTATGTTGCATGGTGAAGTTCAGCACAGAGATCCTTAGGCACAACACAGCCAGCATGAAGTGAATAAGACTTTTGCATAGTGCTGTGCTATGTCGGAGAGATATCACTTGCAGTAATCTTGGCTGCTCTTCTCCATGTGGCACTATACAATGTGTACACTTGCTGTCAGGCATGCCTTCGCATTTCTGCCTACCCCAGATGCTCACACTACAGGCTTGAACAGATTTTTTCATACATTTCTGGGCTGTGTAAAGTTCCTTCTCTCAGTTCCTTCACCACCCAGAATCCAAAGAGGCTGAAGAAACACAGAGGGTCATAAAGTAAAAATTCATGTAGTTACATCATCAGTTACAATACTTACACAAAAGAACAGTTTTCAGAGGCCATTGTGGAGACCATGTACTGTTATGTTTTTTAGGAGCAGAAAAATTTGAAAAATGCATGTGTTTTCCAGTATAACCAGTTCCTCAGTGCCCAGAATGGAGATGCTTCATGGAGACAGTGGGGTCTTCAGGGGTTGAAGCACCAGTTTCGATCTTGAAGGGAGAGATCTCGGTTCTGTGCTTGGCTTTATCAGCCAGTGTGCAACACATAGGTCAAGTGCTAGCTTGTCTCTGACTCAGTAACTTCTGTCGGTGAAACATGGATGCTCATGGTTTTTAGGAAAACTCTGTGAACAGCCTGCTCCAAGACCACGATGTTAATGTGGTAGTTCTTTTCTGGAAGAGAGATCATTTTGGTGCTCTCTCTAGAAAATGCCTTACTGTTTTGAGGGCAGGACTGCTCAATTTAGGTTTTGTGTGTTCTGTATAAGGCAGTACACAGAGAAGAGCAGCACAAGGGTCTCAGTGCTGCTTCTGAGATAGCTCAACCAGGACTTCTTCCTAGGGGCAATGCCACTGCAGCACTGAACAAGGATGGTAGAGGCTTCAGTCCAACACAGTCTGCTGCTGCTGAATGGTGAGTGACAGCCAAGCTAGGACTGCTACATAGTAGCTGAACTTGGAGGTGGAGAGAACAATAGAATCAATTCCCTTTTCCCCCCCTCCTCTCCCCTTATTCTACCTGCCATTACTCTGTTCCTGGACTTTGAGGTTCTGGATCTGCTGGCATTTTCTTCTATTTTTTAAAGAAATCTGGTTTTTGGACTTCTGCCTCTTTGTTGGCTGATGAAGGCGGATGAAAAAGTATGGGATTCTTTGCAGAACATCAGACAGTGCTGCAAGCCTTTACTTGGACAGCTGTCACTTGAGGTTGACAATCTGGCAAAGACAGACTTGCACAAACTTCCATATTGTGGTTAAGGCTGTGATGTATTAGAAAAGCTAGATGTTCTCATTTAGTTGGCTTCAGCTTTGCTTACAACCCTGAGATTACACAGATGGTTCTGGCTTGCAATCTGCTCCAGGCTGTATCTGTGAATGAGTTCCCAAAGTGGTATCTGTAGAGCTCCCTGATGACTTTGGTATCTTTGATCACCAGGTGCCATCACCTGTCTGCCTTCCCCTGAGCAGGGATGCCTTGCAAGGACAGTTGGATTTGTTCCTTTGAGAACCCAAAAGGCCATGAGGGATACAACCAGATTTAAAATTTTCAAAGCTGACTAAGATGCTCAGCCAAGCAAACACCATTCATTTCAGCTGGGAGCTGCTATTAAATCCCCAGTTCACACTGAACAGTCATGTTTAAGTAATGTATTAGTCAGAAATATACTTTAACCTGCTCGGTTCCTAAAATGTGATGTGCCTGGTTTTTTTACTATAACATGTCCCTGCGTCTTCACATAATTGTGTTGAAAGAAATACCCTGAATCCATACTTGCAGTATTCAGGTTTTATTTCCACTCTTGGAAACTAATGCCTCCATTTTAAATACATTTGTGTGTACATGCACACACACACACACAAAAATAATATATGAGTGTGTGTGTATATATATATGTTTATACTGTGTGAAATCGGTTCACCCTGAATTGTAACCCAACCAACTCTAAAATGCTGCACTATAGAAAAGCAATCCCTAAGCAGACAGAGCTATAGAAAAAAAAACATACAGACACTTTGGAATCAGGTGGCACCAATGTGCACAAGTTTAAAACTTTATGTACTATGTAGCATTAAGAGAAGAGTGTGAATAAAAACATGAGTGATACTTGTAGTTTAAAGATAACAGTATATTATTCTTTGATTTTTAACAAAGTAAAGAACCAATGCCCACTTTGAGGAAATGGCAAATTGACGCACTAACTTTTTGTTTCAGAAACAATTATTTTCTCAAATAGCACTGAAGACTTAGATGTATGACTTCTGGTAATACACGTATATGTGTACTTGTAGGCATTGTTTTTACCGTGTGCATGATTAGAACCTCTATGACAATTCTTGCTAAAACAAAAACAAAACAAAACAAAAAAACAAACAAACAAAAAAACACAAAAAAAACCCGACACACATTAATTTGGAGTGGGTTGGCTGTTTTGGTACTTTTTAAGATATGGAAAAGAGTGTGAATTGAAAGCTGGGGCTCAACACTATTTTGAGCTGGGGCTCAAAACTATTCTGATCCTTTTCTACAGAGCCCCATTGGACAGTTCAGTAATCTCCCCCTAGCCACCTGTGAAATGTCATTGGCTCTTTTACCCAGTAGCTGACACTTGAATCTTTGCAGGGATTCAAGAGAACTGAAAAAAAAAAACAAACAACAAAAACCCAGAGAAGATGCCCCTTGTTGCCTGACTTTAAGAGGTACCTCATTTCATACGGTAGTTGTTTCAATGCCCAAGATTCCAGCACAATTCTGTAGGGAGCACACCTGCCCAATACAGGGAAACAGAACACATTGCTATGGCACTTTTCTGGATTCCCCTCTTCCCATGCAGTCACAGTAAACAATTTTCAGACAGCCACACATACTCAGTTTGTAGGAGCAGCACTGCTATGTGCCATACGTAACAAGCAACCTTTCCACTATCTGTGCAAGTATGTTTGCACCTGCCATTGGAAGCATCTTACTCTGATCCCAGAGACTATGCTGTTGCCTTCAATTTCATGTTTTCTTGAGCACATCTGTATGTGAGACTAAGGTCAGTCCTGCAGTGATGTCCCCAAACTTCAGGCCTAGCAGAGAACTCAGAATTGTTTAACTATCACTAAAGAAAAGAAAAAAAAGGTGACTGAAACAGTAATGAAGTAGTTTCTCCAGTTTGGCTTTCCACTGCAGACCAACTCAGAGGCAACATTTGTTTCTTATTAAGCTTCTGTGGTTTACTTTTCTTAGCTCAGTGGATAACCAGGCGGAGGAGGGTACAGAAGGGAGCTATGATCTCTGAATGAATCACAGTCTCAGATATCAAATTGTTATCCTGTACTGTCTTCTGCTACCCAGACCTCTGCTGTAACAAACTGAACCCATTGTTTTCAATCTGCAATCCTCCACAGTTACTCCTGTGAAGATGCAATCCCATTTATAAATTTCCCAGATGGACTGCTGTTGAGTTGATATATTCATTTAATTTTTTCTATGTAACCAGATCCCTAGGCAGTAAATCTACAAACAAGGACTGAGGTTTCTAAACTGTGAACCAGAGCCAGGTGCTTCTGTGGCAGACAGAATAAGAGGGCAGTCAGCTCATATCATAGAATTGCTTAGGTTGGAAAATACCTTTAAGATCATTGAGTCCAACAGTATCATCGAAGAAGACAACAAGGCAGGAACTGTTTCATCATTCATCCAAGACCACTCTTGAAGCACACATGGCAAGCAGGCTGAACGACAGAAAAATCTTCTCTTAGATGGTGTTTATTTTCAACTCTATTATTCCTTCACTTTACTAGACATGTAAAGCATCTTACAACAATGGGTGTTTCCAGGGTTTTTCTACATGCAACCTTCATACACTCATGAGGAGATTAAAAGTTATCTTATGACCCAATATGGCCAACTACATGGACCTGTAGATCTTGCCATTGAAAGCTTCTTGCCAAATGCATTTGAGTCTCTTTGGCCCCAAACTGACCTAGAGTTTACTTCCAATCTACCTCAGTGCTAGCTTGGTAATTTATGAGAGCTGATAAGAAAGATGGAGAGAGACTATTTACAAGGGCATGTAGTGACAGGAAAAGGGGGAATGGTTTTTAACCAAAAGTCCATTTTGATTTAGATATTAGGAAAAAATTCTTTACTTTGAAGCTGGTGAGGCATTGGCACAGGTTGCTCATAGAAGCTGTGAATGCCCCTTCCCTGCAAGTGTTCAAGGCCGGGTTGGATGGGGCTCTGAACATCCCAATCTAGTGAAAGGTGTACCTTGGCAAGGAGGTCAGAACTAGGCGACCTTTAAGGTGCCTTCCAACCCAAACCACTCTATGATTCTATGATATCAGAAATTACTCTAAGTCACGGGGACATGCCTTAAAGCAAGGCATAAATGCAGTGTTACATCACCCCCGGCCAAAACATCACTGACTGACTTGATTAAGCTCAGAGAGTTTAAGATCAGAGTTCAAAATTCTTTCTTTCAGGCTCTGTTCTGGCTAAAGCAACATTTTATTAAAGCACTTAACATTCCCTTCCACAGTGAAGGGAACCACCCTATTCACTGCCTCCCTGTGTGGCTGCACTTCATGTTACGCAAATTTGCTCTTCCTTGTTTGCTTTGGAAACTCTTTGGCAGGAAGCCATCTCCAACTGTACATGGCATCTGGAGCTCAGGCTTTGATTCAGTGTGTTTGTCTCACACTACTTTGGATGAAAAGGGCAGCTCAGTCAAGCAGGTATTTTCTTCTTCAGTTCCCAGTACCATGACAGCAGCCTCCTTCTTTTGTTCAAAATGTATTGTTTAAAGATGCACTTTCAGATTTCCGTGAGGAACCCAAAGCAGGAGGCAGTTAAACTCAGGTTCTTTATCAAACTCCAGAACAAACAACTTAATGCAAAACACTCAGATTTGATGACATGCAGCAGCTGCACATATTTTAGGTGATACTCTTAATTTTCCATTTAATCTATAGCAATGGAATTAAAATTAATAAAACCACGGCAAGAATATAGAAATAATGTTCATTTAGAGCTTGTTTCTATCTATTTTTTTTGGCCTGGTTTCTAAAAGACAAAAAAACATTTGCAATCTTTTGTATCAGAGTGTTTGATCCTGTGTATCCTCTTGTTCCTTACCCCCACCACTACACCACCCTTCCACACTAATTCTTGAACCATTTAGTCACTTCAATCAAATTCAACATGAAGATCAAAACATCAGTGATATTAAGACCCAACTGATTTTTATGGGAGTAGTCCGGTAAGTAAAGGGAGATTCTTAAAAACACACTAAACAAGGAAAGGCCCCTGGCTTTAGCTCAACCCATGAAAAACAGGAAATTGCAGATAATAGATATTATGAATAGCCCACCTGAGAGAAAAAAAATTCAGATCACTGCTTCTACTTTATTAGACACCTGAGAATCCAGCCATGAGACACAAGACCCTTGGAGAGGCTGCTTTGCTGCTTCTTCTGCTGATAGAGTTGCTCATTTGAAAACAAGTGTTAAGAAGATTACTCGCTCCTTTCATCCCTGTGACTTCTTTGACCTCGCTGAATTCCAGCATTTGCATCTATCCTTCGCTCTTTCAGGCTCATTTCTTTACCTGATGTCAGCTGATAATGGTTAGGCGGGTAGCAAACTAGATAAGGCTCATTTCTTTCCCCAGCGCTTATCACTTAATGAGGGGCAAACCAGCCAAAAAATGTTCAACATAATCTGTGTTCACAAATTCTGCCCTCAGATGTTCTATGTAAAGAAAAGGTGCTAAGTGTTTCTTAAGGGTAGATGGAGCCTTTCCCATTTCATGTTTTTCTGGGGTTTTGGCAGGATTTTTCTAAATGAGAACCCCTTTCTGAGGAAAATAACATAATTAGATGTTCAGGAAAATATTTCCTTTGCCTTTAGCTTTTTCCCATACATTTTTTCACAATTTCTGAGTACCCTACCTCTTTCCAGCTAAGACATATTTTGTTACCATCTTCTATTCTCTTGCATATTCTTTGGCTGCTATTCATGCCTATTATTTACATCTTGACTTCAAACCAATGGATCTGTCTCACTCCTAATCTTTGAGAAATTCCAGTGTAACAGCTGAGTTTCCCACGCAAAGATTTCCATGCAAAGTGAGCAGCATCTTGCTCACTGGGCCTTAGAGATGCACCCACACTGGCAGTTCAGATCAAAAGTGTGTTTTTGGAGCTGATCTCCTGGCCATCCCCACCAACCATGCTTTTCTTGTCATATTGCTACAGCCTTTAATGGGCATCCAGACCATGGGACAAAGCTAGAACTAGTCCAAATGTGCCTTGTGTGGGTGTCATTTTCTCAGGACCGACTGTTTTGGTCTACAAATGCATTTTAACCCAGCCTTTTACAGTGATAGTACACACCATTGAATGCAAGAGGGAAAATTGCCACAGAATTTCGAGGAGTGTTTCTATAATTTCACTGCATCAATATTTAACACAAGTGCACCCTCACCATATTTTCCCTCCTCATTTGTTTTACATGAGGGTGAGTTCACTGCTGCCTGAGCCCATTTTGTGACTAAACCACGCTCCAGGTTCAAGTTCATTAATAACAGTCAGATTTAAGATTAATCCAGCTGAATGGGATGCAGTCAGGCTGGGAGGGTCAAAGCTATATTGCATCCAGGGAAATAAAACACAGAAAGCAAAATACCAAAGAAAGTTTTCAAGAATTGAGGTTAGGTCTGCAGTTTGGGAATCTAAAAATGGCACCCTTGATCTTGCAGCAACTTGGATGATCACACATTCATCAAATTATACAAAATAATTTAAAAAGGACTGTCAGAAGACCAAGCTATGATACCAGTGCACTACTTTACTGTTATGCTTGTCATATTGACACCTAAATTTTTTTAAATTCACTGTTACTGATTCTGACACTCATTGGACTACAGTGATAAGTAAGTGAATAAAACCAATCACAGACATTTCTCTGGGTATTCTTGTTTTGTTTTGTTTTTCATTTGTCAATGCTGTGATATTTCTGTGTAATGACATTCCTGATGTTACAAGGCTGAAGACAAGAAATGAAAAGACATCAGCATTCTTTAGTGGTACAGCAGAGAAAAAGAAACAACAAACCTTTAGAAGCACTTACTGTGGCTACCTCTCTGAGGTTTATTCTCTTACAAGAAACTAGTCTGTAAATAACAATTCAGCATATTTAAGGACGTTGAAAGGAAATTCAAAGGCATCTAAGCTACACATTTATCTAACCATATATGAGTTCCCTCTTAAATGATACTCTATGTTTTTGCAAATTGAATTAGTCACAATCTCATAGCATACACTAGCAGGAATTAAATACTGAACTAGTTACAGAGAAGTTACACACAACAGATGACCCCCCGACCATTTTATTGATGAGTATGAAACAGTCTATGTAGGCTCAACAATAGTCCATGCATTTTTATTGAGACGAGTGAATTTTACAGGAGAAATAAATCACAATTACAGCAAACATGAATTCTCATCATTATCTGACCTCCCCAGGGGCCTATGAGGTAACTTCTGGGTTGCCACTGAGATTTGCATATTATAAAAACCAGAGAGGAAAGAGATTTTTATTCCTAGCTTCAGTCCCAACAGCATACAGTTATGGACTGTGAGCCAGGAAGAGAGCTGCAAGACAGAAACGCCCACCACAGGTCCTCCTCCCCAAAGCCGTGTGTTCCACTCTCGGGCTTATGACAGCTTGGCACAGAGTTGCTATAATTAGCTTGCACTGACTTGGAGTAGATATTTTCTGTTGTGGCTTTTTTTAGGTTTTTTTTTGGTTGGTTTCTCTGGGGATGTTTTTTTGTTTGTTTGGTTTGCAGAAACTATCCACATAGTCTATGTTTACAATCCTTAACCTCCACCAGGCAAGAAGCACGGAAGAGCAAGAACACAGCAGCTGACCCCTGTTCCTGCTTTCAATCTCTATACACACGCTCACTATCACGACATCCCAAAGTTTTAAAAACTAAACTTCAGTTTGATAAGCCTGTGAATGAACTGAAGTGAGTGTCTGCCTCCCAGCTATGAAGAGAAGGATAGTGAATTTTTCTATTCAGAAAGCCCCTGGGATATATCTAATGCCCCCTTATAGCTAAGCTCACATGCCTCCATTCTGATTTATTTATTTATTATTGGTCTGGACTGTGAACAGACAACCACTCCAAGGAAATACTTAAGCTGGAAAAAGAAAGGGCACAGGGAAAAGGGCTTCAGTCAAGGTGTGCTAGTCAAGGTATTAACTGAAGTGAACTGGAACTGGAAGGTAACAAGGAGCATCTGGCATTTAATGCAGCCATAACAATTTCGTAATTAAAGGAAAATAGCTACTGTGCTGTAAACATCAAGGCACTCTGCCCACCTTATTGTTCTAAATTGCAGACTATTGCCAAACTGGCAAAGCTATATGGACTTTAATGATAACAAAATAGTTCGTGTCAGCATCCACTGACTTTGGTAGAGGTGTCTAACAGAAGTGGAAGTGTGGGCAGGAGGAATTACAGGTATGGAGGAAGGAAAGACAAACACTGGTTCTTTGCCCTGGTCATCCCCTTTGAGTCTATGAGAGCTTTAAGACTTCCCAAGTGCAATAGTTTGTTCCTCAAATGGCACTTTTTCCTTCTAGGTTTTCAAGTGTGGACATAAAATATTTGAAGGAAGAGGGAATTCTAATAATGTCCTGTCAAATCTATTTAAAACGAATGTGGTCAATATTCTGTTGTTAATGCCAATGTAAAGGAATTCAAATCAACACAAGGTTATAAGTACTTATTAGCTGTCTGACAGCTTTTCCTGCCAAACCTCGTTAATGGGAATCTGCTCCAAATGAGGCCATTCATGCTACACTGCTTCTTACATGGACAGCTTTGAATTTTAAATGTTTTATTCTCCTTTGCATGCTTACACATTGCAGCCAACATCTTACACAAAAGTAGCTGTATTCCCTCATTATCAAAGAATATTCTGGTGATGTGTAGGGAAAATTGTTAGCTTGTTCACTCTTGTCAATGGATTAGATTCATATATGCATGTCTTTTGATAGTATTTCTCTGTAAAAGTAGCTTTCTGAATGGTATTTTCCCCTATCTTTGGACCACTACTACTGTACATTTCTCTGTTCTCACAATGCTGTTCACTAAGTCATCATGTCCATTACTACTAGTAATGTACTACTGGTAGTACTACTAGTACTACTTGAAGCCAGTGATCCATGTGTACTCAAGAGGCGTAAAATAGGAAAAAAAAGCAGAACTTTTTCGCCTGAAGTATTTGTGGTGGTTTCTCTGGACTACTGTGTGAGCTGTGATTCTGTCTGGACTTCTGCTGGGTTCTCAGCTGGCTTCTGTACTCTCCTATCTCTTTCCTCCTTATGTTTACAAGTGACAAACCACTGGTTTGCAAGCACCAGAAACCCTTTGTGCAACACACTGTTACACTCATCCACAGTGAGAGGTGATCCCCATACCATACAACATCTAAGGAGCTAATTAGGAAACCAGATAAGTTGGGAACTGGGTGGAACAGGAAGATGACCCAGCCCTGGCAGACTTCGTTACTAGTGACAGAGCAAGGACATACATCCTCAGAGTGATCCATGATGAAAACAAGGAACAAAACTCTTATAAATTGTTCTACAAAACTTTGTTTACTGTGGTGTGTGGGTGGGATTAGCTTCAGAGTGTGAAAGGCAGAGTCCTCCTTTGACCTACATAGCAGGCACAGGTTAAAAGCAGACTTCTTGGAACCTTCTTCGACCACAATTATTCAACCATGATCCAGAATACTGCCTTTCTTGGCAAAGGCCTATCCTTGAGACAGGCAGATAGCTTGCAAAGTTTGATCTTGAAAGTGAAGCAGCCTATAAATTGAGCAAGGATTTTTTTTTTTTAATTCTGCATGCATATAACTCACCCAGTCACTAAACTGATTTTTAAAAATCACCTACATTTTTTCAAATGAAGGAAACACTTTAAAAGGAATCTCAGAAAATGAAGCAATTTTATTATCAGATCTGCCACACTGGATCCTAGAAAGAAAAGGAACCTGTACTTTCAATTCTTAGTCTAATGCCTTTTGCTAATTCTATTCCAAATGCCATTTATGTTCACTTTTTGACAGAAAACTGGAGCAACAGTTTAAATATCACTATACATTATTATTCTCTACCTTACTGATTTCAAAATAATGTGGGTTTGTAGGAATTTATTTCTAGCAACAAATTCAATTATAACTTAAATATGTGTAAGCAGTCTTTCTAAAATAAGCATGAAGTATGCAGGAGCTAATACTTAAAAACCTATCAAAAGTATGCTGAATTGTCCAAACTTGCAGACAATGGAGCATCAGTGGAAATGGAAACATTTTTTATTACTGAAATCTTTAAAAAGAACAGTCTGCCACGAGTGGCACAGGCAATGAGGATGAATGAGCTGTGAGGCTGGACAGAGTGCACATCTATTCTGGATAGTTATTTTAAATGGAAAACAGACAATTTAGACTAATTTTTCCCTGGTATAAATCTATTAGCATTAATGGTGTTGTGACTACTTGTACCAAACTCAAATTTGCCCATATCTTTCAAAGATAGAACCATGTAACTACAGGTTTTGAAGATGTAAGCTGAGCTAGATGCTCTAGGAAGAATATGTATATAGGTACAAGCTGTCAGGGTCTTTTTCTTCAGAAAAGGAGGAACAAAATGAACTGAGTGCAAGAAAAACAGGAACCATGAGAAAGAAAAGGAGGGCAGATGCTTGGAGCCTTCAGAGAGAAGCAAACTGCCTCATGCCTAGGGGTGAATTGATGAGGGTGAGGAAAGTGACTGCGGTAAACAGTAAGTAAAGCAAGAGAGCTAGAAGGAAGAAATGAAAGAGAGAAAAAAGACTGCTTAGGGAAGGCTGAATGTCTTCAGAGCTTGTGGCCACATCTGTAGCCCTTGGGGACCAGGATGCCAGTGCAGCAGGGATGGATATCTAGAGAACAGGGAAAGGCCTTATGCTTTGGACCAAGGCCAAGCAGCTCCTAGACCAGGCTGTGCTGGCTGAAATACAGAAATGGGTCTGCAACTGGGAATATCCAAGGAAATTTCTCTATTAAACACAATAGGGAGGAAAAAGTAAATTTAATACAAGCTCTTCTGTCTGAAAAAGAGGAAGAAAAATTAACCCAAAGCCAGATAACCAGTTACCAAATATGAAACTTGTTAGGGCTGCAGAATTGGTGCTGCTTTTGGGGTCTGCACCCCATTTCCTAAGAGCAGAGTGAGGAGGGAGGACTCTCAAAAAGAGGAGTGACAGTTTCGAACAAGTATCTTTCAGCTTGACTACAGGTCTTTCAAACTGTCACACTGTGGCTGGGTGGTTTGGATGTTAATAATTCAGACATTTCTAGGACTTCTTCCTAAATAATGAGCAGCTTTGTCCAGCCTGTCGCAAAATTAAGAATTTGGGTATGTGGCAAAAATATGTTAGTGTGGATGAATGTCTCATTTTTAATACAGTAACAGAACACCTTCTGGAACAGCTCTGTAATGCCCCCCTAAGTCACATGTTTGTTAGTGGACAATACTTCACAGAATCACAGAGTGTTTGGGGTTGGAAGGGACCTCTGGAGATTATCTAGTCATTTGTTCCTTAGCAAAAAGACTACAGGCTCTGCAGCAGTTCACTGGAGGCAACTATATACTCTGATGTTTCTCTTTAATATTATGTGCCAATAACTCTGACAGATTTTCACAATTAACCAAAACCATTTCAGGGAACCCAGTGTTAAACTCCCATTGAGATAGCACCAATACCAGATTTCTTCCATCCGCACATTTTTCTAGTCTTCTGAGGAAATTACGTCTGGAGTAAGATAAGTGCATTAACCATTGTGCTACCTAGTAATTTTTCCTACGCCTTTTCCTATGCATGGCTTCTGTCATAGGTAGCACGACCAGTGATAAGAGACATTTCTAGCACAGCACTTTCCCAAGGCAGTTTTTGGCTGCAGTTTTGCTTCCAGGCATTATCATCTGCATTCAGACACCTTGCACTGTTTTGAAGCAGACAAAGGTTCGAGACTGGAACTGGTAAATGGCAGTAGACAGGTCTAAAGTATATTGTTTTTAAGCAGCTCATTGCTCAGAATGAAAAATGACACCAGGTATTCAAGTGTGAGCCAAAATAAATCCATTTTTAAATCGTGATGTCTCTCACTGAATAAAAATTGAAGGTCCGTACTCTGACAATGGAGAACAGCCACCTACTTATGGCATGTCAGGATAGCAATAAGTGACTCACCCGCCCACCTACACTCCAAGGACACCGGAGTCTGATGTCTCTATCACAAAGTTGACACAACACTGAATTTAGACAAACAGTTTTTCCTACTGCCCACAGTCTGTACAGTACTCACTGCTTGTTCACTTTTCCAGGTCATCAATCCCTAAAATACCTCAAGGTGAAAATGAGTGGGAGTGACATTACACAAACACTTGCCTTTATTAGCAAGCCTGTACTAATATTTGCTTTAAAATCTGTTTGTTGACAAATGCTAATTAAATACCAGCTCAGTGCTTTATTTTTACCTTCTCCTGGGATCTTTTGGAATCCTTAATTTGCAAGACAATCAACAAATCCCACCTAGTGTTTTCTGTAATATGATTTAAGCCACCACTAGGGGAAAAAAGAAAGAGGATTTTATATAGTGGGAAGAAAGTGGAGAAAAACATCCAGAGCAGAGAGATTATGGGAGTTCCCAGCTGTGCCACAATTTGTTGATGATGTGAAAATGAAACACAGCAGTGGCTTTTTCATGTGATGGTCAATGGACTGCAAAGAATATTCCATCTGAAAAGAGATTCAAGAATTGGTTTGTCCAACAAGACATCAGCCAGTGCTTCCTGAGCTTTCTGTATTCTTTGAAGAGCAGGTATCTGTGAGGGCTAGAGCACTACCTAATTCTGCTGTGTGTTGCATGGAGATGGGAATTAGGGTTAAGGTTGTCTACAGATAAGAAAAATTACTTTCTTTATTCACTGCGGGGGAAAAAGAAAACGAGTCAGGTAGAGAAGAGAATATAAATGGAAGGGATAAACTTCGTGCATTAAATAGAAGTGTGAAAGAACGAAAATTCAGCCTCAGAGGCTACTTGTGCAATAATAAAATATGCTAGGGCCCAATCTCTGCAGGCTATTAGGACACTACTGTTGAAGAGCTAAGATATTTCCTTCATCATCCCCTCCCAATTACCCAGTATATATTAGGCTTCAAACCACTGGTCAGACATTGCCCGAAAGACTGGTAGGTGGCACAGACCAAAACAATATTTAGGATCAAAAACTGAGCCAAAAATTAAGCTTTCCAGGTGATTATGTGCCACTGCTTATGCCCAAGGTTTATTTCTGCTTTGTTTTAAGCATGGAGGAGTCAAGGAAGAGAGAGTTCTGAACCAAACATTGCATCAGTCAAATTGAGTCATTTGATATTTACATAACACATTCTCATGTAAGTTCCCAGTCTCCCAGAAGAACCTCAGGGCTTCATGTGCACTTGCTAAAAGACAGGATTTTAGTTAGCCCTGGCAATCAGTGATCACTGTGTCACGGCAATAGCTGAACCCCCTTCACGAAGCATCATTTACTCAGGTTAATTCCTCAGTAGGCCAGCACAAGTGTAACCCTCAGGGTCACTCTGCATGCACAGCAGAACCAGAAGGTCCTCTGCCTCTTTGATAGGGTGAAACATCTTTTCCTTCACAAATTAGCTGCCCTGTGGTTTCTTATCACTGAAGCTGCAGGCTGACTCTTCAGGTCCAATGGCATTGTCCAAATTGCTGGTCCTTTCAGTATAAGTAGCCACCAGCAGTGGAACCACAGCTGAGCCTGGGTGCTTCTTCTTGCCACCCTCTCACCTCATTGACATAGCCAGAACTTTGGAAGCTGAAGAGGGATTAGGTGGTTTTGACTGGTTTTAGGCAGAGAACAAAGAAGTGTTGCAGGATTTGAACTAGTTTGTTCTGTAAATGGCACTTGAGAAAAAATAACAATCCCTAATCTTTCCAGATACTCAGATGGTGTCATTATTTGAGAATCTCAGTTTTCATATAAAAACTAAAGCAGGAATCTCGAACTGATTGCATAAAAATAAGTGCCAACACTCCAAATGCTAGATGACAAATAGAAAAAGACCCAAATGCACTACTTTTCTTCTGTACATTAGAGGTGGTTAGGGAACAAAAAGATTAATTTTTATATACCTTGCATGAGCAGCCTGATACAAAAATGCTTATATCTAGGAAAATAGGAAGATAATTTTCTAAGAGCAGGCAGGAGGTGCTAAAACATGTGTGGTGTGGGGAACGTCAAAATAAAAATCAGACTACATAGAATAAATGGTGGTGAAGTGAAATTCATAAACTTAGATAAGTTTCAGAGGAATTATACAGGGCAAAGCAGGAGAATGAGTGAGGAAGAGGACAGAGAAAGCACCAAGGCCATGGTAAGAGTTTAGGAGATATTCCTATTAACTTCTGGGGTGTAGAAAGCCAAATTTCTGATGAGTGATGTATGAGATAGATAGGTATTAGTAGGCTACACTCGGGCAAAGTGTTCATATTCCAGCTGTATGTTAGACCGGGAAAACTCCACTTCTGCTGATAGAGCTTGTTGCAGCTCTTTTGAGGAAGAAACAAAAAAAAGTCCTCCTGTAAGAGAGCACTTTTGCTGATATGTCTCAATTCATACTAGGGGTTTCTGCTGGCACAGCTATACTGGTTGCAGATCACACTTCAGCATTCCCCTGATTGATGTATGTACCTTGCAACAGTTTGTCATACTGATCTAGGCAAGGTCTGTGTTAGGAAAAAGCGAGTTAGAGGAGCAGGCAAGGAGGGTTAGAGAGCAGAAGAGCAGAGAGGGCTTTATGTTGTAACAAGTAGAGAGTGAAAATAGTGGAAAGAAAATCAACATATTAAGACTAAAGAGAATAAACAGTACTCACCAGGTTTTAGTGGCTGGAGTTCTAATTGCAGCCATATAAACTCAAGAGATTTTTTTATTTAAAGGAAAAGATCTCTGTTTTTCTTTGCTGTGTTAGCTATCTGGTGTTTTGTTGAAATAGACTTATAAACCATATCCTTTCTTAATATGAAGATATATTAGTCTCTAAACTTGAAAGGCACCCTGTGATTGTTGAACGCATGTGTCTTTAAAACTCATGCTTTATGATCAAAACATTGTGTTGCCATTACAGTTCTCCTCCACCCTTTAAATTTATTATGCTGGCTGCTCTTCATATTTGTTCTAACTACTGTTGATACACCACCCTTTCACTGGCATTCCTTCTGGTTTCCCACAGCATATTTATTTAAAACATTAGTTATCTCAGGTCCAGTACTTTTCTTGGAAGCAAGGCATACAGAAGCTTGAGTTGCACTATGAAATTATAGCTGTGGCTTAATGAATGCAATTGATTTAATAGAGGCAAGCAATGGCCTACTGAAATCTCTCAGATTACAATATCATCATTACACACTGTAGAGTACTAGATCACTACACACCATGCAGAGATAGATCCAGTGTGTGCATGCACAGACTATGTGTATACATACAGTGGGTACATGTATGTGTGTTTTTACTGTGTACATATGATGTGTACTGTATAGTATATATTGCCTATTTATGGTCATGTAGGCATTAGTAGTGTTACCTGATAATATAAAAACACAGACAATAAAAACCTGTTTAAATTAAGGCCAGCAAGGAAGAGTAAGCAGAGTAAGGAAAAAAACAAGGATCACTGACACTGCTGACAAAGCAGGAGCAGTAATTTCCCAAATCAATATGCCAGCACAGCACCATGGAATTACTATTCACAGGGAACTGGTTGGAAGTTTCAGCTACTGGATAACAAGGGGGAAGAAATATCCATTTTTTCCACCACTGAGAGCTACTTCCAGATCAGAAGAGGGACAGCACTAATTTTCTGTTTTTCCAAACATAACAAAAGCTAATTGATTATAAAAAGCTACCCCCCCATTTTAATAAACATTCTTATATGCAAGTCTTACACACTCTTAATATACAAGCTTCTATTTATTGCATTAGTGAATGGTGAATTAGAAGTCATCTTTCAACTGTTTCTGTAATATATATTCCCAAATAGGTACCTAGGTGTAACTGATGTTTATATACACTCCACTGAAATACAGTCTTGATTAGCTATTGCTTGCTACATGATGGAGAGGTTTACAGAACAGTAAGATGAATCACGATGTCTGGAGAATTATGCCAGGAAAAAAAAACCAAAACCAAACCAAAACACAAAAAAACCCCAAAACAAAACCAAGCAACCAAACCAAACAAACAAAACAGGAAACACACACATATGCCCCCCAAAACAAATAATGAAATAACAAGTGTCTTTGTAGGTTTTTAAACTGTTGGGAAATTCTAGGGAATTCATGAGACCTTTCAACCCAAGGCAGTACAAGACAGATCAAATATATTTAGCATTGAAGAAATACTTGGTTAAATATTGCTTTTAAAAGCAGGTCTCCATTAAAGTTCATTAGTTTTAGTAGGCCAAAAGTATGACTTATTTCTTATAGTCAATGGCATACAATATAAACAGAGACAATATGTTTGACATATAACAGTGTTCTTAAAGTATGTGGTCTTTTAGCAGCCTGTGCTTGGAATTTTTAAGGGAGAAACAACCATGTATTTGGATCTTGGCATTCAGCACTGAATGTGGTCATGGGTATTAAAAACAGAAGTAGTCAGGAGCTACTGTGGCTCAATTACAAGGCATTTTCTACTTTTCGCCATATTATTTTGTAGATAGTCTGAATTGGTCCCAAAGCACTGATTTACTTTAAATATTTTTCAGGATGTGAGTTACTAAAATACTGCATTTGACAGTTTCTCTATTGACACTAGTGGATACATTCAGAAGCCGGCAAGCTGCCTGAGCAGCTAGAAGGGCCCCAACTACCAGGGATGAGTACTGCAGAGCCAGGGATTCCAGACCTTAGGGCATCCCTTGCAGTTACCACTGAAAACACTGCCTTAATTTCAGCAAAATCTCTTCAGGCTACTAGATTTCCAACAAAGCAGTCAGGCTGAACGAACGAGATTTTTTTCCAATCAGTTCTACTTACAGATGAGTTCCCCAAAGGCGGGAAAGTCACCCTTTCACTCTCCTGCTGTTGAGGTTTTTTCCTCCTTTTCTTTTCAAACCTCGTTGTTTACAGCCCATTTACACCATTTTGTGCTAAGCCTGGCCATTCTGAGTCAGCTCTAGGCAGGAGACAATCAATCAGTGCGGCCCAAGATCTGCAGCAGACTGAAAGCAGCAGTGCCTTCCCATAAAGAAGAGCCCACAACCACCTCTTTTCTCTGCATGCCCGGCATCTGAGCTGAATAGAAGTTTTGGTTTTGCCCTGCAGAGTCACAAAATCCAAAGGCAAATCTGACTGTACTGACTAGCCAGCAAGAAAACATTGGTGTGCACGACTTTCTCTTCAAGCAATCCTAACAACCAAATAGCAGAAAAGCTCCAGCTTCCCTTTGTTAATTCTCCAGTGAAGACACAGTTCACCTCTGACAAATCCCTGTAAAAACTCATTCAAGCATCTCTAATCAGCTTTTTTTTGAGATTTAAAGAAACATAGATATAGCAAAATACAAGTATAATAGGTCATTAAATATCTCTTAATTTGAAGAGACGCCCAATTTGGTATTCAGGAACAATATCCTAAGACAATATTTTCTTTTTAGGAAGATGTGAAACAGGTTTTGACACCATGCATACAGAAAATCCTACAGCAGATTCTATATGAATAGAATAATTTCCAAGTGCTTGCTGTTAAAAATTACTAGGATTAAAAAAACTCACAGAATTGCACTAAGAATCACAGTGTTTCCAAAAACATTAACTTATGTCTTTTTATATCCTCCTCTTTATTTTTTGCTTCTGGGGTTCTCACTTTCCAGCTTTTTCCAATCACAGTTTCTTGCCTTAGCAAGCTGAAATTATTGCAAGTTCCCATTATACAAGGGTATGCAGTTTTAAGAACAGCAACAAATACTGTGACACTCGCCGTGAAATAGCAAGAGTTGGCAGCACCACAGTAAGGATATTAACTTCCGTGTCCTCCCAAACTACAGTTTCTATAAATAGCATCTCTCTCCTTTTACTCCTGCAGTTAATTACATAGATTTGCCTGCATTTCCTCTTCTGCAGTATCCTTGTGAATAAGTATGTTAGACAGTGAGTTAAAGCAATGCTTATGAATGTTCCCCAGTAAATGCCTTTGACATTAAAAACAAAGTATTTCTTCAAGTGGCAATGTTAAGCAGGTAAATAGCTACCTCGTGACTTCCCACCGTACAGGGGGCAACTTGTCACCGTGTATTATAATTTTTGGCAGGTGTTCCACGCACAGCTGAGTGGCCACAGGATCCTGACAGGGCTAGGGCTTCTGTTTGCATCTTGTATATGCCCTATCCAGTTTAATCCTGTCTTTAACAGCAGAGCACTGGTTGTTCTGTCCTCTGGACTGGCTTGGGAAAAACATTAGGGGAAAATTTACTTCACTCAGCTTTGGATACCACCAGGGAAATACCTTCGTCTGCACTGATCACCTATGATTTCTAGAGTCAGTGGAAAGTGACGGGCTTTTGAGCCATAGGCATTACCTGACCCATTTACCTACTGACCCACTGTAGGAAGTTAATCGTGTCCTAGAAGTGCCGGTCTCTCTCCACTAACTGTTGTGACACTTTTTCAGTTATTTGAGATCATTAGAGGAAATTTCCAGATTTGAAAGCTCTAAATGCGGATCAATGGTTCTGTATGGCTATTCCATACAACTAAAATATTTACTAAGCATTTGCAAAGCGGTGTTTTCCACTAGTATCGTGCCTATCAGCTACCTAAATGCTTTATTTCTTTATTTTTCAGCTATCCTACACATTGACTAGTTTCTTATCTAGTTTACTATACAGTAGTGCAGATTCGGAAATCTGCCGTCTCTGCAGTTCAACAGGGGGCCACTTGGCTCATTTGCCAGGGATGTGCATACAAACAGGGCAGACATGGCTGTGCAGGTGGTGGGGGAAAGGACATGGCACTCCTCTGCTCTCTGGGCAGGCAGGCTTCTTTCCATACAAGACACCTATCAAAGGTATGTTCAATAGCCTCCTTCCCACTCCAGTCTCTTACCTGCCAGACACAGCCCCCATGAGTCCCTCATCAGGCTGAACAGCTGGGTCAGGCTCATGGTGTGGTGGAGCAGGAGATTCTGTAACATGTAGCTGACACGATTGAGATGCAGATGCCCTTGAGGCACGGTAGATGGGAAAAACCTTCCAATGAAATGTATGCAGAATGTGAGAGGCTTGCTAGGTCCCTGTAGCACTGCTCTCACTTCCGAAAGGCAGAAGCTGTTCCTCAATAATATCTTACCATTGCACTGAAAAGGTCTAGCAGGACTGCTCAGGCCCTTCCCTTAATTTTGCAACACTGAACACCCCTCTCTTTCCCACATGGCTCCTGCTCACATTAGGACCCAAATCTCCCCCCTCCACCTGTTGAGAAACAAAGGAATGAGATTTCTCTGGATGCAGACAGAGAATTGTGATCAATGGCTCTATGTCCACGTGGAGGTCAGTGATGAGTGGTGTTCCCCAGGGCTCTGTCCTGGGACCAGTGTTCTTCATCAATTACATGGATAGTGAGACTGAGTGCACCCTCAGCAAGATGACAGGAAGCTGAACAGCACAATTGACACAACCAAAGGAAGGGATGCCATCCTGAGTGACCTGGAAACCCTTGAGAAGTGGGTCCACAAGAATCTTATGAGGTTCAACAAGACCAAGTGCAAGGTGCTGTACCTGTGTCAGGCAATCCCAGACATGATCACAGACTGGGAGAAGAACTCAGTGAAAGCAGCCCTCCAGAGAAGGACTTTGGGGTTCTGGTGGATGAAAAACTGGACATGACCTGTCAATGTGCACTTGCAGCTCAGAAAGTCAATCACATTCTGGGCTGCACCAAAAGACTACCTGGCCAGAAGGTAGAGGGAGGTGATTCTGCCCCTCTACTCTACTCTTGTGAGAGCCCACCTGGAGGACTGTGTCCAGTTCTGGCATGAATCCTCAGCACAAGAAACACATGGACCTGTTAGAACAGGACCAGAGGAGGGGTATAAGGATGATCAGAGGGCTGGAGCACCTCTTCTACAAAGTCAGGATCAGATGGTTGGGGCTGTTCAGCCCAGACAAGAGGAGGCTGTGAGGAGACCTCATTGCATCCTTCCAGTACTTAAAGAGGGCTTATAAAAAAGAGAGACAGCAACTTCTTACATGGGCAGATATTGAATAGGACTAGAGGAATGGTTTTAAACTAAAAGACAAGATTAGATCGAAGGAAGAAATTCTTTACTCAGAGGCACTGGAACAGGTTGCCCAGAGAAGCTGTGGATGCCCCAACACTGGAAGGATGCTCAAGGTCCAACTGGATGGGGCCCTGGCCAACCTGTTCTAGGGGGTGGCATCCCTGATCATCATGGTGGAATTGGAACTAGATGATCTTTAAGGTTCCTTCCAACCCAAGCCATTCTATGATTTGGAAACTGTTTGTGGTACACATATACATATATATATATGCATGCATGTGCATGTCAATGTGTATCTCTGCATCCTCTGCACACTGGAAGGAAATGAAGAATAATGCCATTTTGGCTGCTGTCTCTCCTCAACAAATTCTGGCATTTTCAGCAAGCTGTTCACACTGAAAGCCTCTTGCCTTCTTTCTGCTAGTTCAAAACATTTATGACTGTCCCCTTTGCAAGCCAGATGGAATACATCTCATCTGCAAAGGGCAGAACACATTTTGTCTGATGCGTGGTACTATATCTCTACAGTTGTTTTTATAGTTCTTAAAGTCCCAGATTCTGACTGAGGCCTCTGGGTGGTTCCATAATATTAAGCATGCTAATATTAAAATAAGTCCTCTGGTGATTCTTCATGAGAATCAGCAGTAATTTGACAGATGTTTCCAATATAAGAAATCTTTAGGATCATATAAATATTACAAAAGTGGCCTAGTAGATCAGACAATATGTTAAAATGAGATTTGCTTCATCTTCTTATGATAGGAAGGAGTTAATTGTTAAAATGGAATAATGGTAACTCCAAGCATTCAAAACCCATGACAAGTCAAATCAGGAGTTATTGTATCAGTAAAATATTTGGGATCTTTTCTCTTTGTCTATGGGGTTTTCATCCTCAGCATTCAGGTAGATGTCAATTTCAAACTGTTCCACATGACCATCAGGCCAAAGGCATTTTTCGTTGATGTTGTGATTCTCACATACTGACAAAACCCCAAACCATAGAAAATGCTTCAAACATAATCAGAGCTGATGACTCTGAGAAGAATAAAACTGGATATCTGATCTCTAATCAGGCTGTTCACATAACAATTCAACAATGATTTCAAGCTGTAAGAGGATGTGTGGCATCTAAAAGGCCAAATTAGCACAGTATCTTGGGCCAGACAATCCCACAGTTACTTCTAGCCTTAAAGGCAGTGTCATACCTAAAGACTCAGTTTTTAGTGGCCTAGGATATCAAAGATTAGATCATTAGGCATATTATCAGCATAAGTGATGCTTAGAACCTCTCCCCTTTTCAACTTTAGTCCTTGATCTGAAGAAAATAAGCACACTTGAAGAAAAGAGTCAGTCACTGGGAAAGGCTCAGGGGATAACTATAAATTCAGGACATACTGGGCATCGGAGGCTAGAATCAGGTTATGGTCAAGAGAAATCAGAGAGCAGACACCCAGCAAAATGCAGTGAGATGAAGGACACTCAGAAACAGCCATGTGACAACAAAGAAAGAGCTCTGGACAGGAAGGAGACATCTCTGGGTGGCAGAGAGCAATTGGAGTACAGAGCAATCCTCAGACATTGCCCATTTTTAATGCTTTGCTCCATGACCCTGAAAAATAGTAAAGGGTCCACATTTTAATTCAGGTTATCCAGTATCTAGTCTTTTGCTCTTGGCACCTCAGGTTTTTCCAGTAAGCTCACATTTCTTGAGGGTGATACTTTGTACAGCCTGCGCATCATTTGGACTGCTTTAAAGCCTATCTCCTTTCATCCCCTTCTCTCCAAAAGACCCCATTAAAAGAAGATGCAAGTATACTGCAGTTGACAAGCAACATATTTGTCATGTTCTAATCCAAAAGCTAGAGCCAGACTTTTGCATGTTTATTTTGTACCAGTTGAAAGTTGATTTTGCTGCCTGCCTGCCTCTAATTTGCAATCTCACATACTTGGACTGTGTGGGCAGGGAGAGCTCAGATATGAGTTCAGATACAAATATTCATGTTTTCTCAAGACTAAAATGCATGGTTTTACTTAGAAATGGCAAGGAAAGACTAGCAACACTGCCAAATTTTTTGGCTAGAAAAGCCTGGCAAACAATTTTATAGGCTTTTTAAAATAAGGTTAACTCTTGCTTTTATTTATCTTGGATTAGATGTCCTCAAGTTTTAGTATAAATATCCAGAATTTTGGATTTCTCATGTGACTACACAGAAAGCAGAGGGGTGCCACATCCTTTATGTCACTGCCTTGCAATACTCTAGTTTGCCTGTAAAAAAGCAGTTTACTAGCAACAGAGAAAATCCGAGTCAATAACATGAGGAGAGCTTTTCAGCTTTGGACCAGCGGGGTGTGGCATACTTTCTACTTTTTTATTTTTTTAGAGTGAAGCTTTGCAAGACTGGCCCTTAACTCTGGCCTTCTGAAATGCACAGGCTTTAAACTGCTTTGAAATACACGATTTAGCAAACAAATACAGGAGTCTTTAGAGGCTCCCACCCAACTGTTTGCTATCTTTCTGCTGTTGTATCTGTTTTTAAAACTCTGCAATGTGAACTGAAGGTTATATAAGAACTTTCAGCTTCTGTTTAATATCTTTAAACTAAGTTTCTCTCCTGTTACTATATTGCAGAAGAAAGCCTGCAAACGTGAACTCTGAGCACTCCAGAACTATGCAAGTAAAACAGGTTTTAAAGTATAGCCCAGTTACTTATATACTATTTCTTATAATTGTGGGGTTGCAACTTACAATTTTGGGATATCCGGTGTCACGGATTTGGCCAATATCACTCAGTGTAAGTACAATTCACTCCAGTTTAGGTTCTCCAAACTTCTCAATACATAGGTGTTTTCTTTAAACAAGCAGCTTAAGAGTTACGTGAGAATTTATCTTTTCTTACCTTGCTTTGAGCACTGAGATTGAAAGTTTAATGTTACTACGTACCTAATGCTTAATTTACTTTCAGTTACTGTTTGCTGAATATGCGGTGCTAAACATGGTCTACACACCATTTGTTAAGTGGCATCAGCATGTGGTGGACTCACCTATTCCTCACTGACTAACTGGCTTGCTTCCCCTCCCAAAATAGGTTCACACTATACCACAACATTGGTGTCTGCAGCATCGTTCCACTCAGACCTGCTGTACTCAAGACACTGGTGAGCCACCTGGCATTGCTAAAGATATAAACAGTTTGCTCTAAGAGGTGATGTGCTTTGAACAACAGATGGGAACAAAGATTACTGTTGCATCTCCTCTAACCAACCACTGCGTAAACAAGATAGAGGCCATTTAGAGAAAAGATGAAACCTGAGCAGTGCTTGAGTTCCTAGAGGCCAGGGGTGAACCGGAGCCCCACACAACAGTGGAACACAAAGGCCAGCAGGCAAGTGGAAAAAGTCCAGCAACTCACTTTTTGGAGTATTCGCTGCTGCCTGCAAGGCACCCTTGGACGAATGAAGCTCAATTTGTGGGAATATTGCAGAGTGATAATCTCTCCTTCTCATCCTATTTCAGCATTTCCAAAGCACAGGAAAAGGATTTTTTTTCATTCCAGTTTACCTTGAAGTTAACCCCAAGGGTAAGCAAAACAAACAAAAACCAAGCAAAAAATAGAAAATTGAAATCAGGAGGATTTTTAAAATTTGTCTCATTTTTTTTTTCTGTTAACATTTTTGTACTTTTTGCCTTATCAACAAAGGAGCAGACTTAGCAAAGAAACCCAGGCCAAGTTTCCTTTTTCCCCTGGCATTAAGTAAAACCTTGTTGTTTCCATATTCCAAGAGCTGAGGAACCCAGGAAATCCCTATTAGGCTTGCAGTAGCATCAGAACAGTTGACAGCAGGACTGGTAAAGGGTTTGTGACTTCACACAGTACCAATATCAGGCCATGCGCTGAACAAGCACTCACTCGGTGCCTAAGGGCCTGAAAGAGGTTCATAATTACCTGGACACTTTAAGAAGCAACTAAAGACATATTGCAAATGGAAGAAGGAATGATGAAGACACAGCACCACATTATAACTACAGGCTGTGAGACTCAGGCAATGGCTTTCACTTCTCATTTTACAGGGAATTTGTCATGGCAGAATCTGAGCTGTGGGATGCAGGTACTTTCCCCAGATGCCCCAGTCCTATCACGACCTCATATCAAGATTAGTTGTGCATACTTTATGCCTATTTTCTTTGATAACAAGAAACTTGCTGACAGGTATCAGGGGTTTGCTATTGTACTCAGTATCATTCTACCTTGGGCTATCACAGGATCAGGACCAAGGGTCACACCATGAAATGCATCTATGCTACTGTTTAGACATAGCCTGAAGTGACCTGGTGCAGACTTTTGTGCTGTCTGAGGAATGACTTATCTAAAGTGTCTGCTCTGAAATCCCAACCTAAAATGGTTTGAAAGACTCATGTCACATGCCCAGTAGCAATAATTTCATTATTTTCATATTATTTGTTCTTTAACCGCTGCATTTATTTACTACGTTTATTTACTTGTGACTTTAGACTAAGTTTTTCAATCTGGATTATCCTCTTCTGTATTTCTAGTCTATCCATCATGCTTTCTGTCATCACCTACAACTGCATCTCTCTCCAGAAAGTGAGGAGCACAAACCTCAGAGCAAGAGGCTGGCATTTTCCATCCCTTGCTGGAAAGACCTACCCTAACACAGGGGAATAGAAAAATCCCCACAGAGGCAAACACGTGTTACAGCACATCACTGCCTGGACGAGCGCGGGGCTGGAAGTGCCTAACGCTTCTCACCAGAAACCTCATTTTCGGCTGCCACTTTTGGGGTTGTCCCAAGCAGCACGTTCACCAGCAAGGGAGACGGCATACTAGACAGACGTGAGGAGCCGGGCGATGTTGTGCCGTAGCTCCCAGGCCAAGCACGCAACGGCGGCACACGATTTCGGCCGGAAAGTGGAGTTTTTTGACGTGAGTCAGACGGTAAAAACTCCCACCAGCTGCTGCTGGGGCACAGCGGATTAATGCCGGTGTGGAGCGCCGACGCTTCAGTGGGAATTTTTAATTTCCTTACTCAAACCTCCTCCTCCTTTCCACACGTAACTAGAAGCCAGAAGCGGCCGACGAAGTGTCACACCCCGGGTCTGTGCGCTCGGGGCACTGCTGTTCGCGGAAGCGCCGCTCCCCGACCCGCGCTCCGCGCTCCCCGCTCCCCCCCGCCCTTCCCCGCTCCCGCCCGGCCCCGCATCCCCCGCGCCCGCGACGGGGCGAGGCCCGCGGGAGGAGGGCTCGGCTCGCCGCCTGCCCACGTCCCATCCCCGGCCCACGAGGAGGAGGAGAAAGCGAGAGAGGTCCCGGCAGAGCGCTTAGGAGTTCGAGAGAGCCCTCCTCCCCCCCGCCCGCCCGCCCCCGGAGGGGAAGAGGAAAGGAGAGCCGTGGCGGGCGGCGGAGAATGATAACTTAGGGCCGTGCCTGGCGGTGGGAGCTGCCCGCGCTGCCTGGGCGAGGACAGCGGGGCGGCAGCGATGTCCCAGGGCACGGCAGGAGGAGAGGGAGCGCCCCAGGTGCTGCCGGAGGGGAAGGAGAGGCAGAGGAAGAGGAGGCGGAGGAAGAAGAAGGAGAGTAAGACGCGGCTGGTGCGCTCCAGCCTGCTGTTACCTGAGGTCGAGGCGGAGAAGTCCAAGAGGACGGTCCTGGCCTGCAACCGCCTCAAGACCACCAAGTACACGGCTCTGTCCTTCCTGCCCAAGAACCTCTTCGAGCAGTTCCACCGCCTGGCCAACGTCTACTTCGTGTTCATCGCCCTCCTCAACTTCGTGCCAGCCGTCAATGCCTTCCAGCCGGAGCTGGCCTTGGCCCCCGTGCTCTTCATCTTGGCGGTCACGGCCATCAAGGACCTCTGGGAGGATTACAGCCGCTACCGCTCCGACAAGGAGATCAACCACATGGAGTGCCTGGTGTACAGCAGGTGAGGCAGGGCGGGTGATGCCGGGCACGGCAGCGCCCCGGTGCCAGCCGGGTGTGGAAGCAGAGCAGTGAGCAGGTCCGATGTGCGGGGCTTGCGGTTCCACTTCAAGTGCAAAGAAACTTCCAGTTGCCCCTGGAACTGGTGTCTCCCAGTTCTTTACTCAGGACTGTGGGAGTTCATACAGTCCTGTACCTACAGGTGAAAGTGAATCCGCTCTGATTGGTGAGGTCCCACAGTAAATCACTGATTAATGAGTAAGAAACATTTTTTTTATAGGTCTACACATATGCTCTGGACTTGTTAGTGTTTTATACCTTAAAGGAAGGACAGTTCATTGCAAAGTGAATGCAAGCATCACAGCAGTGTTTGATTTGCAAGCCTTTCTGCAAACACACTTATCAGTGTGAGCAGTAAACTACACTCGTGTATAGTTTCAGGCATTAATTTCGTTATAGTAATATAAGACCTCACTCAATCTGCTGTTAAATCTTCAATGAGTGAAGGAAGGATAGAGGCCAGAGGCTTCTGAATTTCAGTTAGGTATATGAGGTTTCATGACATTTGAATTAGGGAGCCTAAACTTTGTTTGCCTTTCTAAAGAATGAGCCAGTCTTTCCACTGAACATTTACTTTCATTTGTCGTCCACAAGTGTCACCAGTCCCTGTGACTTTTCTCTTTCCCAGTGCTTGTGATGGAGCATTACATCATTTATGTCCTTTAGAATTATTATTTTTTTAATGATACATTCAGAGCACTGCCTTGGTATTTGTAAATCAGTCTGGAAGGACTTTTGCACCAACATTTATGTGCTCAGAATCCAGCTTTACAGAATTTTTGCTTTGGTTTTCTCTGAATGTCAGACTGTCATCTAGTTAGCTAAGGCTAAGGTTTTCTGGGGCATGAGAGAAGAATATGTTTTCCGAGAAAGCAGATTTTAATTTCGTTTCTGATTCTTCTTAGTTGAACAGAAATGAAACACGTGCCAAGAAGGTTACACTCTAATTCCACAGTCTGTCTGGGAGGGGTTCTGTGCTGACGTAAACACTGAGACAGAGAGCAACTTTCCTATTGCAAGAAAGGCATGCGAAAAAAAAATGCCCTGAAAAAGAGCTCGGAATAGGCTGGGTTTTCTGTGAAAAAAAATAAAAATATCCTGCTAACTCAGATTAGGCTGCATTTTTTAACATCAGCAGACTCAGTTTGTTATTTCACAAACTAATATCACATAAGAAATCTCACCCAGGGATATTCCTCCACCGGTAGATATGCATACATGAAAACACAAGTTAAATGGGCTTATTTCTGTGAACTAAACCGAAAGCATTACTAACCTATGCCTGTGCTTAGTGCCTTTCTTGCCTATAGTTGTCCTTAACTCTGAACTCTTAGGGTGTTGAGGAATATGGGTGGCAGGAGGTCTTGTAAGGGACTTCACTCAGAAAGTAAAATAGATGGTTAATCTAGCCTTTTCCAAACAACATCAGATTAGAAATAAGGTCTTCTGTCTCCTAGGTTGAAAAGAACAGTACCTGTTGCAGAAGATGTTCAAAATATTAATGAATACCAGAACTGGGATATTAATTCTGGAATGTTTTTTCCCCAGCAATTTTCCATATTCCTCTCTGCTGTCATAAAAAAGTAGACATGACTATGAGAAAAGGTGTACCTTTGGTGTTAATATCACTTGTGGTCTTTTGGGAATCCTAGCTAAGTGCACTGCCCTTTTTAATGCTTGTGCTATTGCAGAGTAAAAGTCAGAATTGTTCCCATTACTGCAGAGTTTAGATTGCTGCTGAGCGACACTTACACAGATTAACTTAGGAGTGGTTTTCCTTTACATTTGCATCAAAGCTGCATGCGGCCAGACCCCTGTGGGACAGCACACGTGGAAGTTTAAGAGCACTGTCAGCTATTCAGGCACAGTTTTCTGCCTGGAAGCAGAGCTGAACAGTGTATGCTTACAGCCCACTGCAGAAGCCTGAACCCCAGTAGCAGTTCACCTGTTTCCAACTTGCAGCAGTCCCTAGGAAAAGCTTCCCTCCCACGACTGAAAAATACAATCAAAACATGTGGTTAAAGTAATTTGCTTACATGTTTTTAATCTGCCCACTTTTTCTGCTTTTTTTAACTTTTTTTTTTTTTTTAAACTGCACCAAGTCACCTTTTTGAACACCCTCCAGCCCCAGTGAGCAAGATAGGACTAGAAAGTTGCTACTTTTGCAGATAAAAGCTAAGATTCTCGCTAACTTGAATGACAGGGTACCAAGATTGAGAGATTTGTATCAAGGTCATTGAAGTTGCTGGGCGTGAGTTCAGAAAAGCTGTTTTCTCAGAAAGGTGTTGTGCCAGGAGAAACACAAGGGATTGATCGTGACTTTTACGTTGTTTTCTTAGTCTTTTTGTTTCTGGAAAAGTGTTGAAGTATATTGCATAAGGAAGTAATAAATGACAGCTTTCTCCTCACATCCATTTAATGCTGATCCTTTATCAGTGTTACTACCTTTTGAGCAAGCAGAACTCTGTCTCTCCCACCCCCTACTTTGCGACTTCCTTGCGGTGAAGGCAGACTTTGATGCAAATGCTGTCCTCGACAGAGATGCTGCTATAGGTAGGGCAGATTAATGAACATAGCTGCAGTCGTGTGCTCCCCTAGGGCTGTCAGGGAGCAACGACTCTGCTCACGCTGGTCAGTTCTTCATAGCTTGGAAAGAGGCCTTCTGCGAGATGGGATATGTCCAAGTGCCAGGACTCAGAGCTGTGATGGGCTCCCTTTCCTGCCAGACTCCCACACAGCTGCGAGAGAGCTACCTCAAACATGGACTACAGCGTTCAAACACAGACTACAGCAAAATAACATTGAATTATAACAGTCAGCAAATGGAGACAGAGACTTTTGCTTCACAGTAGCAGAGAAAAGCCCTCTGTCTTATGTTACCTACTGTTCAGTGACCAAGTAAAGATTCAAGCTGGATACTGTGTGTTCTGTCTTGTACACTTTTTATGGATAGTCCATACATGCATTCCTCGCTGCTGAAGTACATGTCCCTTGTTAGATACAAGCAGCAATTAATGATGCAAGACCTACAGGACAGAGACAATGCAGGGGTAGGCAGAGCCTACTGCTGCTCAGGGCATCTCATCAGGAGAAGGTTCAACAGCATGCAAGCAGAGTCTACTGTGAGGTCCTCTGGCACAGCCTCCACAGGCTGATCAGGTCAGTAACCAATTGAGAGAAAATGCTGTTCTCCTGCTATGCTGATTGCTTGACAGCTGGTGCACAGACTAGGCCTTCCTCCTCCTGCCTGCCCGGTGGTGTGGATGGACTCAGATGACCCGTTCTCATACAGCCACTGCTGAATCAATGACTCCATGGCTCATAGTTGGCAACACTTATGAGACAACAAAACAGCAAGGAGTGATGCAACCTAAAGTAAAAAGCTGAAGAGAGATGCGGTTTATTTTTACAGAAAGAAGACAACTTTCGTTTAGAAATTCTGGATGTTGTGGAGAGTCCCTTGTAAAATTATTGCTTTCTAGGGTAAGATGATGGAAAGGGAAAAGACCTGATCTTTGAATAAATTGAAAGGAGCTGTTGAATTTGAATTGGCAGCATATGTCAAGGAACGAAACATACAGAAGAATTGTAGAATTGTGTTGCTCTACGATGGACTTGGCAGGTCTGCCTGTTAGAGCAGTAAGGATCTTGACAGGCAAAGAGGGAAGAGTTCTTAGCCTAAAGGAGTTAATAGGGCCTCACTTCGGAGGCCTTTAAGGGCACTTCTCTTGTTTGGCAGTACAGAGGAAATGAGGCACTTACCTTAGGAGGACAGTTTCACAGGTCACTTAGAATTTCAATTCTGTACAGGTGCTTATGCTAGGGATGCTGGATCACAGCCAAAACTCTTAGTTGCTTTAAACGGAGGGAAGTTACAAAGGCATTAGAGCCCAGCCGGCAGAAAAGTGCTTTTGCAAACCTGTGAGGATCTTAGTCTCCTCTGTTTGTTCCTCTTCCTCATTTTCATTACCCAGGGATGGAGGTTGAAGACTGGAGATTGCAAATTCGCAGTCTTAATGGTGAAATCTTTTTTGGCTAGTTACTTTTCTGCATTGTTATCCTGGACTTGGAGGATGGGACGGTGATTTTTTTCTTTGCAGTTACTGCCCTTCACTGCTCACTGGCTCTGGTTGGAGTTGTGGATTGCACATGTAAATGTTTGCTCCAAGTAATTCCCGGTTGCACACTGCTGCTGCTCTTAAATATTTTATCGAGCTAAATTTGTCACTGGGACAGAAGTGCTAAAACTCTTCTAAGCAGGGATTTTGTTTTCAGTGTGCTGTTACAAAGTATGGTATATGTTTACATGGTATGTAAATAGAAGATGGATAGTGATAACTACAATCACAACAAATAATGGCACTTGTCCTTCAGGGAATTACATTTTATTACTGACTCAGTGCTGTGTTGGTGAAATCAACTCTGCTAACATTTTTCTGGGAGCCATGTGTTCAAAAACAAAGGGCTTTGCTTTTTAAATCTACTCTCCAACTCTTGCTGTGTCAGTTAAAGAGTATTGCTAAAGAGTGTAATGGCCTCTGCATACTGATCAGAGAGTGATAACTGCATCTTGTGTCAACCTGTGACTTAGGAAATCCATGACAAACTGCAATTTATGACGGGATATTTGTCTCCACTGAAGTGTGGAAAATGTTTAATGGGGCATTCAGGCAGCTATCAAAGCAGACTATTTACATTAAATGTTAATTTCTTTCTGCAAAACCGAAGAGGAGAGAAAAGAGTTTGACATAATCAACATGTTTTCTATAATTTCCAAAATGCACTACCTTCTTCCTTCTCTCTGTCAACCCACCAGTGAAAGCAATTCCAGCCTTGGAGAAAAAGATACAGCAGTGTAACCAAATCCTAACAAAGTCACAGCAGATCCCATTCATGGCCTCTAAAATAGGCAGATGATGACTTGCCCTGCTACCACTTCTCAGGTGCCATAGTATGCTGGCAATGCCCCTCTCTGAGGAATACTACCCAAACAGTCTGGAGTAGCTTCTAGTGCCAAAGCATGCTGGCAGGCAAGACATTTCTCATCAGAAGAAATAAGCTTGTCTCATCCCTTCCAGAATACAAATGTCACTAGATGTGATTCAAAAGGAAACTACCTGGGATTACTCAGTTTCCTCTGTGAGTGAGTTTGGTGCACAGAAAGCTGAAAGCAGAAATTAGCAGTCTGAATCTGTTAGTGAAGTCAGTATTTCCTCCCTGAATTTTTGAGAGATGTGGCTGCGTTCATCTTACTGTGTTTTTGTCCTTTGCTTCAGTTTGAGTTGGGCTGACAGTGAGTAAACTCAGTGGGAGGTGTAGTAGAGGCTCCTCCCTTAGACTGATAGAGAGCAATTTTGTCCTGCAGTAGAGTTTGGCCAAGTAGCAAGGGGTGTCTATGCTAATCTTCTGAGATGTAGCCAGCTGCAAGGCACAGGAGAACCCATCTCTCTGTCCAACTATATGTCTGCAGTTTATTTACTAGTCAGTGTAGGGCAAATTTTCTAAGTGCCTGAGCTTCTCTACGGAAAAAGAAAAATGCCTCATTTTACTAAGGTCTTTCATTTGTATAGGATGTCATGAGAGCCAGTGCAGGCTGTTCCACGTGCCTCTGGCTAACTGCCAAAGAAGATACTGTTAATCTCCACTGAAAGACCTAGTGGTGTCCCCAAATTAACTTTTGCAGTTACATAGTGCACTCCAGTGAGACACCCTAATGGCTTATGCTAAGCACACTACAGCCCAGAATTATACGTAGCCACCTTGTGTGATTTTTGCTAGAGGTGGCCAAAACAATGACAGCTCTACTTGATACTGTCAGAGTGCATTTCCAAAGAAACTACGCAGGAGGAAAGAATTGCATGCATTGTTCAACCCTGCCTGTGATTCCAGATCCTACCTTTCACGTGTCATTGAGTCAGCAGAACTAAAAATCAGAATTGAAACCTTTGACAACTGTGCAAAAATCAATGTTTATGGAGCTGCTTATAGCTAGAATGACATAGCTTACCCAGAACATTACTTCCACTAGCAGACCAGTCGTCCATAAGTACTTATTAGAGAAATATGAAGGGTCCCTGCCACTGGTTAGGACTTCTACGGACACTTCCTCTAGGCTTGCACAGTCCTGATGGATGGGCAGGTT
Source organism: Sclerurus mexicanus (assembly GCA_013396755.1). Taxonomy (NCBI): domain Eukaryota; kingdom Metazoa; phylum Chordata; class Aves; order Passeriformes; family Furnariidae; genus Sclerurus; species Sclerurus mexicanus. Next base: position 2,051,419 of record VWZF01002844.1, read on the forward strand.
GCTTACCTTGATGCAACACCGGGAGAAGTTCGAGTCCCAAATCTCCCCTTGACATGTAATCCAACATACTCCCAATTTGTGGGGTAGTCATGCTGCCCAAGAGCAGCTTTTCTTGCAATACCAGGCCTTTTGGGTATGTGGAGCTTCTGTGTATATACATAGTAAGGTCAATGCAGCTAGCAAGCCAAATGCATGGCTTCAGGCTTCTTGGCTCAGTTTGCAGGATCTATGCTGTGTAGGCTTGGTTTTAGCAATCACATATATTGAAAGCAATTAAGTTCATGAAAAGCAGAACAATTTGTTTCACTTCACCTAGTTGGGGAGGTGAGCCAGTTTCCATGGCTTACCTTTGGCCTTCGTGTTTTCACGTGGGAGCTGTCACTAATGCAGCTGTGTTAGCGACCAGTCATGTTTGCACTCAGAAGAGATCCACAGCAGAAATATGATTCGCATCCTGCTGCCACCCAGCAATACTGCCTCACCTTCTCTCAACAGAATGGAGAAGCAAGACAGTGGGAGTCATGGACAGTGGGCCGGGGAGAGTGCATTTCAGTGAATGGCATAAAGTGAAGAGCCACCTTGATGCTAGAAGCCAGGATACTCACATGTCTTGAAGGTTAATTTTGTTGTTACAGACAGCAAGTTTCTCTGATGTGTGTCAAGCACACAAGCTGACTCACAGCCAAAATGCTGCCACAATGCATAAGTGTGAAAGATGCTAGGTAACAGCTTTTCCCCAGGTGGGTGCTAGTGGTGGTGTGCAGGGGAGAGGAGGTGAAAAGGAGAAGCTTGAGGAGTCCTAATATGGAGCTCAACTGAAGAAACGTACATTTACAAGTGTATCTTTGATTCTGAAAGATCAGATAAAGGAAACTACAGATTTCATTTTAAGATGACCTATATGTTTCTGAATGGGTTGGTTTAATCTTTGCTGTGTCCAGGAAGTGGATATGAGGGGGATTCAAACTAAGAGCTTACAGTGCCTGTAAGATGTGAGCTGAGAGGAACATCTTTGTCTTTTTTACTCTTTCTACACAGCATGTTCACAGAAAGCTGCTAGCCACCCAGCTAATAGAGTGTTCTGTCCTGCAGGCTGCTGGGGCTATCCCTTTTGAGCTGGCAAACTACCATCTACTTCTTTGCTCCAACAGGAGCAGTGTTTTACTCTGTTTCAGAACTGTTGCTGGTGAACATCTCTGCTGTGGTTAGCCCACATCCTTCAGGCCATGTTGGTTAAAGGACAGTCTTGAACTGGTAAGGCATGTGTTTTCAAGGGTGGGAAACGTCTTCCATCTCCTCTGCTATTTTGTTATAATTTTATTCTTGTCTGACCACAATTTCTCTAGAGTGACAAGTAGGCCACTCTCTTCAGTGCAGTGGCGAACATTTGCATCATGCCCAGTCATTTCATAAACCCAGACTCTGCTGAAGATTTGTTGTAACAGGCATGGAGGTCACTTGTTTTGTTTTTACGTTCTGGTTGCCTGGAAATACTGACTTACTTTAAGGAAGAGTTTAAATGTTTGACTGACAACTGCACTTCAGTTATTACATATCTGTGCTGATGTATTAGCACTGAAGGAATCAACACTATTGCAGAATATTTGGTATTTCTGTAGTTTTGATGGAGGTTTTAATTTTGACCTTTTGGCTAGAAAGTCCACTGTGAAGTGACAGCATTTGTAAGCATAGGTTTTTTGCTTCCTGGGCTTTTTCTGGATTGCACAGCCATATACCTGTATGCTTGCCCCTTGTCTGTTCAACCTTCTGCCTTCCAGTAGCAACCTGAATATGCCTGCTTTGGCTGTGTTAGCTGATTTTGTGTGTTCACTAATAAGTCATTGGGAAAGTTGTGAAATCTCCCAAAATATAGAGGCCAACACAGGAAGAGTTAAACAGCAGTCACCTAAATACATCTGTGAGCACGTTCACAGAATCTAAACATGGAGTAAGATGTCTCAGAAGAGATGCCAGGGAACAAATTTAGCAGGCAAATTTAGCAGACAAACCCGTAGAGATTCAGGAAGTTCAGTAAGGTGTAATATATTTGGGGCAAAAATAGATTATAAGAAATTAAATATAATTCACCTAGGTCTGATCTTTCAGTTGTAGTGCATTATTTTTGCATAGGCCTACACTTATATTTGAAAGTTCAGATGCTTTCTATATTTTCTTTTTCTCCCTTTCTAGGATTCCTGTGTTCTCATTGTAAGCTTCTCCTTGCTATACTTCCCTCTGCTGTATACCTGCAGAGCTGTGAAGCTAAAGCTTGATCTTATGCTGTTTACCAGAAAAAAGACCTGTATTGGTTTTATCTGCATGTTTTGAGAGCACATTGATCTTCCTTCCTTCGCTATCATAGGTTTCTGTTTTATCAGAGAAGCTTGGATTTTGGTACCTATCTCTTGATAGAGCCACTGGTTTGCATCTTGACCCTTCTGCATATGCCATTAGTTGTCTTTCCTGTAAAGGGGCAGCTGATTGTAGTTCCCTGGCAGGAAGCCCTCTCAAGTGCTAATTAGGTTCTCTCTGACCTGACAAGGGTATTTCCTAAAGGAATTCATCATATTCTTGAAGTGAGATTTATGTCATGTGTCTTTTAGCTAAAAGGTATGTGTCCAGTCTGACTTAGTCATCTGTGCTTGTGCCAAAACCGGTGAGAGCACTGAATGATTTGGGGAAGGGGGAAATACTTCCAACCTGAGATGCTTACCTTAGGTAAGTTTGAATCAAGAGGTCCAGTAAGTTCAGGTAAGATGAATCCTGTTAGTAAACTCAGAAGATTTTAATTCTTCTTAATGCTCCATACTATTTTTTGACTGCAGAAGAGCAAGTAGCCTGTCCTGAACTATGCTTTGAGAATCACAGAACCAAGTATGTTCATCTGTCAGGTGAAGGGGATAACCCAGTATCCACTGCTTCATCTCCTGCCACATTTTGCCCTCAGCAATAGCCATTAACTTATTGTTCATACTTGTGAAATGTATTTATATAATTTATCTCAGTGCTGGGAAACGATGTAAGAGATGAGTTCCTGTCAATAAATAATTTTCCTCATTGAATGACTGATAGCATTTGCGTTTCTGTGGAGGTTTTCAGGCTATCCTCATAATGGGAGGAATCTTGGTATTTTGGGATGTTGTTTGTTCTTTAACTTCAAATGCAGATTTTGAGGATGAGTGTTGAAACGTAAGGTAGGAGGCTTCTGGTTCTGTTTTCTTCTGTTTGGCTGGATGCACCTAAATATTAGGTCAACTAAAACCACTTTGCAGCCTGTGTCTCTAAAATGCAGAGGGCAGTTGTGTGTTTGACATAATCACAAATGTTACAAGAGTGAAAGTGGAGCTTCACTGTCAGGTGTCTCACAAATATCATGTACAGCAATTGGCTTGTGTTTGCTGTCCAGTAGGATCAGACATTCAGACCTGCAGGTGATACTGCTAGATGATCAGGGATTGAATCAGGGTGAAATTATTCTGCTAATTTTAGTATTACTTATTTACCTTTGGTTACGAGTTTCTGTGCTGGAATTTTAGTGCCTGTCCATATGGGAGCATAGGCTCATGCAGATATACCATGTAGCCATATAAGAGGTGCAGCATCATAAGATGTCATGCCACTGTTTGATATCTTAAAAGTGCCAAATCCTGTTAATATAATTGCAGCATTCAACATTCTGCTCTTCCTGATCATTCAGCCTTAAATATAGTGTAGCCTATCAGTTTTTTCTTATCTACGTCTCTCATTTATTTTCAGTGCAGTTTCCTGCGTCTGTCTGTTTTTTGTGTCGGAATCACAGCTACACGTGGAAGTTCCTCTTTCTGTCAGATCCTGTGGGAGATTTTCAAAACACAGGTTCAACAGAAAAACTGTACCACAGCTGAGCCAACCGTCTGTCTAGTAGTGCTGATGGGGGCACCCATTTTCTGAGAGTCCAATTCAAAGCCTGTAATAATCCTTGTCATGGACTGAACAGTCTGTTATACATCTTCAGTTTGAGGAATACCACAGTGGACTGATATCTGCCAACTCATGCCAACTAAGACCCATCTGCAAAGAATATTGCAGTATATAGGATCCCCGGACTGACAGTGTATCTCTGTATGTAGAGCTAACAAAGGTACACTGAAAGGTAGTCTAGGTGTATTTTGTGTATTTGCAAAGTGTTTAATGTGTTTTTTATTCTGGTTGGGGTTTTCTTGGGTTTTGTGTGTGTGTGTTTTTTCTTCTGGTTAATAAAAAGGTAGAAATCACCAGTTAATACCCCATTTCAAAACTATTAAAGAATTGGTCTGATCTTTACCAACTTCACTGAAGATAATGAGAAAACTTAAGTCCAGAACATTTATTTGTCTTTAAACAGAAGTACTGAAGAAGAATCTACCATGATCAAGACAGTAGTAGTGTTTTTGAAGAACATACGGTCTCTCTACCTGTCAAAGCCTTTGCATTTAAGTGTAAGATTTCTCTAAAATTCCCCATCGTTATTCTAAATTCAATGCTCTTTGGAAAGCAGGGAGCAGAAGAGGAGCAGGGTTCCTAAGTTTATTTGCAATGGCATTTTGTTTAGCACGGAGGATTTTTATAATGCTAATTTGGTCCTTCCATATTAATTCATATTCTTCCTCTGTTGCTCCTAAATTGGAAACTTTCCATTTTACATCTCAAAGTCTTGTCCTCAGTTGTTCAACCTTTATGCTTTATCCCTAGAAATAGCTGTTTTGTGTATGGAATCCAGCCTCTTAGTCATAATAACATTCCCTTTGACTGTCCCAGCTGGCAACTTCTAGAAAGGTTTTCGGATTTGGGGTTTTGTTTGTTTGTTTTGGTTTGTTTGCGTTTTTTTTTTAACCAGTGTCTGCATTTACAGAAAGCATGCATGAGTTGATGATGCTGCATGCTACCTAAAAGTTTTAAGCAAGAAAACTACAAAACATACTTTTTACCACTGGCAGGAAGTTTAAAAGCAACCAAATCTACAGAGAGAAGCGGTTAAGACCAATGATGCACTGCCCCTGCTAGTTGAGCAGTATTCAAACTAGATGCAAACCTGATTGCTGATCTTTTGGGAGCAGAGTTCTTACTTGTCCAGGTACTGAAAATACAAATACATCCAGATGTCAGATGTGCAAGACTTCTGTGGGATGTGTCCTCATTGATGTCTGACTCCTTTCTGATCTGCTTTTTTAACTTTTGCTGTAAGGTGACATGCAATATGTGTCAGGTATCTAGAAAGCTTAGTCTTTTCATCTTTTTGCCCAAGTCTAACTCAAATTTAAGAGACAAAGCTCAGAAAAAGAGATATTTTTTTTTCTTGTTACTTCCTGTGCAGTTGGTTACATGGATGCCAGTCTTTAAAACTCTCAGCTGTAAAAGGTGTGTTTATACAACACACATTCAGCACAAAGCATCGCTGTCCCAGCTAGTATGTCTAAACACCTTCAGAGCACCTTGCAGATGTGCTTGTTTCTCTGGGAGCAAGATGAACTGTTTCTGCTGTGCTGTCTCGCAGCAGAGTTTGTCAGCTCAAACATGGTCAAGTTCACACGACTAAGTTTTCTATGTGTGGATGGGGCAGAGCAGGTGGGAGTTTGGGACCCAGTGTCCTGCTCCAGTTTATTGTGCTTAGACTGGAAAAAGCCAGTAAGAACGTTCAGTACAAGCATATACAAATTGCATACTGTGCATAATTTTATGGGGTTATTACAGCTTAGCTGTGACCAAATGGATAGTAAACCATCATTCTTACTACTGGGAGTTCATGCAGCACTGTTTCCTTAATAACTTTGGATCAGAAAGTAAATTGTAAGAAATAGAACTCTGTCAAAACACTCCTTTTTTTTTTTAAGACATATGTAGATAATAGGTGACTGCATCAGTACAGGTCAAATTATCAGCAGACTCATGACGCAGGGTTCAAAAGCAGATTAAACAAGCTGGATATAGATTTAAGATATTCAAGTGGATCAGATGTAAGCAAGTGCTACTGCAAGTTGTTATCCTTCTACATATTTCTGCCATCTGAATCAGTTTTTGCTGAAAAACTGCTTCTAAATTCTAAATTCTTAGGAAGGGAGCACAGCATTCTTTGAGTTTTATGAAGCTTCGAAAAAGTAGCCTGTTTGTGCCACAGCAACGTAGGCAGTTAAATGGTCCAAAGTAATGTTTACTCTGCAAGAAATCTACAGGACTCTTTGAGCCATGAGTTTTCACCCGACTTTCAAAAATAAGACACTTTTTGCACGTCAGACCTGCCTTTGGTAAATATGACACCCTCCTTATGATTTACAAGATCACCTACCATGGCCTTAAAAATCACTGGCTTTCATACTTCATGTCTGTCTGCTTCTGTCTCTGTTGTAAGGGTAGTCCCTGTTGATTTGTGTGGGGAACTCAAAGGCACATTTATTCCACCCTGCAAGGAGGTCTGTATTGGCATTGCAGCAGGCTGGTGTGTTGATGTGGACAGAGCCCAGCTCAGAATTACTCAGGTTAATGTCCCTGAGCTACTCAGTAAGGCTTGTTAGGTAGGCTGTGTGAGGCACGTAACATTTTGTGACAGTCACACTGGTTTGAGAGGAAAGCTGGCTGTGCAACAATTGGTTCAAAAGCCTCCAACTTGAATTTCAACACTATTTTTCACCTCAGAAGACTCTGTGAGCCTGGTTGACATATACATTCTAATTACAAAGAAATACTGAGGCTACAGTGTTTACAGCTATAGTCAGCAGCATCAAATGATCAATCCTTGGACTGAGAAAATATTAAAAATATGATTGGGAGTTTAATAAGACTTAGGATGGGTATGAGTGGAGTCAGAGCTGTTTCGCTGTAACGAAGCAGAGAGCCTTTTGTAAACATCAGCTGGGTGCTTTACAACCAAGTGCGTACAGGAGAAAATGGCCAGGGTGACAGTTTTGCTGTCTAGTCAAGACAAAGTGTGACTTCACACTTAGCAAGCTAGTAGTTTGTATGCTGGGAGAGCTGTCTGTTTTGCGTAGCTGTGCTGTTTATCAAGAAACCTCTGAGCAGTAGCCAGCAAACAGCCAGTGAGTGGGTAGCCATCACAAAATAGCAGAGGTGGGTCTTTTTCTGGAGGCCTTCAAAGAGTCCATGAACTGACGGCCGAAATAACCAGTGTTTTTATGGTACCAGGAACAGGCAATACACAACACCCAAGAAATTGGCAATCCAATATTTTCATCATGTCCTGGGATTATGCTTTGGCCAGCTCAATCTTTTGGTCCTGGTTTTACATTTCCGGGAGAGGTACTTTACTTCTGAAGTTGTGCTTTCAATTCTCTTGGCACATAGAGGGCCAATAGTTGACAAAGAGATCAGTCTGCAAGGGTGATACCAGCAGTCCTTAATTCAGCCTGCTATAAGGAAGAATAGAGCCAGAATTCACACATCAATAGCATTGATTCTGTCTCCTGTTTTCAAGTTATTAAAATAACACTTCAGTGGTTTTTTCAAAAGGCATTTTCCTAAATGCTCTCTAACACACATAACAATTTCAGATTCTGGGAAGTAAATATTTTTCTTCTACCAGTGTGTTTTGTTTTTTTTCCCCACTTGGCAAGCATTGGTATTTGGGGGTTTTATATTTTGTTTATTCTTCTACAATATTTAGGATGAAGTAGAGATTAGCTTTGCTGCCAACACCTTGCAGATACACACACACACACAAAATACTTGAACTTGCCAAAGCAAGTTATTTTTTACATCAGCATTCTTGAGTTTATTTTCTGATTGCATATTTTCAGAAACAGAGTGTTTTTTACCAGCCTCCGTGGACAAAACATTGTGTTTGCAAGATTGAAAAACCAATGGTGTTTTGGTTAGTACTGTAGAGGTCAGCTAGGGAAGAGACAGTTGGAGAAAAAAATATGCAAAATTTGATTATTAGAAGGCCTCTTAAGATAAGACCAATGTTAAGATAAATTCAAAAATAAGGAGAAAGACAAATATGGTTCTGTTCTCTAATGTCAGAAAAATGAACTCTTAGTGCTTTGTAACTGGGCCTTGAAAGTAAACTAGGGCTCGGTGATTGTTTTGATTTACATCTAACCCTTGATTTCTCTTTTTGATGGACACTTTACTGTATCATGACAGACTAATTTCACTTCACAAGCACTTGAACTTTCCCTTCAGTAGGTGGGAATATCATCTGTGAGAAAATCAGCAGTCCCAAGGCAAGCTATATCCTCCCGAAGTCAGGGCTTCAAGGGCATTGGTAAATGAAGATGTGCTTACTGTTCCCTTCCTGTTCATTCAGAACACTGTTTATCCAGAACACATCTCTGCTACACTTTTGTTCCCTCCTGCCCCCTTTTTTCTTTTCTAGTGTCTTGCTGAATTACTCAAAGGCCTTGTGAATCATTTTGGGAAAGAGGACAGTATTGAATCTTAAGGACACTTACAGGGAGTCAGCAGGTTTCCACTAGGGTCTTGTTGAGCAAGTTGCATAACCCTTTCTGTTGTCAGTCTTCAAAATGGGAAAATCATGGTTTATCTCACAGAATTTTTGCCCTTCACTGTCTTCATTGCCCGCTTTGGGTGCTCTCTAATAGCTTAATATCTTTCTTATGTTGTAGTGACCAAAACTGCACACAGTAAGAGACAATATTTCAAGTTCTCCATCATGTTTCTCAGCTGCAAATAACCTGTGAAATATTTGTTCCAAAGGTCAAATAAAAAAAGACTTTAAAGCAGAAAGGGTGATACTGAAACTGTCTCTAGCAGGTTTATTCTGAAAATATTTCCGAAGATGGGAAACCTTTCTCATGCAACAGTCTTGCAGGTTTTAACTGTAGGTAATGAGGAGTTCTGCAAACACTTGGGCATGAGGATCACTTATGTCATCAAACTGAAAACGAGGGAGAGTGTTTTTGGAAAACTCGTTCAGATGAAGTCCTGCTAAGTGAGGGAAACATTAAGCCAAATTCAGTGTTCTCTTACCTTCCCTGAGACTGGACTATGCAACAATTTTAAGCTCAAATATTTAGAGTGAACATTAAGAAAAAATACTTTGAGTGTGCTGAGGCACTGGACCAGGTTGATCAGAGAAGCTGGGGATGCCACATCCCTAGACTTGTTCAAAGCCAGGTTTGGTGGGGCTTTGAGCTGCCTGATTGAGTTGAAGGTGTCCCTGCCTGCGGCTGAGAGGTTGGACTAGATAGTCTTTGGAGATCCCTTACAGTCTAAACTATTCTGTGATTCAATTCAACAAAATAAAGGACTTGCATGTGAATATTTGCTCAGAGGAAATGTTGGGATTCTCAGAAACGGTGAGAGGAAGACTTGAATTAGCTTCTGTTATCCACCAGACAAACTTTCTTTAAAATGCTGAAGTTGCTTGGTGTTCTCTGGAAGCCATCTAGATCAGCATGAGATTTCTCTTGCATGTCTTCAGCTATTTGGAAATTAAGCATTCGGTCCCACTAAACTCTTATTCCAACACACTAGCCTGTGCAAAAAGATGGGTATCTCCAAAGAGCTCTTGATCCTGTCTGTCTTCTGCTAGGAAGACTCACCCACCATAGGTGTCCTCACCCCTCTTGCCATCTGCTGTGGAGACATCTAAGCAAGTAGAGCAGATGAGATCCCTCATACCTGGACAGCTCAAATAAGGTGAAATGAAAATCTAGTCTCACCAGGAGGGTGGATGTGGATGTGCATAAAGGTGGTCTTAACAGGACAGTATTTTACCTTTGTATGTATTGCATCATACTAACAGACCTATCCCCTGTTTGTTATAAATACTGAACTTTGTTACCAGTTGTCGAGTTTTAGGCCTAATTACTGCCATTCTATTACCTTATACAAGCTGGGATGTGCTCTCTCTGAAGCGGCTCTTCTCATTGTGCTGTACGTATCACTAAGCTGCTTATTACCACCAAATCTTGTGCTCCATTACAGGCCCAATTTCTTCAAAACTCCTGTAATTTTGTTAGTGCACCTGCTGCTTTTCTAGCAATTGTGATGGTTCATTTCTCACTGGAGCAACTTTGCTTTTCCTATCAAGTGTGATTGAAGCTAGCAAAGCCAGCATCAAGTCCAGACCCAGGCCGTCCCCAGCCGTGCATCAGCATGGTGCCAAGGGAGCCCTCCAATGTCAACCTGGTGTTACTGGTGAATGGAGCCTTTCTGCCCATGTACCTCTGCCACCACTCACCCAAGAAACGCAGGTTTTCAAAAGCTTTGAGTGTATCTGAGTTCACTCAGATCCACTGCCAAAGGAAAAATGCTAGGTTAACCCTTTGTTGTAGTGTCCTTTTAAAAAGTTACATCAGAGACCTTCTTACATTTTCTGAATAACTCAGGTTTTCGTATAAAAAATGTGATACCGAAATGCTATTAGTGGTCACCCATAATTAAGAAATTGAAATTTACAAATAGTCAGTGCTAAAGTATTTTTGGTCAAAGCTTTATGATGCTGGAGGAAGCATTCCCTTATCAGCTATAGAGGCAGTTAAAATGCATTTTCATTTTCAGTAGTGTTGACATCTCTGCAGAATGGTGTCCTCCGTAAAATGGGGAAATACCTGAAAATGTCACATACTTCAAAGAGTCTCCCCATTGCCTCTGATGTCCTCTCTACCTCTATAATAATTTTGTAACTATTAGGCCATTTGAACCAATACTAATGTTCTGCTTTATGTAGAAGGGAAGGAGAGATTGCAAAAGGGTTGGCAGAGATATATTGTTCAGTGAAGAAATACATAAGTGTAAAATTTACATCAAGTGTGACTTTGTTTTGGTTGTAATAGAATAATCTTCTTGCCTCTTTCCAAGCCTTCTGTTTTGTTCTTCACGGGACAGAGAGGAGAGGGGAAAGGAGGACAAGTTTTTAAATAAGGGAAAAGAAAGAGCAGTTTTATTTTTTTCGGAACAGAATATGCATCCAGAAAAGCACAGTACAAGATCTAAACTTTGAAAGACATGTTTCCTACCAGCCCTACAGAAGAGCTTTGGACTATAGCAACTCAGGTATAGAAGTACTTGAAAGCCAGAACTCAGCAGTGTTAGAGTTTATTCCTTTCCCCAGCTCTGACAGTCTGCCTGTGTGCTCTTAGACATCTCCTGAAATGCACCCAGCAGTAATTTTCCACCTGCATCTACAAATCCCAGGAGATGCGGGAGGCATTACACATAGGTTCCGTGAAAGATAAAAACAAGCTTATTGTCAGTAGCCTTAAAATGCTGGATCTGTATTTCACTAGAAAAATGCTTGCACATAAAAAATAAGACAAATCACAAAAAATGGTAAATTTTCTGCTGTCTTGTGTTTGGGACTGAAACTGTTTCCAGTTTTGGGACTGAACATAACAAAGACTATGAGACAGTCTGCTTATTTGAACCTATTCAGTTCTGCTATTTTGATCCATCTCAGCTAAGTTGTTGTCCCAGCACCCTTTTGTGCAATTTTGGAACGTTACAAATGTAACAAGTGGATAAAGTCTAATTTAGTACATTCTCCTGGAAAAAAACAAAAACAAAAACCAAAAACCCCAAACCTGTACTCAATCATTCTGCTATCACACTTACTGCTGTCATGCTGTTTATTTCCAGACAGTTCGATGTTGAACAAAAGAGGTTTTTGGTGTTTCTTTGAAGTGAGAAGCTGTAAGTTTATTCTATAAATACAACCTGAGCAGACTTGTAGGAAGGGCTGAGGTGCATGTTTTCTGTAAGGAGGGCTGTGCAGCATGCCTCAAATAGAGGGATCCTTAATAGGTAAAGATGATGGGTTAAGTCTCTTTCCTCCAGAGAGTACTTAATTGCTTTCTCTTGGGGGTGGGGGGTGGCGGGGTGGGGGGGGAAGAGATGCCAAACAAACAAATAAACAGAAAATGGAAGTGTTCCAGCTATCTATAAGTTTTGTCTTCACACTGTTCTTCAATCTCATTACAGCTTTTGAGGAGTAACAGTGGTAGTTGGACTTCCCTCAGATGGGAAGTGATTAGGATGCAAATTGCTGTAGAAAAGCACTATTTCCAGTAATAACACGGCAGGTGTTTTGTAAAAAAGCTGCTTTAACCTTTCAGATTGCAGAGGCATCACAGTAATTCTAAGAATCACAATCTACAAGTGCCAAATATCACTACTGTTTTCCTAATTAAGAGGGGAAGCTGAATTTTGAAGGCATTCTCCTACAAATTAGTGGCTTCCGATTTCTGATCTGTCACTAGAAATAAAGTCATTTACAAGTAGTTTAAAGACCTGCATGCTGGAGCATAGCATGTTGCTAGCATTGATGGGCAATTCAGGTACAAAAACTTACATTTTGTTCAAAGCCTAAAAAATGTAAAGGCAATGCACCATGGAAAACAGATTACAGTTAGTGATACCAAGATAATTGTTGTCTGATTAAGTGTTTTTTTCATGACACGGGATGCAGCATTTTTAAAAGATTTCTGCATCATTTGCTGTTCGATGCAGAAAGTCTTGTCTTAAAGATTTCATCCAAATACAAATCCACCACACCCCTTTTGAAATCATCCTGATGTGGCAAAATGAGAAACTTGCACATTGTTTTCCAGCTCAACTTTTTTTATATTTAGGTCTTAACTAGTGAATGTTGTTCTTTCCTTGCTTCATCACCTCCCTCAGAAAGCCTTTGCTGTTAACAAATTTTGATCGGGTCATTTCTCATCCTCTCTTAATTAGTTAAATTGAGCCATGGGATAGAAACTCAGTAATGTCCCCATCATTGTCAAGGTCACGATTTAGTTATATTTTCCTCCTACACAGTTGCACATTATCTTTTCAGATTACAAAACAAATTTCTTCATTTAACTGTTAATCTATTCTTGATAACCCAAGTTATGAAGAGTACTGAAAGAATCTAGAGGCTTTTCCTACTTAAACTAAAAGCACAAGTCCCAGTATTTCTAATGGATGCAGAATTAATTTCCTCTTTTTGCATGGTGAAAGTATAAGCATTAGAAGTAATGTGAACAGGTAAAGTAAATAAGTGAATCTATTTGTCATATTTTAAGACCATAAATTACATGCTGCTTTATTACTTTAGCACACTATTCTGTTTTTCACTACTTGCTGGGGAATATATTTTACCTAATAGCAAATCAGCTATTAATAAAGGGGGAAACTTGCAGTGTCAGACATTGTGGAGGATATTCTGAGCACAGTGAGATCCCATTTCCCACCCATCCTAGCATAGCAGCGTAGGGGTTGGTTCAGAGCCTTTTGCTTGACAGAAATCTGAATGCAGCAGAAACCTGCTCCAAAGCACATGGAAATTACTGCACAAATGTCAGTGACTTCAGGGAGTTTGGGATAAAGCACTGGGACTTTTCTGAAAGGAAAGCAAATGGCAAATATTTCTAATTGTAAGCAGTGTTAAAGCAGACCACTTTGTTCTCCAGAATTACTTTTAAGGAGCTGCTAGAGATGAAAAACATGTATAATTTGATTAGTTTGATGTCTTGAATATTTTTTTCCTGCTTACTCTTTTTCGTTGATGGAAAAAAAAAGGTATTCTCTTACAAGCTTACCCTAGATTGATCACAGATAAATTAAAGAGCTTTGATGTGGCCAGCAAAACATACTTACTGAACTAATAACAAATACAAATGTTTTTGGAAAAAAGCTCTCGGGCGTATACTGAAATTGCATGTTTGTTTTTTCTCCCCTCTTTTGAATAATAAAAAAATTAAACCTTTTTTTTTTTTTAGGAATGTTTCCTCAAGCTGATTGTTCTGCTTCAGCTATGCGCATACTCTATAGCAGAAATGATAAACAAGTGCAGCTTTGTACTTGGTTCAGAACAAGAGACCCTACATTCAAAACTCTCTTCATAAAAGCCATAGAGAGCTTAACTGACTTAAGTTGCTATTGCTTGACTTTTCTTGCATGTAAGGCATAGTGGTACAAGACCTATTTGCTCTTACACTTCCAGTTTTAGGGAAGAATATATAGAAATTAGAAAATTCTCTTCTTTGTCCTAAAATTCAAAAGTAAATGTTCAAATTTCCATTCCTCAGGTTTTTGTTAGCCTTTCTTCTTTAAAGGAAGGAGCTGTGAATTGCAGCAATACCTGATGATAAGCTCCTATGCACTCTTCTTGCTGACCATTTTGAAGTTGCTGGTGCTCAGTATATTGAAAAATAAGGGACTGGAAAGACATAGGTGTCAATGCCTTACTGTGCTCAATGGGGACAGAAACTGGTCTGCCAGCAGAAGCCCAGGGCATCCCAAGGTTCACTACAGTGTCAGGATCTTAATTTTCAGAAAATGTGTTACTGTGTGGCTGGGGTGGAACTGGCTCATGATGCCCTGTCCCTGTTACCTGCGTACCTCCTTCATGTGTGCATCACACTCTGCCCTAAAGTGCCTGTGCTGCTTGCACAGACTACTGCTGTAAGAAGGGTGCCCTACTGTACCTTTCTCCGGTCCTTAGAAATCCTGTTCTTTCCAGCCTTCATTTTTTCATGGATGGTGTTACACCTACTTGATCTTGTCCAAGGATTTACCCCCTCATGGTTAAACATCCATTCTCTTCCTCTCAAGTTTGCTCTCATGGAAGTAATCGAGCCACTCTCCTAACTTTGTTTTGTTCACCAAGAAAACCAAGCGTAGTTAGCTGGAAAGAAATGTTTCTTTGATATATATAATTTTAAAAGCTCAAAATGAAACCAAAAGCTTTCTCATGGACACAAAATAATCACTGAAAATCTTGAAGCTGTTCTTCATTCTGGATGAAGGCCAGGTTCATTCAAGGCCAGGTTGGATGGGGCCCTGAGCAACCTAATCTAGTGATTGGCATCCCTGCCCCTGGCAGGGGCTTGGAACTAGATGATCTTTAAGGTCCCTTCCAACCCAAACCATTCTGATTCCATGATAAACTAAAATCATTAGGCAACAGCAATTTGAAACAAAATTTGTTGTAAAGTGGAAAAGCATCTAACTTCTGAAAATGACAACGTGTCCGCTATCGGGCATCTTTAAGATTCACACTGTGCTGTGGAATAGCCCTGTAATTCTTCATTCTAAGGTAATCCCTGTTGTGCTTCTCTAGTAGTTTTACACCTGTTCTCTGGGCTTTGTCCTTAGCCCAGGTGACACTGCCACCCTGCCGTACAGGGGCCTTGTGCCCTTGAAATACTGCCTCTTTCCCTGCGTTTGACACAACTACCTTTTGGAGCCCTGGGCTTTGGAAGGATAAGGCCCCTCTAATATTCAATTTGTAATAAATTATCAACTGTTTTTGAAAATGCAAACTCCTGTCTTTCAGTGTTAAAAGTTCTATTTGGTGATTCTTGGGTTTAGTTTGTTCCAGCTGTCATTCTTGTTGGGGAAATAGCTTACCTTAAAATGTGTGCTGCCTAGCCGCTGAATTAACAGAGGCTGGATTTATTGAAAACTAGAAGCCAAGTGGGTTGTGTTGTTATTTTGGTGTTCCTTTTTTTTCATCCCCTGAAGCTATCTAGTAGATTTCTGTCATGGCTGACTCCAGAAATCCTAATAAAAACCAGAACAGGACAAAGTTGTTGGGAGACACATAAACCTAATGTTAGTTTGGAAGGGGTAAATATTTATCCAGGCAGAAGGAGATGACTTATTTAAAGACTGACCTAATTTATTATTTAGGAAAACCACCTTTCTGTATCCACCCTGCAGCCAAGAATTGTCCTCTTTTTTTTTTTCCTAGGGAATATTTTAGTTTCAGAAATGAACCACACAACCCAGAATATACTGGCAGGGCAGTCTCCCAGAATGGAACTGCTCATTAAACTCATTTATCCTCCTAACAGAGCATTCTGAGCATGTTGCACTGCATTAGGGACAAAGCTGGATCACTGAAGGGTCACAGCTCTCAGACAGCGGCTGGAGTGGAAGGCACTCTGCTCAGGTTTGGGTTTGTACTAGCAGTTTCAGAGATGCTTGTCCATGACAGACATCCTTGTTCAGCAGTTTTGTTTAATAGCTCATTTTTAAGCTATGTGCCAAGTAACCCCCCAGAAAAATAAGTCTTGGAGAGCGTGAAGGGGTCAGGGAGGTTGTTTTTGTTTTCTTCGTGTCATACTCCATTAAGGTAAAATGCTAGATGAGGCAGGGGATCATAAACACTGTAGAGTTTCTTATTTGAGGTTGCTTGTTTTGGTTTTGGTTTGGTTTGGTTTTTTTGTTGTTTGTAGTTGGTTTTTTTTTAATCCTGTACAGACTAGTAACGATAAGGAACATGCCATATTTGCTGGTAGAAATTGAGGTGTTGGATAGTTTGTGGTCCTAGCTTAGTGGGCAGTGGACAGGCCACCACAGTTACTGGAAACTGTGATGCTTTCTTGGCTGAGAGGACTTGAACAGGCTCAAAGAAAGAATTGCTTTCCTGCAGCAGAAACATCCTCTCCGACATAAAGCAGGGGACAGCAGTGTGGTTACACATCCTGTTCTAGGTGAAGCTGAGTCTGGCAGATCTGGTTACCCCTAGGACCCCTTTCCACTCTCTCAGCTGCTCAGTTTAGCTGCTCTTAAGGTCTCTTCCTAGCTTTGTTCAGTCAAAATGATCCAGATAAACTCCAGCACTTCTAATAGTGGGATTCTGTGCTTTTCTGACTTGACCTAAGAAGCAGCTACACCAGCAGTGGTGCCAGCAGCTGGAGTGATGATTGGTCACATCTTACAGGAAGGCAGTGGTGAGCAGTCTGTGGTGAGCTGCACAGTGTAACTGTTTAGCTTGGCCCAGCTGTATTCAGAACAGGCAATGCCCTATCTTCCTAGAGGAGCACAGGGAAAACATGAAGTTCCACTGCCTCTTCTGTGCTAGTGTTTGGGATGAGCCACAGGGCTATCCAGCCTTTCCCTTCTGCAAGTGTGAATAAAGTAAGTTTCTGTCAACATGTATGGATGTTGTGCTGCTTGTGCACAAGAGCAGTCCTGGTCTAGTAGCCCAAATCTAGTAGCTTATATTAGTGTATTTGCTGTCCAAGTGTAAAACGCCTAATGGATTTTCATTCTTTTACTCTGTCTGTGCCCCTTTGTACCACACTTAATATGCTTTGCCTCTTTCACATAACAGCTTCCCAGTATTTGTAAGGTTATCACACCTCTGCAGATTATTTGAATGCACTGTGCAACATACTTAGTTATTTTTATATTTCCTCATAAAGATCTTTCCATGTTTGTGTTCTCTGAACTCTGCCCAGATTCTCATCCTTTTCATTCCAGAGACTGCTGAGGTCCCTGGCAATATTTCAAACTGCAGAGCGGTCAGAGGAGTAGAAATCCCTGCTAAATGATGGAGTAATCTCTGTGTTTAGCTACAAATTGTGCTGACCTTCAACTGCTGTGTTTCAAGATAGCATTGCCATCCCCGCCCTCATCTATTGTGAGTGGAACTCATGTTCTTCAGTGTGTTCTCACATTCTAATCTCTGTGTCATCTAGACCTGTGACATGACTGGCAGATGGCACCAGCCCTCTTCTGTCCATGGACTACAAACCCAGGTTTATGCACTGTATTTAGTAGCTCACTTAATTTCTTCATACACGTAATTTTCAGGGGGTTTTCAGGAGTGAGGTTCTTCAGAGCTGATGACAGTGATAAGAAGTCTTATGCTTAACCTGAATATCTTGCATCTTTCTGCAAGCACTGAATTAAGAATCTCTTTCTGAAATGAGGAGCTGTCTTAAAACCTGACTGAATACAGCCTAGTACTAATAAAACCATCAGTTTAATTTAACACGTAATAAAGCAGGTAGAAGATAACTTATCTCACTAGACCCTGTGCTCTGTGTGTTTGATGGGTCTCGTTTACTGTGATGCACACCACTGCCTACAGACCATTAGCTTTGATGGTGACTAAAACTGGAGTTATCAAGCAGTCCTCTGTGACTAACTCTCTCTACTGCATATGCTGTCGTTTATTATTAACCTGTATCAACAGTCCTTCCAGTAATTTATAAGCCATATCACATTATTCTTTACACCTGATGCTATTAAAAGTAACATTTCCAGAAAGCTTCTGTGAAATACTATATTGAGTATATACTGACACTTAGAGTCAGACTATGTGCTCTCTTCTTATACTTTCAAGCTTTTGGAAATGCAATCACATTTGGAATTACATTCTTGTAGGTGTTTATTGCCAGAGAAGCAAGCCAAAAATCTGCAATTGTCATCAGTGAGAATTTTGACATTTTGAGAGGTCTGTGATTCTTTGACATTGTTATTCATTCTGGCACTTAATGATTTCTTCATGTGTTATACAGTCACCCTAAAAATATGATTTCAAGTTTTGAAATTTACAGGTACCGAAAGCTCTTTTGAAGTGAAAAAACCCCAACCAAACCCAAAATCAAAAAAGTGAGGATTTAAAGTGTGTCTTATACCCTGTTACACTGGTGACAAAATCTAGGCTCACATAGCTCATCATGTAACTTCAATTAATACACATAATTTCAACCACTGTAATAGTCCACATCTTTATAAATTCCAGAATTTCTTAAAGACAGCAACAGAATATATTTTTTAGTTAAAAATTGGCTAACTACTATCAAATAATAATCTGTACAATAAAACTAGTAGTTTTATTTGCAGGGAGTTAAGTTATCCATACAAAGGCATAAACGGTGACCTTGCTAAGTCATCTGCTTTAGGCATAGAGTTGAATGAGGCATATTAACAGTTAAAATAGTCACAGTCTGAAGACAATTATATCTTTTCTCATTTTTCCACTAAGCTATTTTAGGGGGGGAAAAAACCCCAAAACAAAAACATATGATTCTACTTGAAGGAAGGATTGGATGTCTTTGTATAAAAAGGAGCCGTAGGTTTTTAGAGTAAAGAAATTAGACAATTTACCTCCATAGACTGTAGTCATTATTATTCGACTTGGGCTGATTTCTTAGATTTGCTCAAAGTAATGGATTAAACTCAGAGGAACACCTTTTTGTATTTTCTGATATGTGTGCAATAGGTTTTGTTAGACCAGGAATAATAGATTTAGTGATACTTAGAGATGATATTCCATTTTCTATTGAAATATGGACATTCTGTCTATCCTGAGGCCTTAAGACAAGCTTCCACTGAAAGCAAAATGACAGCAATGCCATTAAAATGTCCCAGGTTTTTTAGGACAGGGAGATCTGCCACTTGAGAAGAATATGCAAACCAACTACCTACTTATGCAGATTTGTTAAAAGTGAGATTACATGATTTTAAAATACTTTGTTCCAGTGTTTTATGATCTGGCAACTTTGATTGCTTTCTACTATTTCATACTTTTCTTGGTTTTAGAAAACAAGGTGTCATCTTCATTCCTTTTCTCTGGATATCAGGTGATGATGGTCTTAACCTTGTGCCAAACACAACTTGTTTTGGTTTAGGCTGACTGGTCAGTTCTAACCATAGTCTGTCACTAGTCTGGCACCTTTGTAGCTGGTAGATGCTGCAATGTGGCTGGGGTTCTCTCAGTTTTCATGGTTTGCTGGACAGATTCACAGCCTGTGATAAACACAGGACTGCCAGAGTCCCACACCCATATTTAAAATGGTTCATTTTGAGGCTGTTACTGTGCATGCTAGCTCAAATAAATAATCACTTGATATAACAAACAGGACTTCAAACAGGTTTTGAAGTCCAATCTGGGCTTGTGTGCCTTGAAACTTCTTATAATTTTTGCTGGGGAAATACTGAGTCCAGCCTGAGTTCCAAGCACTTGAGTCCAGCTACACACTGGGTAACTTTAGGGATAGCTGTCGGCAGATAGAGCTCTGCGGAACTCAGCGTTGCAGTTTAAGGTGGTTAAACTGAGTACGAATATTAACTCCACTGCAAGGTTAAATCATTTGAAGCCTTCTGACTCAAAGACAGCTATCAGTATGTGCATATGAAAAGAGAAAATATTTTCACTGAAAATGGGGATTCTGCTGGATTCCCACTTTCCTATCTGCTGCTGTGCTTTACTTACCTCTTTGTTAAGGGTTCAAGGGGACAGAGAACGACTTTATCTAGGTAGACCAGCTGGAATGAGACAGTCTCCTCTTGTTTTTCATTGTTGGATTTCTTTACATAAAATTCACTCTAATAGGAAATAGAGTCTATTGATAAACTGTATTAATCATAAAAACCCAATATATGGATTATATCATTATACCTCTGTCCTTCGGGAAGACTTTTCAGTGTCACCATCCTTGGTTTCCACATTGATTAAAAAATAAATTCAAATTAATTCTAAATCAAAGCAGGAAAAATGGATCTATCCTGTTTCTGTAATATTTCCCAAATGACATGATGTGGAAATAAAGTGTGATTGATAACAAAGTATAGTAAGATATATTGTACATTTTGTACATACGCAAGTATTCCTGTTTCCTTTAGTTTTGTATGTCATTAAATGTACAGAAGTCAAGATGCTTTACCAAACGGACTAAGGCTGGCTGTGAAAGACACCAATAAGGAACTTGGGTTTTCCTCCCTGCATTTCTTGGGAGTAACTGAGCAAGTCTTGCTGTTCAGAGGTGAATCTTTGCAACACTGACAATAAAATACATTTTTCTGTAGCCCCTCTGTAATCTAGCCCTGTATATGAAACTGAACGTAAATAGTCCACTAAGGTTCTCTTTATTGTCGCCTGTCTACTTTGCTGGTAGTCACTTCAAGAGTGCAGCCCTCAACATGTATTCAGCATGAGAATTTGACAGATTCATTTGACAGTCTCCAGAGACTAAATATTCCTGTCATTAATATGTTGTAATAAACTATATGTTAGAAATTAATATACATGAGACAAACACTTTAACTCTTGCAGAACTCAGTGGTTTTCTTTTACTTTTAGAATTTATCATGTTGCATTTTTTGAAGGCATGCTCTGTAGCACAGGAAGAATCTGGAGCTGCCTACAGGATTGCTGCCCAGACTAAGGTCATGTCACTGTTTCTGCTGTGTCTTGTTTGAAAAGATGAAGGAAAATGATGCTCTGTATGTAGAGTTCTCAAACAAGGTTTTTGGGCCAATAACAATTTTTTTTTAAGGATGCATTCCAGTGCTCCATAAAATATTTTCCTTATTTTTATGAAGAATAAATGAATATAAGTCTAAAAATGTCAAGGAAACTTACTTGTTTGGATTACGGAAAAAAAAATAGCAATAGCTTAAGCCTGAAAAATGTATACATCTTTCTCACACCACACTCTTGCTCTCATATCACAGCTTGTATGTAAGTCTGGAGTTTCTGAAAGTGCCAGTGGTGTATGGCTTTTGTCTCCACAGACAGACAGAGCTGTAGGCAGCACAAAGCCAGTAGCATGCTGGAGGAGTGACCAGTGTATGTTGGAAGGTGTCTGAGTTTTTGTCCTGGTGACATAAGTACCTCTTGATGTATGTTTACACAAGAAATGGATTGTGTTGAGGATAGTTGGGAAAGCATTTTCAGAGTTCGTACTACGTGTTTACAAACCAGCTTCATCTAAATTAGTGCCTGCAAATAAACGATTATTTTCCTTTGAAGTGTAAGACCCACATCAGAGGGGTATTGCAACCATGACCTTCAGTTTTAGGAGTTCTACAAGGTGGGTATTTTCCTTACAAAGACTTCTTAGATAACCTCACAGATATGGAACTAAATGCAATCCACTTAATATATGGAACAGTGTTTTATAAATTAGAGGAGTCCTGAAAAAAAGATACATATTCAAGCATGAGGTGCTAACAAGCAAGATCAACATCTACAGAGGTACAGCAGAGACTGGGTAAGGAGGTGGAAGATGTTTTCTAGAGGTTTTACCTACCAACTAGATGTAGCAAAGAGCCATTGTGTTCAAAGCCACTAATTGCTGAGGATAAAGAAGGAATGTGATTGTAGCAAAACAGTTGTGGAAAAAGGAGGCAAGACTGGAAATGAGTGTGTTGGTAAGAGTTTGCATTATGGAGGGAAAGAAAGGCACACATATGTGATATGGGGTTTTTTATGATGAGGAGAGAAGGAGTTTAAAATAACCTTCTGTTACTGCTTTGAGTAATAGAGAAGAAAATGGTGATGTACCAGCTAAAAAGCTGAGATTCAAATATTTTAATTTCTTTTGAATTTCTTACAGACTTGTGAGGAAGGGTTCTGGATAAAACTTTCATTAGGTCCACAGTTTTTATTTGCAGAACGAGATTGGTTTACTTTGGAATAGCATATAATATTCTTACCTTTCTAGGCTAGGTTCTGCCTAGAGGTCATGGCACAAACGTTTTGGTCTGTGTGTGCCAGGCTGCTGAGCACCATTTTTCCTGCCCATGGCCAGGGTGCCTGCCACCTGCTGAGGTGTTTCAGATCTCATGAGCAATTTTAGGCTGTTTGTTTCCCCATTGTGATTCAAATCTATTCAATAAACAGTCTCTTTGAAATTGCTTGCTCTGAGCTTAGTTTCTGGGCATTTCAAAAGCCAGTCACTTTCTTCTTTTGGCTGCAATCAAGACCTTGACATTTATTTTTCCTAGGGTATTAAGTTTGAATGTTTTATCATTTTTCCCCCAAGGAGGGTATGAATCTGAACTACAGAGAAGTCGTCTTTCTGGAGTTTGACCAGAAAGAGTGCTTTTCTGCCTGAGTTTAGACATCTGTTTAGACATCTTGCTGAACTGGGCCCAAGATTTGTAGCTTGGTTTTGGAGGCCAGTGAACAATAAGTGAAAATTATTCATGAACATTTTTTTTTCTAATTGTGGGAACAATATTTGCAAATAATTTATTTAGTACTTTCCAAGAAAGATTGAGCTTGATGAGGTAACCCTTTTATGTAAAAAGAATCAAAGCACAATATCCATCCCTATTAGTTTGCCTGCTTAGATTTTTAAATCTTCAAAATTAATTAAAGAGAATTTCCATAAAACAGTGTTCACAAATTAATATTTCTTTATAGTAGGGCAATAGTAAAGAAGAGTTTATACATTTGTTGTTTAAGTATGTAGAAATATGTACACATCTGACAACGAATAAGTTCTTGAAAATATTCAGGTTATAACTGCCTCAATGATTTTTTTGAAGTGTGGATAATGATTCTGGGAATTATTAAGGAAATATATACTTCATTGTGAAAATGTGTTGTCTGGTAAACTGGTGGAAACAGGCTATCAAAATTTGTACTGATGATGTGTTGTTCTTTATAAATTAACCTTTTTATTGATGGTAGTTCAGTAGTTGTGGAAAAGTGGCAAAGGTGCTTCCCTGCAGAGGTCTGTAATTACAAGGTCTTTGAATAAGTGTGTTAACCTGATGAGATATACTGTCTGCATTAGGTGACTGTATCTCATAATTCCATTGGCCTGACTATAATTCATAGTCATTTTGATTGTAAATCAGTGGGATGGGAAAGGACTGCATTTCTCTCTGTGAAAACATTATTGTGAAAAGTATTATTCTAGCTTAGTATTTCATATTCAACCTCATTTAATGACTGGCTTCAGTAAGTTTGGAATATTAATGAGATGAAAACCAACAACTTTAAGGGAAGCAACAGGTAGTATGAAAACATAGTCAAACTGACATTGAAAGCATTAAATGAATTCTTATCCTGATTTTTTTATGTAGGTACCTACATTAGTCAGATTGTTGAATCTGAACTCTCAAATGTTGTTAAAGTCATCCTACATTTGCTTTAAATAGTAGAATTTTGCATTTTTGGGTTCTCACTTCTTCAGTATGGATCTCTATTATTTACTTTCACTAAGTATTTTTAATATAAAATTTGCACCTTTAGACATAATTGTTTTGACTCAAACCTTCAAAGATTCATATCACTGCATATGATTTGCATGGAGTTTGGCCTTCTAATTCTTCTCTGATAGAAGACAGGAACATTTTTATATTCTGTGAATTTCTGTAAAACACCCTTATATAGGGCTGAGTTCAAGCTGTGTTAGGACCTAGAGTGTAGCAAATTGAGGTTTGCATGCACCCTGGTTTCAAACTAATGCAGGATCCAACCCAGTCTGTGTACTCAGGCATAAATATTGGCAAGTGCTCCCAGGTCGCAGTCTTGATGGGGCTTTAATGATCTTCATTAAGAAAGCATTCTTGGAAAACACCTTGTTGTTATTTTATAACAGAATTTTAGAAGTTTTCAGATTTTTTTGTTTGTTTGTTTTGAGAACAATATGGTAATTTAAACATATTTTAGTACTAAGATACAGCCTGAGGCTTTTTGCTTTTCCTTGCATTTGTATTCTTGTCTTGTTGTGGCAAACAGCGATCCAGAAATGTAAAGACAGGCTCTATAACCTATGAGAGCAGCTCAGTATCGAAGAATTGGCTAGATATAGTCTAAGATAAGCTACTAGGTTTCAAACTTCAACTGTGCTTTTCAGATCAGCCCAAAATACAAGTTAAGGCCTATTCCTTGCCAGCTACATGGAAATACTAGGATTCTTCTGAGTTGTAATGCCTCTCACTGCTCCTTCCCACTTGAGAATGTGCTGATGCTGAGGTAGATGTTTATGCTTGAATTCAGGGGGTCATCCAGGGATTTATCGTAGAATCATAGGATCATTTAGGTTGGAAAAAACCTCTAAGATCATTGAGTCCAACCATTAATACAGCACTGCCAAGTCCACCGCTAAACCATTTCCCTAAGTGCCACATCTACACATCTTAAATACCTCCAGGGATGGCGTCTCAACAACTTCCCGGGGCAGCCTGTTCCAATACCTAACTTCCCTTTCAGGGAAGAAATGTTTCCTAATATCTAATCTAGACCTGTGGCACAGTTCTTGTCCTGTCGCTTATTACTTGGAAGAAGAGACAAACCCCCACATTGCCACAACCTCCTTTTACGTGATTGTAGAGAGTGATAAGGTCACCCCTGAGCCTCCTTATCTTCAGGCTGAACAACCCCAGCTCCCTCAGCCACTCCTCGTAAGACTTGTGCCCTAGACCCATCACCAGCTTGGTTGCCCTCTGAACATGCTCCAACACTCCAGTGTCTTTTTTCTCGCACGATGACGTTGTAGATCTAAATTTAAAATGTCAGGCA
This sequence comes from Sclerurus mexicanus, assembly GCA_013396755.1. Lineage (NCBI taxonomy): Eukaryota > Metazoa > Chordata > Aves > Passeriformes > Furnariidae > Sclerurus > Sclerurus mexicanus. The sequence continues at coordinate 2,076,401 of VWZF01002844.1, forward strand.
GTTCTTTCTCTCTGGCTACCAGTGTGAGCACTAGTGAGAGCACTACAGGAACCTCCAGATCTTCAACATTAGGTTCATTTAGAGTGATGGAGGTGTCTCTTCTGAGAAGTCTCATAGCTCTTGTCTTTAAGAAACTGTATAAATAGCAACAAAGAAGAGATAATAACAGTAAATATTAAACAAAGGCTTTAAAGGAAAGGTCTTTATGTTCCTATTTCAGGTCCTTAAATATGTGTTCTGTTCCTCCAGATTAGGAAGAAATTTCTGAGAACCCACTTACCCCAAAATTGCTGACCTCCTTTCTGCTGAGCCATGGGCCAGTTAGGAGGATGTAAGTACGATGGGGCATGAGTGGTGGTTCAAAAGTGAAGTGTTATCTCACTCCACTTGGAATTCATCTCGAGGTAAAGGGCAGCCAGTCATACCAGTGACAGGGCTCTAAAATCAATATACAGCATCTGATCAACAAAAGTTTCCGAGATGCTACTGTGATACACATTTTGGCTGACTTCTGAGGCCACTCTCATTTGCAAGTTGGCATTCAAGGCCAGTGTTTGCCTACCAATCCTTTTCTCCATCACCATCCCAAAAGCACAGAGATGTGTTTAGTTTGCTTTGCCTGCTAGCCAGTAGGCATCCACAGCTGCAAGGTTAAACTGCCCCCTTTGCTGTACCTGTCGGGGGATGTTTGGTGCAGGCATTTAATTGAATAGATGTGGAGATGGACCACAATTTTATCTAGGATAGCACCTTAAATCTCCCTTTATACCTCTTGGTGTCAACAGAAGTATGTCTGAATGTGCCTGAGTTTGACGTTTTCCTGTTTGTTCTTGTGTTTATCTCCATTGAATGCATGTCCTCCTACAGGGGGAAAGGAATTTCTTAGTAACTTTACAGTTAAGTATCATTGCTAAGAATTTACAAACAAGTGCATCAATAACCCACATATTATTCAGTCTCACACCTTAGTTTCAGAGTAGAAAAAACTGTTCTGCAAATACATAGCAGCATCCAAATTTGGTTTTCTTCTAATTTTTTGATCAGTACCAATTCTTTAAGCTGTTTAGTTTTCTGTGACACTGGAGTAGCAAAGTCTGGTGTATGGGCTAAAGCTAACTTCTGGAATGGCAGCCAGAAGAAATACAGAGGCGACAGCATGGAAAACACAGTCCCAGTTGTTCTAAATGTGAGCATTGTGCCCTGGGACCCACTGAGATCTCAGCTGTTATTCAGTATTTTTCCTGTCCTCAACCTGTACTTTAGGTTGTCCAGATGAGAACAGATGAGAACATCCAGATTAGATGGATGTCATGGATGGATGTTACCCAGACAAGAACAGAGCTGGAAGGAAAATGTAAAACTTAATAATTTCAGGAGAAACTGGAGAAAGTTGAACATTTATATTCAGTCTGAGACATTGATTTTGCCTGTTAAATGTGAAAATGATGGATTACTAATGTTCTTTTCATTAATTGTCTTGTTAACAATAAATAGCCAAACTATGTTAACTTCTGGAGTGCTTTAGTGCAGTGATTAGGTAACATGTGTCCCTTAGAATTTTAATGGATATGTGTTTTTATGGCACAATTATGTGGAGAAAGTAGTCTCCCCAAGTGAGTATCACCAAACAACTCAATTAGGACCATGCATATAATTAGCAGTTAAGTACCTTTCCTGATAAAAATTCTTTCAGCTGTTTCATGTTTATCTAGAAGAACTGGAATTATTTAAAAAAGAAAAGCCAAACTGTTGCATTTCTTTAGAAGTTCTTTGCCAATGGGTTTTTTGTGTATATGTAGTGAACATGTGAATGCATTTTTTGTGTCCTGAGTCAGGTTTTCCTGAGATCAAATGAGGCAGATGTGTAGAACAAGAGAAATGAGAAGGAATAAAATTTCCATTGAAGTGTCAGAATCTGTTAAAGAATGGGATTGTCCTCCGTAACTGTGCAGAGCCATGCTAAATTTACCTTTTAAGATGTACTGTTAAGGTATGAAGAGCTCCTCTGGAACGGTCCTCTGATTGCACTGCCTTAAATGCAATGGGAGAGCAACAAATGGAGGATTTAGTCCCCTGGAGAATTTAGTCCACTGGATTTGTTCTTCTAGCTACCACCTGAATTTTAGGTACTTGGACCGTATTCTCAAGTGTCTTTGTGCCATTAATTATTGATTTAGAGGACAAGGACCCTGGAAGACTTCTGCATAGAACTCATGTCTTACCAAAATTTGGCACCTAGCATCTCTCTTGGAAGACTTCCTGCTTTTATTAAATTGTTTAGGAAGCAGGCACAGATGCAGGAGGTTTGTGTTGTCTACTCATCTACTCATTTGTGTACATCACTCATCTACTATTTGAGTGGGTTCCCTTCAGGCAGGGGATTGTTTCTTCTTACGTGCTTTTAGAACACCAGGCTCTGCTGAATCTTTTTGCAGTGGCTTGGAGCAGCACTGTAGTGTAAACATTCAATGTTAGTATCTGTGATGGCTCTGATAATCAGGATGAGACTCTTACCTGGCTGTGAGCCAGATCACATCCAGGCTGTTATTCCACTTCTCCCACCTCCTTGTGCGATATCCATTTAGAAAAAACCTCAACACTAAACATTATCTGTTTACTATATATAAAGCAACTGATTGTCTTCTCTTTACTTGGAAGGGGGATAGGACTTCTATTAGCATTTTTGCCAGTAGACGTAAGAGTGTTGAGAATCATACCACTTAGAGAAATCCTAATACAAGATGTTTCTCTGGAACAGTCTTAGTTTTAAGATCAAGTTCTAGAGGGCAGCTTTTTCTTTCTTCAGCTTGTATAAAGTTTCATTACGTGTTCTGCTTTTATGTTTTATGTTTTATGTTGTTATCGCAACAACAAGCTTCTTGGCTGAAAAATCATTTATTCCGGGTGGCAAATGTTTCATTATAGTTAACAATAGTGAGGTTTCTTTCAACATGAGGTATAATGGAGGTAACACTGCCAAGAGAAGTTAAATTATTGCTTCCACATTATAAGCCTGAAGCGTTGAGGTTTGCTGGATATTTTTTATTTCATAGCAAGTTTGACTAGTAGCAGAAAAATTAACAGTTTTCAGAAAGTGTAAATTTAATAAAAGGCACCTTTATGCCTCATCATTTCCATACCTGCAAATTTGCTTCCAGGAACTGTAACATACATTAGCACATGCTAATCCTCCAAAAAAAAAAAGAAAAAAGGATAATAGAAGTCAGTGAAAATATATTTTAAATGCCTTTAAAATACTGTGAAGATTACAGAGTCTATTTAGAAATTTCAGTCACGAAGAGATTTCATTCTCTTCAACGTTTCTCAGAAACACAGTATATTAATCTGTTTTGTCTGATTAATGTCAGATTCAAAGTCTCTTCATGATTTATTTTCATAGAAACAGATGTTATCATTTGTGGTGGAATGGAGACATATTCTGGGCATTATGTAACCTCCTTTGGCATTAACTTATGCTACATATTTTTCCTTCATTTTGCCACAACATTGTAATTGTACCCAAATGGTCCTCAACATGTTTCCATAGATATTTGACATGTTCAGACTTTGTGCAATGTATGCTTTGGTCTCACAGATAACTCTTGTTTTTAGACTCTTGAGAACTGCTACACTCGTAGTTTTCAAATCATAATTGGTACTGGTTATAACACAGCAGTTTTGTTCACATATGTCAGTGCTGTCCACCAGCTCTGCTTTTGTAAACTCTGATGAGTCATGCAAAATCTCTGCTTGCCACTGAAGTGTTCATGGAGCACTCTGGACTCAATTAGTGTGACCCCTCTCCACACCTATAGGAGTGTTGGGAGGAGAGGTAGGGGATTGAAGGTGAAGGCTCAGGCCCAGGCGAGTGAAAGAACAGACGATTTGGAAAACTGTATGAGCATGAAGTACCTGTTGAGAAACAGCTGGGTGCTGGAGCTTCCCTAAAGATAGTTTGGCCTGATGTGACACTTCTGTGTTTATGTTACAGTTTGAGGTTCTCTTGCAAAAATTGCTGCTCTACTTGCGCCCTGCTAATTAGCTTCAAGTGTTTTTTAATTAGCTCGGCCCTAATCAGAAGACTTGTCATAGCACTTGTAGCCAACTGATTTGAACGTATTTTAAGTCACTGAAAGCAGAGATCTACCTGAAATATTTTTTTGTGCTACCCCAATCTATTTCTAGCTCCTGAGATGAGAAGGAAGGAACAGATCCAAAGCTGGCCTTGTACAGGCACAACAATTCTTTGACCTGTCGTTTGTGGAGGGCTTTTTGTCTTTCACAGGCTTAATTTCTTGCTGTGTTTCTTTAAAATCCTAGTGTTTCTATGGCCAACCTCAGCTGGCAGGGAAGGCAAAGGAGTCAGATTTCTTTTGAAGTGAGGACGATTGTTACTTCAAAAGCAGGTCAGCGGATGGGCTGGGAGTGGGAAACGACATTTCATTTGGATGTTTTGAGAGGCATGAAAACCTCTGGGTTGCAGCACCAATGTATGTAGGAAGGGCTATGCTGTGTAAGCCAGACAGAACAGGCTGAACACCTCAAAAGGTACAAGAGAACATCTTCTAATCTTCTCATAAATGTATTCTACAAGCCCCCCTGAGATAAATATAGGAGCCTGTGTTGGTACTAAGCTAGGGCAGTGTTATGTAGAACCACAGGTGCCCCAGTCACTCACTGGATTTGATGGAGGAAATCTACATCGGCCGTTCCCACTCATTAACTGTAATTTTTTTCAGTGGAGAAGTATGGGAAATGAAGAACAAGAAATTATTATCTAGTAGTCTCCATCCTCTCGATTTATTTTATAAAATTTCTAATATGCAGGCCTTGCATACAAGTGGAACAGATTACAGCTGCATGGCCTTCATATTTTTTATCAACTATTGCTGATGGTAATTTTCCCAAACTAAAAAAAAAAAAAAAGAGAGAAGAGGCAATATGTGTAATTTTGTTATCTTAAGCAATTTTAAATAACTCCTTATTGTGGCAAAACAGTTAAAAGACATTGAAAAAAGTAAACAAATTTTTTGGTAATTTTTGAATGGAGACAGTTTGAAAATCTTCAGTCTTCTGTAGATACAAACTGGTATCTCCATGTCCAGAAAGCAAAATTATGGGCATGATCTTTATCAGCTCATGTTGCAAAGAAGATCAGAACAGGGAAAAGGATAGTTAATAGGAAAAGAAAATGTAATTTATGAGTGTCTCTGTTTCAAAGTTGTAAACTGACATTTGAAGAAAAAAATCTTCAATAATTCTTAGGTTGTTCAGTTTTTGTTGAACAAAGTAGCAGTTTTGCTACCAACCAAAACCAATCTCAAATTAGGCACAAACCTGCAGGCTGTTCTGCTTCAAAACAGAGCATAGGCCAAACATATGCAGTAGGTAGACTAATAAATTTTTTAATAGCAATTAAAGTATTTTTCTCCGTGTTCATACACTTGAAAGGGTGTTTCAGGCTTTCCTTTTTAAGTTCAAAAGCAGATATGCTGGGATAATTGCACTTCATTGTTGCAAAAGGACATGAACCTCTAGAGGAGTTTGACTCCTGCCAGGGCCACATGTGCTGTTGGCTAACAAGAGTGTTGTCAATGCAGCAGTAGCAGCTGACTTTTTAGCTGTTTATCTTTAAATTTCAGTCAATGTTTACCTGTAACAGTATGCTCAGAAAAGGGAAAGCACTGGCAAGTTCTGCTTTCAATTGTGGCAGAGAGGAGCATGAAGATTTATGTGACTTGTGGGTTTAAGCCACAGCTGACAGATAAATTCTTTGCATGCAAATGTATTGATAAAAATTAGGTTGCATGCAGGAGGATGCACGTTTTTAATATGTGAGCTCAACACAACACATTTAGTAGCTGGGCATGGCTGTCTGAAATTAGTAGTTCATCATGGTGCTTTAACTGGAAAGTAACAGTATTATCTATCTATTCCTTCTGCAGAATGGCAATAGTTCATGATAGCATATTGATTTGGAGGACTTTTATCTAACTCTCCAAGTTTGAAAGATTTAGTATCTCTGACCTCTGCCTGTGGTTCATCATGGTTTGCAGCATTCGTTTCTTGCAGCATCAGCCTTAAGTGTATAGTAGGTAATAAAATGTATCTTCAGGCTGCTAATAAATGAGGCCAGGTAGAACTAGAGTTGTGGGATGTTAGTTTATGGGCTAAATATCAATCTCATATTTTCCTGCAACCATTGGAGGGGACTGGACTCACTGATATGGTGCCTCCCATTCCTTTGATCCTGCCAGAATTCTTTTCAACAAAAATTCCAGGAGGCTTGATGATGTTAAACTTGCTGAAAGCTTTTGTTAAAAAGTCCCTTGCAAACAGTGCCTGCAACTGCCACAGATTAGTGGTTTAGGCTGCCTTAATAGTCACCATCATAGGTATTAGCAAAAACAGGTTTTAATATGAATTGGTGAAAGTGGCTTAACAGGCCAGGTTCGCTCTAATGCTACATAAATGAAGCATACAAGGAAAATAGGATTAAAATAAATTTTGCATGATTTACAAAGGGGTCAGGGATGCAAAAGAATAAGGTTGCGAGGGATAAGGGAGATTTCTCCACTGAGTCTTGAGTTTTGGAGTGGACCCCTTTGCTTTCCAAACTTCTGATGCAACCTAGTTGCAGCTCAATACAAACTTGGTCTCCGACTTGGTCAATGGAATATCTAAAGGATTTAACAGGGAAATCCTGCTGTTGAGTCACAAGGTTCAGAATAGACCCTCTTGCCTTCTAAAGTTCTGAAGGAGCCTGGCTGTGGCTCAGTCCAGTTTTAGCCTCAGAACTGGAGGGTTTAGCACCACTCAGTAATTGACTAATTTAACATTTACAAAGTGATTCAATAGGAATAATCACAATATAATCACAAGATTAACTCAGTTTTCTGTAGGGTGTAAATTCCACTTGAGTGTCAGTGAAATACTGACATTAAATGCCTCGGCATTTCTCAATAGGAGAGGCTTGAGCCTCAAGAGATATCAGCCCAGACCCTGTCATAAGCTTTTGGTGACTAAGTATTGCAGCTTGAGAGTTTGTGAGCTCTCAGAGGCATCCTACTCTGAGGAAGAAGCTGGTGCAGCCTGCTGTGGTCCAGGAGAGTTCAAAGGGCCTCACTTAGGATCTCTGTTTGTGGTCATAAGGTGATTGGCTTCAGTCATTAATCAATTTCCATCCTTACCATAACCCAAGTTGCTAATTCTTTAAATTTTTCAAAAGTCCAGTAACAATGGGGTACTATTCCACTGGAGTTATGATTCAGGTGAGTAATGTTCCAAGGCTATTAGGGGATAACTGATTATTTCTCATGGTCAGGCAGCAGATGTTTCTGATACGAACAGTGCCACTCCACCTTAGCCATGCAAGCATTCCTGGTGTGGTCAACGGACACTTCAGTCCCCAAGTCATTATACAAAGGGCAAGGCCTAACAAGAATTCCTGAGGTCACAGAACAGGCTTGAGGAGGTATGGCAGGTGGGTGGGGGATGCACCACCACAGAAGCCCTATACTGAGACTGCAGAGGACTGACATCATTTTGGGCTCTTTCTCTGATAGAAAGTCTGGCATTCCTAAGTCTATATCATATAACTTTCCTGGTGCAGTTTAACAAGAAGAATAAACATTTAGTAGGTGATACAAAACTTGGACAACAATGTCCTGTCTCTGCAGAATCAATGGCAAAATTTTAACTTTATCTCTGGAGTCACTTGGTGTGTTTGTACTGGCTATAGGTATGATGGTTGTCACTAGGTAAGCTAACCTATGTGTTCAGAAGATTAGGCTGATCATGTTAAAAGACTGATGTATTCATAGTTCAGCTATTGTCTGAACCACCCCATCTGAAAATAATCTTGTGCCATACTCTGCAGAGAACACTTGCAGTGACTACTCATTGGCTGCAACGAGGTAAGTTGAGATCTGTGCTAGAGGACACAGAGCAACCCCATTGGAAGAGGAAGTAATTTTCCATAAGGACAGTAATCTTCCATCTGCTACCTGACCCTTCTTAGGAAGTGGAATACTGGGCCAAATTGTTCCCACGTGTCTGGCGAAGGGGGCTCTGCCCTGGGGCCCTGGTGCATGTGCGGGAGGTCTTGCATTCATAGATTCATTGAATCATAGAATGGTTTGGCTTGGAAGGGACCTTTAAAGATCGCCTAGTACAATACCCCTGCAAGGGGCAGGGCCACCTTTCATTATATCAGATTGTTCAAAGCCCTGTTTTGAACACTTCCAGGAATGGAGCATTGATGGCTTCACTGGGCAACCTGTTTTCAGAGTCCCACTATCCTCATCGTAAGAAATGTCTCCCTTATGTTTCATCTAAACATACCCTCTTTCAGTTTAAAACCATTACCCCTTGTTCTGTGAGTATAGGCTCTGGTAAAAATTCTCTTGCTTTCTTATGAGCCCCCTTTATATATTGAAAGGCCATGATAAGGTCTCCCTGCAGCTTTCTCTTCTCCAGGCTGAACAACTACATTTATTCCAGCGGAGCCATTTGGCCTTGTGTTGCTCAATATCCACCCTTCCTGCCACAGTGTATATAGCTGTGGCAGTTGCTAAGCATGTGAGGGATGAGGAAATGCTAAAATAGCAATGCTTTTCAAACAATAGAAATTAAATAAAAAATAGTGGTGCTTATAGCGTAGTATGGGACTACTTGCTATTTTTAGCCTGATCGTGCTTTTGTATTGCTGCCTATTGTACATGCATTTGTGCATCACCCAGTTTCACAGTTAAATCAGAAAGGATGAAAAGCAACAGAACATGTAAAGGGATTCAGAGTTACAGATTGCAGAGCTAACAAACCCTTCTGATCTGCAGTGCCGTAATTTGTACTATGTTATGGCGCACTGGGTTTCAAAGCAATCCATAGTCACTAGCTGGAAAAGTTAAAAGTTTGTTTCAGGCTGATTGTGAAGAAAATGGGTTATTTCAGCACGTAGCATGTGTATTACCTGCCTTTGTTAGATTATCATGTTTTACATTTGACTCTTACTAATCCTTTTCAGGCTTTATCAAAATAGAAATCACAGACATAATTTTCATTCCTCCCCATATAAACTGGATATTATGAAAAGACAATGAAGACATTCTGGGAGGTAAAACCTGATCTGATACATCCTTGTTATGCTACCTTACCCTTTATTGTTCAGGATTTTGGCTAAATACATGAGTAAATGTCAATTAACTTAGTAATTACTGTAACACCAGTGAAGGCATGACTATCAGTAACTCCAAAGTAACAACATTGTCAGGACTTCCATGTTTTCACTTGGTTACAAATCTGTTCATGTTATTGCTGAAAGTGATATGTTTTAAAATAATATTCTTTTAAAAATGTAACATAACTGCCACCACTCCCCACCCCTCATCAGAATTCCCTTCTGCCAGTTGAAGTGCTGTACCAGGAGATTGTTCCTGGTGACAGTGACATGGTGCTCACATGTCAAAAGGCCTTCTGATGGCTTAGAAAAGAATAGCAGTTTCCCATTTTCAGGAGCTATCTTGCCAAGTCAATATTGTGGCTGTTTTGAAATTAATTTCTTTCAAAAGCACAACAGAATAAAGCAATTTCCACAAATGCCAAGAAAACACGTCTGTGCATGCCATAAAACTAAAACCCGAAATTTTACCTGAGATTAGTTAAGCAATCACCTGTTCCTTTTTCCTCTTTCTCTCAAGAGAAAGTTAAAAAATAAGAAGTAGCAAACTAGCATGGCATTTAAAACTAGGGAGGTTTAGTGGTTATACTCCTAAATGAAGAGTTCAGGGTATAACTAAACAGAAATTTGCTATGTAACAGAGAACATTAAGGCTAGAATGGAAATACAGCAGAAATACTTAAAAGAAATGGCAGTGTCCTTTCTCTGTAGGGCAGTCGGGACTGCATTTTATCACACAATATGTCCTTGTAATTCTAGGTTTAGTGATGAATAGTGGAAATTCCTCTCAGTTGTGGATCTTTGTCTCTGTCCAGGTATCAGGTGCAGTATTATAGAGTTCATCCCTGTTGGAAAAAGGGAACAAGGGGAAGCTATTTGAGGGTGCATCGGAGGGTGGCACACAATGGAGGACATTCAGGAGCCATGCCAAGCAGGTGTCCTGCACCAGACCTGTTCTCATATCCCCTCTTGCCCTAAAAGTGACTCCTTTTCACACTGTATGGACAATGGCCCCTTTCCCTTCATGGAGTCAGATAGGTGACGCAGAGCATGGAGGGAGGGAATGGAGAATATATGAAGCTCCTGTTTACCGTGCTTAGTCAAGTCTAACATCAACATATTGTTCTCTGGGTCTTAAAAGAGCATCTTGGTAACTTAGACCTGGTTCTGAGTCATTGGGAAGTGGCCTCCTGGCACTCTGCATTGGCTTTTCCCAGAGTAGCTGGAATGTTCCTGAAGATCTTCCAAAGGCACTATACTCCTGATACAAATCAAACCAGATCTATCAGAGGCATCCCAGTCTGTGCATTTTTTTTATTTATATGTTCTGTAAATGTACTTTTTTTTCAGAACTGAGAAGAAATATATAAGCAGATACTGGAAAGAAGTGAAAGTTGGAGACTTTGTGCAGCTTCGCTGTAATGAAATTATACCTGCTGACATATTGCTGCTCTCCTCAAGTGATCCTGATGGGCTGTGCCATATAGAAACAGCTAACCTGGATGGTGAAACTAACTTAAAACAAAGACAGGTGGTGAGGAGGTTCTTGGAGCTGGTAAGTCACCATTCCTAACTCATTTAAAATAGGAATTTTTTTCAAGTAAGCAGCTGTTTACCAATATACTCCACACCAGCTAAATCTGATTGTTCCAGTAGTGCTCATGAATTACTGTAATGGTTGTCATTAAAATGGTAGCACTTGCCAACAACTGACCTCATCATAGTATCAGAAGTTTTACCATGATTTTTCCCTGAATCTGAATAGGAATTATTGGGGGCAATTGTGTGTGGTTGGAAAATGTTGGGAGTTTTTAATGGCTTCTATTGTAGCTTGATTCTTGAAAACACATTTTAAGTGCCCAAGGAGAAAAAACTTAAATATAAACAAATGCTTTTCCTGCCTGCAAACCAGCTCAGTTTCAATTAGCAATTTGCCTGAAACTGTGTTGCAGAATATCCCTCCAGCACTTGGAGCATTAAAGCTTGTAAGATTTAAAGGGGCAGCATGCATGCATGCTGTAGGTATCTGCACTCAAGAACTGTTTTACTGCTCTCTCACTGTGCTTATCTCTCCCCAACAGCACTATTTTGAAACAAAACATAATCCAGATCAGTTACTGTCAGCAGAATTAGAGGAAATTACCTGAAGTTTTACTTGCTTTAATGATCTTACTGAAATACTATTTATTTGTATGCCCTCTTCTCCCATCCATCTTGCCAGCTAACTCCAGTTTCCTGTGTTTGTCAGGAAAAAAATTACTTTTCAGAGCTCAGTGACATCTTTTTTCCTAGTAGCTCTTCTCATTTGAGAGATTTTGCAAACAATGGGAGCTGCTGCCCTTACCACTGTTGTCAAAGGTAACTACAGAAGCCTGGAATTGCACTGAGGTAGATCAGTATTAATTAAGTTACAATCCAACCAATGGGATAAAAGTCAGTGTGCCTTGCAAGCAATTCTTTATGGTAGATAGAGCCTTTCTCTGAATAGCTTATAAAAACATGAGATAAAGACTTGTTTAATCATTAGTGATTTCCACATAGAATTTAGACATGATATGGCAGCTACCAAAATGCAGCAGAGTAGTGATTCAGCTCTGTTCCTGAAAGCTGGCAGACTGAGAGGGCATCTGCCAATCCCACAGATTCCCCTTCTTCTGTGAGCTGTGGCACCTAGATGTGTGCCTGAGCCATCAGTTGTGGAGGTACTTCTTTGTCTTCAGCCAGCGATCACATGCATACATTAATGTAGTAGGAAAAAACAGGAGAGAGTACCCCTGCAATCTCATCTTTGGCATTATTTGATGAGTTTTACATTGCTGATCCAAATGAGTCAGCTACAGACTTCAGTTCTGAATTTTGTACAGCTTGGCAACAACTATAATCTTTAGACTGTTGTGTGGAAGTGAGTGGCAGTGCCATTTCCCCCTCCAACAGGTTAAAGGTTATCAGAGACTGAATTGGGCCCCCTTGGAGAAGAAGGCTGAAGAGACAGTTCTTGCCTAGGGAAGCATTGCTAGCTTTATGTGCCAACCACATCAGGGTGTATATGGCATGGCTTGCTGAGCACACCCTGCTTTTCTGAGGAAATCAGTTTCCAGAGAGGTACTACTTACAGTCAGCATTGTAGACACCTAGCACACTTTGGATTTCCAGCTCATCCTCCTTACATATCTTAGTTCTATTATGATTATGCAACTTTTCTATCTCAGAAGTGTGCTTCAAAAAATGGGGATAAATCGTTTGTAGAAATAAATTTCAGATCACAAGATGCCATGCTACAATAGCAGTGAAGTCCATAGTAAATTATCAGGAGTTAAGCTGGGGTCAGTGACAGAAAGCTCATTCATTCCAATGAAAACAGCACTGGTCCTCAAGGAGTCAAGTATTGAAAGAGAGATTGTAAAAAACCACATGTGACTACCTCCCCTCTCTTAAAATAGCTGAAAAAGCAGGAAACATCCAAGCCAGGGTTCCTGAGTCAACTAAGTTGTAGGCAAAGTGCACGCTTGGAAGTACTAAGTCTTCAGCAACTACAGCATCACAGAGCCTCTCTGTAACAGCACCCTGTAAGTTATCTAGCAGAATACTTGGCATCCTCAGTCAAGTCCTGGGCAAAACCTGTCTTAGCACACTGTTAATTCATGTAGCAACATTAACTTTCACACTCCATGCTAATAGGGATAGGCTCATACTGGTTCTTGAAGGTGTTGCCCTGCTGAGAGACAGCAGTGGGATAGAGGGAGTTGCTTGGGAAATGTTGGATGAACAGTGGGACCACAGCCAAGTAGCATAGAATAGCAAGGTGATGCCTGTCTGTTGGACTGAAGTGTAGTTCCTGTCTGGATGTCTTAAGTTGTGACAACTGGAGAGAACTTACTGCTAGACCTCATAAAATGCTTTGGATGACCAAAATTTTCTTGGAAATAGTGCTAACCATCCTTTTGCCACACCTCAGAGAAGCTCATTTCCAAATCTCATACAGGACCTGTTCAGACATTGTCCAAGAATGCTTTTACATTTTTTTATTAATATTGTGATCAGCAGAACAACTCTCCGTTATGTGTATAGCTGTTTGGTTCTGTGTCATTCTGCAGTCCTGTTGTTCAAGCAGGAAAACAAACAAATAGATTATGTAGTTGTGACTCTCTCTTTCCCACACTGCTAAACACTTTCCCTACCTCCCTTACAGAATGATGTGCCTTGTCATGTGGTTTATCACAGGACAAGAAACAGATTTCTTTGGAAGCTTCTTCTTAAAATATCAGCTGTCAATAGCTGTCTTTGAATAATGTCTCTGTAGCAGTATCTCAGGTATTTAAAAGAAACTTTTACAAAACTTGGCCTGTCTGTGCTTCGTATATGGGCTACATGGTAACTTCTGAGCACATGCCAGTGAAGCAGGTCAATAAAGGATAGCTGTTTCCATATCAGTCACTCTGCTGGGCATGGGAACAGAGTGGGGGTGGCAGTAGGAACAGTTGCTTTAAGCTACTTTTATGCTTTCCTGATTCTGTTCCTGCCCTGTGCACACCCATGCAATTTACAGTCCCACAGGTCTGCACTGTGCTCTCACAGAGAGCCTGGTACTCAATCTGAGGTCGCTGAAGTGGGGTGTGCTCTGCACAGTCCTCTCACAACCACAGCATTTTCTTCAGATGCTCTCTCCAAAGGCCAGCAAGTCCAGTGCTGTTACGTTGGGTACAGCTGTCTGCTGGAAGGGGCGCTGTTCTGCTCTCATCCTCTGAAGGATCTTTGGGTATCTCTTTTCAGCATTGACATCATATAAGGTCCATAGTCTCAGAGAGTAAAAGGTCTTATGGTTTCTCCCTTCCAAAGCTTTCTTCAGAAAAAAATACCATTCTGATATCTTTTTAGCTTGACTCTTGAAGAAGCAATAAGCAATTATAGAAGCTTTTCTGTATTCTTGTCTCCAGTGCTTTGCAGGCGTTATTTTACTCTAAACATATGCTCAGAAGATCCAAGATCAGCATTTATGGGCTTGTGAATTCCAAGAAACGGTTTTTCTTTATAGTGCAAGTGACCAGAAATACTGTTTATTTTAGTGCTGCTTTGAATTGTCTGAGTAATTTATAGTAGGCTGGGAACATACTGCTTGTTAGCTTTGCATGTTTGTTAACGAATGGGATCCATTTGAGATAAACCTGTACTTTCTGTACATGATTCTACACCATACCAATACACAATCAGTGAGAAGCATCACTGATATATTCCTCTGTGGCTTCCATGTCTGAAGACATCAGTTTGAATCTATACCTTGTTGTTGTACACTCAAAATAGTCTGTCAAGAAAAAAGAAAATCACTCAGTGAGTAGGTTAAAAAGAAAAAAGAAAACAGAAGGGTTTTCAAAGGCCTTGACCATTTTTTCCTCCAAATCTTTAAATACTTGTTCTGTTATTCTGCTACTACAGCAACAGGATGTGCTAAAAATGTTTAAAATGGTCAGAAACATACTATGTCATACTATGTCCCTTACCAAAGGGGTAGTGCAATGTCTCCACCCGGAAATACAGATCAAGTCCATGGGTGCAGTGTGACACAGTGGCAAGTGCAGTTAGGACAAAGCCCTGTGCTAAATCCCACCATGAGTGATCTAACAGTGCTAGCAGTGACCAGTAAACATCTCTTGGAAAAAATAAAACCAAAACAACTGTTTCTTGGTATTCTACCAGTTTCCTTCTAATTTCAAACCCACCCTCACTGCTGCTGAGTTACAGCTGCCTTTTCTGGTGTGCTGGGTCTAATAGGAGACACAGTAGTAGGCAGGAGGAATCAATGTGTTTTCTGTGCTACTCTGCAAGCTGCCGTGCCACCACACCCTCCACAGTTGCTTATGGAATGTTTTCCATCCATCTGAGACATCATGTGCAGCCACTCTTCAGAGAGTGGATAAGCAGATACAGCTTGGGCTGCGAGAGCTGAAAACTCCCTTTCAGATTTCATAAACTTGATTTAGGATATTTTGATAGTATGAATCTAGACTCATGAAAAACATTTACATTTCCTTGCCCCAGTGTTTTTGCTCACTATGCCTTTTAACAAAATCCACAAAGACTCACTGTGGATTCTGGAGCAGCTTATGGTTTATTAACCACTGCCCGTGTCCTGGATGTTTATGTGGAAAGCTTCAGTTCAGCTGAACACTAAGCTAAATGTAGCAGCTGCCATCCCTTGTGAGAAGGTGCCTGTATCCTTCTGAGAGTTCGTGGGGCTAGGGAGTGCATTTTTTTTTTATTTCTCATTTTCTCCTAAAAGCAGAACTTAGTTCAAAACAAGCTTATACTAGCATGATTAAACAGACTTAGATAAGCCTTGCAAATGACTTTGTGACTGCTTATTTACTTGTCTAAGAAGCACATCTGAATTTGTTGTCTGCCTGTTTGGGAGGTTCATTTGCATGCAGACTAGCACAAAAAAACCTCCTGAGTCTGATTTCCTCTCAAGTTAGTTTGTGAACCTTTCTGGAAAATGTATAAATGCAGAGCCTATGCTTACTGCAAGCACATTTGCTCATCTGTCCTGGCCTGAAAGTTGGGTTCAGTTGACTGATCCAGCTTTTGTTCCAGCCCTACCTGTTCCTGCAATGTGTTGGAAATACACTGGCTACATCTGGACTTGGAGAAAACAGTCCCAGAGCTCCCTCTTCCAAGGATTAAGCCATTTATACCATTTCTTTCTTTCCCTGTGAGTCCTTGGCGGACGCTGGCCCAGAAGAGAAGTGAAGATTGCTTTCTAGAAGGGCGGCATTGTCAGCCTGACTGTTGGTGCCTCCAGGCTGCTCTGTGTATGAAGTACTTTGGCAAGGGCAACTCAGGCTTATTGCATGTAAACAACTTACAGGGCAGCCTTGGTATCTCAGTGTAGATGTTGCTTTTGCATTCAGATTTATTCCCTCAGGAAAAAGGAAAAAAAAAAAAAAGCTATTTTCAAATTTCAGTTTAGCCTAAATTGAACTAAGATTTCTTGTGCAGCAGTCTGCATTGGCTACACTAGCCCAGTTTGAGAGAATAGCTGAAGTTGAACCAGCTGAATTTCCAGGCAGACTAGTTTTCAACTTACCTGTTGATACGAGCTTGTTATCTCAAAGAGTCTCATTGGCTCTTCTAAAGCAAGACAAGAGCAAGTATAGTTATACTCTTCCTGTTGCTTCTTGTCCTACTAGTATCCTCAGGCTATCATCCACCTGCAATTTAGTGGGAATAGGACACTACTATAATCAAGTAAATGTGAACTAATCAGCATACTCAGTGGTGTTGGACTCAGTGTTGTTTTGACTGTAAGTAACAGGGTAGAATCAGGCAACAAGAACAGTGACTGTCTCTCCAGCATCTTTTGGCAGTTATCCCTTGCGTCTTTCTTTTTCGCATTATTTTGAGAAGGTTCATAAGGTGATGAAAAGTGGCTTGAAAATTCCAGATATGCACATGTTAAAACAGCAGATCAGTGCTCCATCCCACACATGCTGCCAAAATTAGATTTCCCTAAGGAAAAAGAAAGTTTAAAAAAACCAAACCAAACAATCAAAAGTAAACAATGGTTTTCCCTCTGCACTACCAGAATATAAAATTAATTTTTTTGTTTTGTTTGGGTTTGGGTTTTTTTGTTTTTGTTGGTTGGTTTGGTTTGATTTTTTTGTTTGTTTGTTTGTGGGTTTTTTTGTTTTTTAGTTTTACAGTTTAGCTGAATGTTTCAGGAAAACAACTCTTTTTTAAAAGACCTGTTTGTCTGTGCAAAATGCAAGCATATCACACCCTGTGAAGGCCTTTTGTTCGAGGTCATGCCTTAAACGTTCAATAGGTTTCTTTGAGGAGAGGAGAATTGCTATGAAAATCTCCACACCTATATTGTTGTATCTTTTTTTGGATAGTATCATATTCAGAGATGACTTGCATAGAAACCATCGATGTGTCTAGTTAAAGAGGAAGCAACTACTGCCTGTTTAACAGAGAAACAAATGTATAACAGATGGGTGCAGAACGACCTGCTACAGAGCAGGACCCAGGTCAGTGCCCTGGCAAACTCTTTTTGTGAACTAAAAATCTTAAACGAAGGCTGAGAACAATTTTTTACTCCACACTTTACCATGGCATTTAGTCAGCACTCTCACACTGAGAGGAATGGGGAAATAAAAAACTCAAGTGTGGTGGTTCACTTCCTCCTTGGTCAGCCTTGAGACAGGTTATCATCTCTTTCTAGTTTCCATTGTGCAGGTGTCCAGGCCACAACTTTGAGTTTCGAGAGAGGTTCATTAGAGGGACAAAAAATTGAATAACTGTAAGGAGAAAATTTTGTATATAATAATCTAAGCATTGGAGGAAGAAGGGAGGACAGAAAGTCCACTTCTGAAGAGTGACAAGTACTTAACTTTACCATTGGCATTGCTTGTTTGTTTTCATATTTAAATATAGGTTAAAGGGGCTAAATTGATTAATCTAAGTTTGAGTGTCATGATTGTAAAGGACCTCTCATCTCTAGGGTAATCCTTCCAGCACTGGTGGGACAGTGGTAAATACACCTGAGGAAATGTATTATGCCAATGCTTGTGCTGCCTATGACCTCTAGAGAGGCAGGACATTTCATTCTCTGTATCAATAGCCCAGCATTTCTTCATTCTAAAAAAGCATTAGAAAGCAAGAGAGGTCTGTGGAGAATATAAAATGCTATACTGCTTTCCTGTTATAAAGAAGTAAACATTTACATTTAAAGCAAGTTAAGAAGAGATTTTCCAATGTTTTTTTGGTGTTGACTTGTCTGATCTAGCCTAATTCATTTTTATTGAACAAAAGTTTATTTCTAGAACTGTTTGTTCTTTCATCATGCACTGGCCTGAGAACAGGAAGTATTTGGGATATATGTTCCTGGAAATGGGATTTTGTAATATAACACTGAGAACTGATTTTGGGGATGGGATTTTTGAGCTGGAAATACATCATATTGCACTTCTTTCTGATGCCACAAGCCCAGATGGCTGTATCAGTGGTTAGAAAAGGATGGAAAGACCTTCTTTTCTGGAGCAGAAGGGTTCACGGTATTAAGCCACATGTAACCCCAGCTATAATGGTATGGTTTCACTTTCCTTTGAAAGTACTGGGGTGGAGAAGGGGTCTGCTTTTCTGCCAGAAAAGACAGAGGAGCAGTATGAGGAATTCCTGTATTTATTTCAGCATCAGGGTTGTGAATCCTTATCCCACTTCTCTTTTCTCCACCTGCTTCTACCCTCCAAGTCTTTTACAGAGTTTAGTACTGATTAGGCTATGGAGGTCAGTAGAAATTTGCATTAAAATGTTACTTACATGGGAATTGGCTGACTGTGTGTCTCAAAACTTTTATTTCAATAAAGTCATGAAAATTTTCATTCATTGGTTATACTTGGGTTCATACTTTCAAGCTCATATGCTCATGAAAGAGCGAGCTATGGTTGTCCTGTAGGTGCTTGACTGGACACTGGATTGTTCTCCACAAAGGACTGGAGTGGTTATACCTCTTTTTTCATAAGAGAAGTGTTCCATCCCTTGTATCATTTTTGTGGCCCTCCTCTGGATCCACTCTTACCAGTTACATGTCTTATTTATACTGGAGCTGGACACAGTGGGGTGAGGGTCTCACAGGAGCAGGGCAGAATCACCTCCCTCAGCCTGCTGGCCGCACTGGTTTTGAGGTAAACCAGGATACAGCTGGCTTTCTGGGTTGCCAGCACACATTGCCAGCTCATGTCCAGTTTTTCATCCATTGGTATCCCCAATCCTAGTCCCCAGGGCTGTGGTCAATCCATTCATCCCTCAGTCTGTATTGATATTGGCAATTGCCCCAATCCATGTGCAGGACCTTGCAGATGGCCTTGTTGAACTTCATGCAGTTCAACTCTCAAGCCTCTCAAGGTCCCTCTGGTGGCATCTCTTCCCTCCATTGTGCCAGACATACCACACAGCTTGGTGTCATCTGCAAGCTTGCTGGGAATGCATTCATTCCTATTGCCTATGTCACTGTCCCCAGTACAAACCCTTGAGGGACACCACTCACTACTGGTTTCTATTTGGACATAAAACAGTTGACTGTACCTCTCTGGACAGGGCCATCCAGCAGATTCCTTACCGTTTAACAGGCCTGTGTAAACCTACGTCTCTTGGATTTAGTGGAAAGAATGTTGTGGAGAAATGCATCAAAGTCCTTGCAGAAGTCCAAGTAGATGACAGTAGATCCCAGAGGATAAGATAGCTGGTGAGGAAAGCCTGCACAAGAGTAACGGGTTCTGCTGGACTCTGCTTCATCAGGTCATATTCCTGTATGTGTTATTTCCACACTTAACTGAACAAAGCATATAGACTACTGAAGACAAGACCATGCAGGAGCTTTGTAACCACTGTGCATACGTGAAGTAGGAGACTGACTAGAGTGCCGAATAGGGAAGTGAACCTCGTCTCTACCACAGTGATATGTTTTTGTTCCACTCAGCTCATTTTCCAGTTTTGGAACTGGCAAAGGCCATTGTGAATTTCTCTTCATAAGATTCATGCAATCAGCTGGTGTCTGAAAATAGTCACCCTTGACTTCCATGAGAAGGTGTTCTTCACTTTGCTACAGGTGACTGAAAAGGAGCTTTTTCAGTAGAGTAGATAGAAGATAAAAGTAGATCAGAGGGGGAACTCTTAGCTGAAGTGTTCTACAGCCATCCCAACTTCCCCCGTGTACTGTGCATGAGAACCACAGTCCTGCTGCCCTCAGACTGACTTAATCTTCCTATTGCATTTAATCTTTCCTCCACTCTCTTCACAGGGCTAAGAGGGAAGAACAGAAACAGCTGCGGTTAAGCAGAGAAGGTGCACTCTGAATGCCATATTTGCAGTAGCGCAGGCATGTGATGGTGAATGTTGAAACAAAACACAAATCCAACTGAAGGCAGCATGCCAGTGTCCAGCTTGGGGAGTTTTTACTTGGTTATAACACCTTCTCACACTGGAGTTGCTCATGGAAAGGCTGACAAAACTGTGATAGTGCCGATAGAAATGCTGCCTTGTGGTATGTGTAATAGAAGATGTCTTCTCATTAGGACTGCTTCTTTCTCTCTGTCCTACCTGGCTGTTGCCAGGGCGTGGAGTCTCTCTGTTCTTTAGGCAATTGCTGTATGTTACGTGTTTCCTTCACATCCTAGAGAGGTTTCTTAAACATAATACCTTGCAAGGTAAAGCTTTTTTTATCCAGATTCCCTGTCTTCAGACAGAGGTGGACTCATCAAGCTTTGGTGTGTTGAACTGTGTCCTGACACTACAGCTGTTAGTGTTAGGTTTTACCATTCTTAAGCAAACCCCTGTATTACCAACCACTCTCTCTCCTTTCAGGACTCTGATGTTTTGGGTTTTATTTGTGGAATGATGTAAGAGCAGCGCTTGACATGGTTGAAGGGTCTTAGTCCTTCCCATCGCCACTTCTTCTGGCAGAACTTCATCCCACAAAAAACCAAACTGGCCAGAAGCTGGACTAGAGCAGGAGTAGGGCAAGGTATATTCAGAAGCTGACCTGAGCTGTTGGGTTACTACTTTAAAATTATTGTATATTGCTTCTGCCACTAATCAAGAGAAGTTTTCTTCCAGCAGCTACAAAATGCAGCAGAAAGACTTCTGGAAATCTCTTCAGAAAAGGGAAAGCACTGGAAAGTGGGGAGAGTTACATCTGTCTATGGGCGTGAAGCGAAAAGCCTCTGCAGGAGCAGTGCGGGTTGTACACAGTGTTGTGAGCCCTTGAGAGGCTTCGTTTGTGGTTTAGTTGAAGCGTTGAGCTAATACTGAGGTTGGCTCTTACAGACCATGAACCCATTCATTTATTTCAGTGACTGGCTTTTGGAACAGGCAGATACCACTTTCTTAATTGTCGAGATCTGGGCCTGTATTTCTGCCTTGATGTACACTGTTTCTCTACCACTCTCCAGTACTACTATAGTCCATGAATGAATTTGTTCATGACACTGTAAATTTTCAGGGTATTGGTAAGGGTGGCCATCATCCCAGGAAACATTAGAACTTGCATGTATGTATTTTCAGCCTTGTTGACTTTTTTTTTTTTTTTTTTTCCAATTTTGTCCTGTGATTGAATAACAGAAGTTTCTTCAGCTGGTTGTCATAGAATTATTGAGATCTTTCTAGGCCTTGCAAGCAACACATTTCCTTTCTTCCAGACTGGATATTGCATTGTTCTCTCATATTATTTTCTACAAAGAGGAAAACATTTACTTAGGTCACTGAGGAAGATCAGCCCCCTAACATATATTTGACTTGCTCAGATGTTCCAATGTTTCTGAATACTGAACATGAGTTACTTTTAAACAAACAATACTAAAAAAACCACCATCCAATTATAGTAGTAGTTGTCATTGTGGAAAACAAAACTATTAAATTCTGTTGTACAGATGGATTTTCTTAGTTCTAAAACAGCATAGATCAAATTGTTTCTTCCTTTTCTTGTAAATTAGAGGCACAGACAAATTGTACCAGAGAGACTAATGCATTTTAGACATTAAACATTTCACTCACTTAGTATATAAACAGTCTGTATGCTTTGGATACATAACATCAGTATGTAATCGTAGTTGCATATTAATAAAGAGTCAGATTAGTTTTATGTGGTAAATGCAGGGCACTGCTATATAAAGCAGTAATAGGATGGACCAATGCATTAGGAGGATGAGTTCTTAGTGCTTTTAAAAGCTTTCAAGCTGGAAAAGCTATTTTTTTGGCTGAGGCAGATTTTTATCTATTAAATATTTTCTTTGAGTTGTCCCCATGACTCCATTTCTCCCTTTTTGTTTCCTCCAGACATGCATGCCAAAACAAATCCCAGAGTCCTCATCATCAATTGTACTGCAGGAAGAAGTCTGGATAAGATCCCCAGTGTAGCCAGTAAACACAATGTGATGAGCGGGTAACTGTCACTGTCACCCAAGGGCGTCCTGAGTACTCATTGCTGTCCTATTGGAAGGAAGGACTGAACATAAAAGTCAGGTTTCTGAAGTTGTAAAGTAGGGTAGATAAATAAAGGAAAATATTTTAATAACTATGTATTATTAATATCACTAGCAGGCTATTAAATCACCCATACAACAGGCATTTAATGAAGGGAAATATGTTGTTTGAACATTGTGTAATTGTCAAACTGACTCATCTGGCAGAGCTGAATGCTTTGCTTCTTGAGCTATGACAGTTTCGTGAGGCTGCCAGCAGAATCGAAAAGGTTGGCATTTCACTGTAGAGACTTAGAATGATCTTATAGCTAAAGCTACAGAGTCATGTTGGAGAGAGCTAAATTCAGTCTGCTTTTTTTGTGACAAATCTCTGTAGTCTCTTCATCTGGCTACCTGTTGATTTCCCACTCTTTAGAAGCATTGTAACATTTTCCTTCTCCTCAACACTTTGCCTTTTTAGGATGTAAGATGCCGCCCAATTATTGCAGACCTAAGATATTGTTTTAAATGGAACTCTTTATCAGATTTAGTAGCTGGAACATTATTAAAAGCCTAGGCACAAAAACCTTTGCATCTGCATTTTAACTTTAATTTGAAATTCAGTTTTGAAGGAATCAATATTTAGCAGGTTTTTGCTATCTGACTAAGTCTGCTTATATAAGGAAAATAAGGTTTCCCATTGCTCCATTTAGAATAAAAATGAATTTCCCTAAGTTTTAAGAAAGTGAACGGAGTGGGATTTATGAATAGGGTGTTAAATGTTTTCCTTGCAAGAGGAGTTGTGAAGAAATTAATTACATTCTGTGCAATCCCTGAGTACATAAGATACTCAATATGAAGTATCACTGTGTGTCCTTTTGACAAGTTTCAAGCTTTCAAAAATACCTAGGAGTTCCTAAACTGTAAGCATTTTTTTCAGAGGAAGGCAGTGAACTAAAACTGTCTTGGCAAAATCAAATATGAAGTCAGGTATTTGATGGAAATCAGTTTCTTATTGAATCCAACCCCTTATTTTTTTTTATTCCCCCCCCTTTCTCCCCCCCCCCATTTTTCCATTTTGATATGACATAATATAGCCAAAGAATAGAACAAGTGGATTTCAATCCTCCACTGTATCTTGAGCATAATTTCATACATGCAGAAACCTTCAAAACCTGTTCTTAAATTTATACTGGTAAGAAAGAATTCAGTAGGATAAAGCAGATAATGTTTAGTCACTGAAGGCTTCTGAATGCAGGGTATGAATAGCCTAATGCAGGGATATACCTGAATGTTTCTGTGTATTCATGGTTGAAAAATTCTGTATTTCTTTATTTCTGTATTTCTGAAATTCAAATTCTATGGTAAGAAATTACTGAAACCTTTGTTTCACATCTTTTAAGAACTTGTTATGACTTTGCCACTGAAAAAAAAAATTGTGTTGTGCCACAGTGGTCACAGCAACATGTTCCTATTGTCCTGGTAGGCAGCACTGGATAAGTCTTCTCATCCCTTTGTGCAGGCCTATGGTCATTCAGTTTTTCAGACAGGGTTTACCAACCATCCAACCATTCTCTACATTCTCCAGAGCCAAGGCAATCAGACATATTTTGTGGTTTTACTCTTAGAAGTAACTTGCATCCTAATGCCAGTGTGCAGACAGTACTCTTGGGAACGCTGTTGTCGAGTGACATTGCTGTGGTACCATAGTGCTGGTGGGGAATTCAAACCCAACAGGAGGAACAGCATCTGTCTGAAAGACCACCAGAGAACCAGTTTGATGCCCCTATGGGTGATGTTTATATCCATGCTTACTGTGTTGGAAAAGCACAGGTAATACTTAACATTTGGAAAAGAATGAAAGGGCTAATTTTGTGGGGCCTGCAGATTTTAAGATGGTGTGAATAGCATGGGCAGAGGGGTTTGCACTAGACCCATCTGCTCAAGACAAAAGGAAACAAGGATTCCATTCCTTTTTCAGCTTCATGGAAGCCACATCTAAGCATCTCGACTCCTAAATATCATCCATCTCTCATAGTGTTGCTCTTTCAATGTTTCAAAGAGAATTTATAATTGATTAGCCTGGAGGGAGAGAAGCACAAAGGGAATATGATTGTGTGCACCCTTAGAGCATAAAGGCAGGAGTAAAAACTTTTGAGTTCTGGTTTCTGTTTCTTTTTTTTTTCTTTTTTTTTTTTCCTGTTAAAATTATTGAACGTGCTTGACTTTGTTTAAACTTTGACTTTGGTGCTCATGTTGATTTTTTGCAAATTTGGCACTCATAGAAATTATCATAATAATTGTTGGCACTTCTTTTGGATTTCTTCTGTCTCTGAGTGACCTTCAAGTATCCTTTCAAGCACAGTTTTTTCTGTAATGTCTTAACAACAACCAGTCTGTGTTCCAGGTTAAGTACTACCTAGTAGTAAGAGATCTGCCTTAAGTGAAAGTGAGAACTTCTGCCTTGCTTTGTTTTACAGGGGCTTATCCTTAGAATTAGTAATGGCAAGAAAAATGTACATTGTAACAAAAGGAGAACTGGCTTTTCAGCAGAAATATATGACTGACATGAATAAAATTTAGCCCTGACCTTTGCCATCCAACAGTTTGGGAAATACTCTGGGGAACTTATTAGCAATCAGGGAATCTCTCCCAGGTTTGTATCAATCAGAAACCAAGTTGTTCAGATCAGTGGTGCACAAGGCACAAGTTTGGGACACCTGCCAAGGTACAATATAATAAATATGATACATGCCTTCAGAAAGTGAAAAAAAAATGCCTCCAGCTGCTTTTTGTGAATCACCTGGCCTTGTTGATGTGCACAGAGAGACAATGAGAACACCACATAAGTCAAGATTTCAGGAAATTTAGGCACTGGAAAGCCTCATTTCAGGTTGAAGTCTTGTATAGGTATGGAGCTTTTCATCCCTCTTGAGACTGAGATAGTTTTAATGACCAGCAGTTCTCTAAGTGGGAAGTAAGACACGGAAAATCAAGTACATCAGATAACTACTGCACAAAGGTCTGGGGAAGTTCAATGTTTGGCCACATTTGGATCTTGTGTTTTGTGCCTTAACAGTGATGCAGAAATTCAGTGTAAGAGAATTATTAAAAGTAGTGGTGGATAATTTTTTTTTCATGGACTTTTACCAAGAAAACAGCACAAATAGTCATTTGTACTTCTGTGTAAGCTTCTCTTAGTTGTTAATACATGAGAACATCATTACAGTTTATGTTTCAATTGCTGCCAAAGTGTAGGTATCAGCATTAAAAGGAAAAAACGTCAATCATTGTGATATCTTAACTTTGTGCTTCTTTCTAACCACTAAAGGCAGTGATATACAGGCTGTGTTTAACATATTTGTTCTTTCATATACCAAAAAGCATTTTCACATCAAAACGGTGTCATCAGCTGTAATACACAGTGTAGATCTGGCCTTCCATTTCACAGGGAAGAGCTGGAGTGATTTGATTTATTAATAAACCAAGGAGCTTTTGCCATAAAACAGGATTCATCAGCTTTGTTTCCTTATGTAAACTACTATTCTAATTGGATTTTCTCTCCTCCCAGATATTATCTGGTTAAAGACCATAATCACATATTTTAACTTAATTGTAACAGAACACAAATATACTGACAGTTAGATTTAATGATAGAGGACTTGTAGTTCCAAAACTGAGTCATAAATGAAAAGAATTTAACAAAGGAGGAAGAAAGACAATATATTGCATGGTAGTGATGGGGAAGTCGGGTAGGATTAGTCCTCTCTGATCTTTAAAAGATCTTTCTCTTTTTTGCGAAGACTTTAGAAGCCCCTAGATTGTAAGTACTTTTTTTTTTTTTTAATTTGTGAAATAGCTGGCCTTGTTGGCAGGTTTTCTTAGCAGAAAGGGAATTCAGTCTGCAACTGCCAGTTGCTCTTGAAGTTAATGTGTCTGTAGTGCACTGAAACGATGCTCTCTCTGCAGAGTTCAGCAGCCATACAAAGCCTGCATTTGATTACGTTGGGTTTTATTAGGTGTCTCCAGGATTCCCTCAGGGACATTCATCAAAGATGTTAAGATTTCTTTATTTTCTTTTTTTAAGACCACCGAGTGAAAATTTGTGCTAAACTAAATGTATTATATATAGTATGTTGTAATAAAAAGACAAAAATGTTTCCCATTCCAGTCTTTTCCTTCCAATTTACAAATGCAGTGTAAGCTACAGTAGTGAGTGTTTATAGATTATTTTTCCTGTACTTTTTTTTTCCCCTGCTGGGGAACATACTGGAGCAAGGAAGGAAAAGGTCATCTTTTGGAGCAGCAGTGCAGACCTTCTGTAGAGAACATAGGGTTTCCCAGCACAGCAGGTTTTGGTGTGACTTGGGAGAACTTCTCCAACAAGCTCAAGTAAAGCCAGCTGCCACATAACACTGGCTGCTAGTGTAGTGTCTCTGTAACATGAACCTGTGACTGCTGCAGTGTGTGCACTTAGGAGCTGCAGATGTCAAAACCTGAAAGCTTCATGGTGTCTGTTCTAGCCAGTGGCTCCTTCCTTGTGACTGCTGGTGTTTGTGCCTGTCTGAAGTGAGCAGATAAGGAACAAAGGTCAAAAGGGTTGTGAAGGTGTGGCTTTACAACACATGCCGTATTCTGCAGCCTAATTGTGTCTTAGGTACCTCTATAGAACTAGGTACTTCCAAACGCTCTCAACATCAAACTTCAGTCACCTAGAGAAGTTTAAGTCTTACCAAGAAATACATCTAATGAGCCAAAATACCAATAGCATTTAGTTCTGAGAAGATTATCTGGATTTCTTGAAATAGCTCAGGTACTTGACTGTCAACTTGACATAATTTTGGGACTCTCATTCTCAGCATAGCAATCTTTGCTCAGAGCTGTCTTTCGGTTTCACTCCTGGTTTTTTTCTTCCTTGTTTACAAGCTGAATTCTGTATGTAAAAGTTTTTCTTTCCTCCAGTGGGCTGTAGCTGTCTCAAAGTGACAGCCCATCTTCACGGTTCTCTTTATCATCTCCTCTTTCTTGAAAATACAGTAAAGGTTTCTAAAAGTGTCAGGCGTGGGTGGTTTCAGTTGTTTCCTATATGCTGTAAGCCTGTCTTTCTTCCAGGTGTAACTGGTAGAAAAATGAAGGGTATCAGTGGTGATACTGACTTATCCTCTAGTTTCTTTTATCTCTAATTTAAAATCTGGTTTCTTTCACCTCCTCGGAGTAAGTCAGTATCAAAAAACCAGAGACACCTGTGTGTTTCAGAGACGCTGGCAGTAAGACTGTGTCTGTCCTTTGGTTAGTGATTCTCAGTCAGGTATTCTCACAAGCATGCTCTAAAAAGTAGTGGTTGGGGTCTACAGCTGCTCAGCAAAACCGTTATAAAACATAGGATGCAAAGTGCTGTCACTGCTGAGAGCTTAATAATATGATAATTCACAATTGGTTCTTCTATTCAAGTGGTATGCAAAGCTGCTTTATAAAGGTAATCCTTGTTGATGAGACAGACAGCCTTCTCCACAACACCAGGATCAGATATCTCTGCTTTCACTGTGTAATTTGTTTGGCCTGGCAAAGAAGGGACACCCTTGATTTTTATTTAACAAAAATAATTAATTATGCTGTGACAGGTTGTTTTTCCTCAAACACAACAAGGTACTAACTACAGGTAAACTTATGCAGTCAGCAAAAATACCAGCTTCAGAGTAATGAGCTAGACAATCAAGAAGGTTTTCAAGTGATAATTAAGAAAGAGGTATTCCACTGTATGTGTGTAATTTACTGTAGTAGATTAATTTATCTGTGTTGGCATAAAGCAATTAAGAACTCTTGCTAATATTTCAAAAGCTCATATTAGCTTTTCCGTAATTGGCAGTATATTGACTTATATTGTCCTAGATTTTCAGTAGCTTCACTGAACATGAAGTATAATGATACTGTTGAATATTTTGAGCTTTCCCAGGTAAATTTCAGTTTTTCTACTCCAGACCAAAATAATTTGACTTCTGGACTTGCCATCTTTTATCTAGTGCTTTTAGAAACTCACATTTTCCACTTGCAGAACAATAAGGTCATCCTTTAAGGAACATTTTGGAAGGCATCTAAGGAATTTTATTTCCCAGGTCCCTTTGGTTTTTGGTGCCAGTGGTCAGTGTCTTTGTTTTGATTGCCTTTGGAAAAAAAAAAGGACTTTAATGTATTGCAAAAGCTAGAAAACAGATTTTGGATATAATTTGCAAGTCTTTGCTCCAAGTAATTAACACTTTTATTATTCCAGGACTCAGAATTTGACCCCTTGAAGTTCACCAGTGTCATTGAATGTGAGAAGCCAAACAATGACTTAAGTAGGTTTCGAGGTTACATGTGAGTATTTTGTATAATATCCTTCAGTATACATTTTTTTTTCTCTAATATGGAATAGAATAAATGCTGAGTTGCTTGGGCCTGACTTCTGTAAGTTGCGTCATCATCACGCCTAAATAGGGCTGCATATTTAAGGCCCTTTTAGAGGATCCTCACTTCAAGGTGAGATGGGAGCCTCATATTTCTATTCCTTAGGATGCATTTAGTTGTTACCTTCAATCAGTTTACACTCCAAAAATTAATGCAAAAACCTATGCAGTTACAGACACTCTTCTCCCTTCCCTCCGTGGATCAAAAAAGCCCATCTGGAAATGGGAAGAAATAGAAAACCAGTCCAAGAGAGGCAAGAAATGTACACTGCTTTTATGAATGTGGATCTGTTGACTGTTTCTTTTAATATGTGTCATTGAGGAAAATCAGAAGGCAAAACTGGTATTTCTTCAGCCATGGCATTATTCCATTCTTCTCATTCAGATAAAAACAAAAAGATTATCTCACAAGCTGGGTGTGCTTGTACCTTACCACATCACCTATGCCCACTTGACTTAATTCTAAACAAACAGAATTGCATTAACACAGTGCTCATCTCTGGCCAGTCAGTCCTGCTCCGAAAGAAATGTTTTAGGATGTGCAAAGCACTTTGCTCCTGACATAGCCAGGACTGTAGTGTACAGGCATGCTGATCATGGTGACTTAGGAGACGCACTCTTGCATGACTTACTTTTCTGCACAAAAAGAGAGACCATGATATGTAACGTTTCCCAAAATTTTAATGAAGAGAGTTAAGCAGATAATAATTCTGTCTCAAATGCAATGCTTTACCACCCATACCAGTTAGGAGTGATAAGCAGTATTAAATTCTGTAAATGTCAAAAGGTAAATTGCTGGAGCTTGGGGAGTTTTTATAGTGATGCCATTTACCACCTCAGTTACTACTCTCAGATGTCAAAGACTGCGTAGGATGTACTGTCAACTGGTGTAAATCAGGACAGTTTCTTTGAAACTACATCAAGTTGTAGTTTGGGAAAATACATTCCTTTATTTAGCAGCACAAAGCCCTACAGTTCACATAAAGATAAAAGTTTAGTATTAGACATTACTGCATGAGAGTGTGTGTCTCCATTAATAGAGAGCCTGCTCTACTGTTGAAATGCCATTTCCAGATATGGAAATGGAAAGTTTGGCAGCTTTTCTAGCACACTGTATGTGTAAATCTTCGTCCCCAAAATATTGAGCTGAGGTTGAATACTGTAGAAAATATGCATAAATTTGTTTTTCATTATATATTTACTTATTTACTCCATATGGAAAAGGCTTGTGACATGTAAGGGTTGCAGAACCATTTGAATTATGTAGCCAAAAACATGGTAGTATCTTTTGGATGACTGTTATTCAATATTGATTATATTTAATCTTCTTTATATTTTAATGTTTCGCAAATGATGTGAATATATTTTGACATAGCAAAAAAACAAGACACAAAATTTGAATATGGCAAAAAGCATCAAGTGCTTTCCAGCTCTCATCAGCTATGCTGCAAGAGATTTACAGCTAAGGGACCATTGAAACATCACTGCCATGTCAAACTCAGGTCTTAATTCTTGTTCAAAGTTTTACCAGTGGTTGCTACTTGAAAGAATGGTTCAGATAGCTCCCAGCCAATAACAAATCAAATGAAAAGAAATTATTCTGAGATATTTAAACAGAAATGCCATGAAATAATAGACTTTCAAGAGATCCATATGTAAAAGCTGTGCTGAGACATTACTGCCGAAGCTTGCTTGAAGTTTTGACAACTTAGTATGTTTTCAGTTTTGATTAAGACTTTTTTGTGTTTGAAATATGAAATGCTCCTCGGTTCTAATGTCTATACTGACAAATCTTTTGAGGAATAGAAATATTTGTGTGTGTGTGCTCCAAACACGTAAAAAATTCTGTTCCCCACAGTTTTTCTGAAACATGGTCACTACAGGTAACCACAAGCAGGTTAGAGTAAAAGGAGACATGATATAAAAAAAAAAGAAGAAGAAAAGTCCTGCAAAATGGATTAAGATGGGTTGCAAAAGTGTAGCAAGCACATTGCTGCAAATGATTTCTTCAGCTGTATTGCCACAGTCTGCACTGAACGCATTCAGGGGGTGTACAGGCGTCCAGGCAGACTGTGTACAGGCGTCCAGGCAGACTACTAGTTCTGCTCAGGTGTTTAATACTGTTTTGCAGTTTCTTTGCACCTTCAGATATCCCAAGCATATTTCCTCTATAAGAAGTATTCTGTACAAAAAGGATGGAATGAAACCTAGCATGCCCCCTGCCTGTATGGGTCTAGCCAGATTATGTACAGTATGCATGGCAAACCTTCAAAATCCCATGCCAGGTTCCAAAAATAGCAAAATTGGCCTTAAAATCATGTTTCTACCTTTTCGTGTGTATATGGGCAAGGGAAAAAGATAAGTAGTAGTTGGCATTTTGACTTTTCAGCTTTTCTCTGAAAATAAAAAAATTCTTATTAGACAAGAATATAAAACTTTATCTGATCATACCTAAATAAGTATAACTTGGAATTGTAACAATAATGATAATAATGATGATAATAATAATAATAACAACATGAAGATGAATGTGAATAATATGAATACAAGTGTGTATTTCTATTTCAAAGCTTATATCAAAACCAAATTGGTATAAAATCATGTTACAATTTTTTTAAGAGAAAACAATTATAAATCTATACAGTGATGTCTCTTTAATGTGCTATAGTAACACCATCTCTCCTGTGAAAACGACCGAAACAGCCTAGACTAAGTTTCATCACAATTTAGAATCAGAAGTTTCTGACTGATTGCTGAGACTAATTGTTGAATATTTTCTTTGGGAGTGTCAAGCCTTGGAAAGTAATACCAGCTCTGTCATTTGCTTTATAAGACACATGAGAAACCAAAAAGTGAAAAGAAAATACTCTCTTTTGAATCCAGCTTTGATATGTTTCCCTATTATTTAATGCTGATAAACACGTAACAAGTTAAAACATTATAGAAGGCTGAAGTGAGCTACCATTGGACTCGTTTTTGTGTTGCTGTATTAAACCAGGAGGTTTATTTCTATACCAAGGCTTCCAGAGTGCTGTAGCATAGCAGTAGCTAACTGCATCCGATTTGCCCATTTCTTCTAATGCATGCTGTACTCACATTTTAGCTGTTTAGATACTACACATTTGCAGTGTCATCCGTGTGAGAAGTTGTAGAGAAAAAAAGCCTTGCACCTGCACTTGCCAGTGCCTTTCCTCACAACTTAGACTTTGCATTCCAGGCATCTGAGTTTCTTCAGCTGGACATTGTTTTAAATAAAGGCTGACAAAATTTTTCTTCTTTGTCCCTAACTTATACTGGCCTGAATCCAGAAAGGGGAAAAACAGAATGTTCAGCTTTTGTAACAAGATTAAGGTTTATGACTCTGCAGAGCTAGAAATGGGATCTAGGCTGTCTCTCAACCCAGACATAAAGTTGTAGAATTGGCAGGTTTGTTATCAAAGTGAGCAGTTTTATCAAACTCTAGTTTTCATTACTTTTTAATCAAGACCTTTAGTCTGTAATTTTTTCTTCCTTTTATTATCAGCGCTCAACTGTTTTATATGTGTATTCTGTTAGTGAGTCACTAAGTGTGATTGTAGACAAGAGAGAAATGATGAGTTTCTTCCAGCCTCTGCCAGCTTCTTTCTCGCAGAGTTTGATTTCATCCATGCTTTGTAAAGGTCTGATGAGCAACAATTGAGTTGTCTGAGTTCATTTGGATATGGAAAAGTAAAAAACAATACCAAATGCATGTTAGGATGAGGAGTGGTGAGAAGGCTCAGCCTGCAGGTGAGGGAAGTGGATTGGGGAATTGACACCTACAAGTTAGGTTCAGATGTTGCAACATTGATTTGGAGGAGTTTTGTAGGCCTAAGATAATAAGAACAAATATATAATTGCATGGAACAAACACACAAGTAATTATATATAAAGTTTGCCATGTGCAATGTACCTGGCACAGTTCACTGTTACTGTGAAGTGTAAAAAAATTGATGAAGGCTATAAAACTATAAATGAGAGCAATTACTGCTTAAGTAGGTTTATCTTTAAAAAGTCCAGTTTATTGAGAGGAATCATAACTATAATTTTGAGACTTTATTAGGAAGTCAAACATACTCATGATTTATTAGAAAGACTAATGTAAAATTCAGCCTTAAAAAGCTGTGGAATGACAGAATCTTGGTAGCAGTGCAATTTTGACAGTATGGAATCATTAATTATTTCCCACAGTTTAAGCCCAGACAAATTGACACCTATTGGCATACTGCAAGAGGGATGTTGGGCAGCCCCCAGATTCTGAAGCTGCTTTGGCAAAAGCTGAATCAGTGGGTTAAGGAGGTTTGCTTAAGAAAACAGTAGTAAAACCTCTGTTCTTGTATCTGAGGCTGGCAGGGAGGAAGAGCTGGGCAAGGTAAATTCTCTCCAGACGAAAAAGCCACCTTTCATTTCTGTGTCAAAGTTGCAAACTTGATATAATCTCCCTCCTTCCTTCTCCATTCCTGGTCATTTCTAGTCTTATCACTGCTGCAGCTACCTCAGCTGTCAAACCTAATGCTTTTTCTGCATCCCTGCAGGGAAAAGTTAAGCAAACTTGTTGAAACACCAGTGCTTTTGATATATATATATATATATGTTTTTGAGGTAGGTGTACTGAACTAAAAAAGACTGTGTATGTGTATGTATATATACATTCATGTATGAATATATATCTATATTACAGGTATATTCTGCTCACTAAAAGCATCAACTATTGGGGTAACATAGCATAATCACTGTTACAGGATAATATGCAAATAGTCCTACTAGACTGGGAACAAGTACAAAGAATTCACCACTGTGAACCTTTTCTTCTTATATATCTCAGGATATTTGATGTAGTTCTTAGACCTGAGATCCCAGAAGTATGCACTAGAGTTAGCATTTTGATCCTCATTTAGGAAATGAGAAGAGTCTAACAGACAAAAGTATGAATATATAACCCAGGTGTGAAGGCTTAGAAAATAGGAAGCAAATAAAAAGAACTCCACCTTTATACAAAAAGCACAATTTTAAAACAGTTTGCAGATTTCAGGGGACCCGGGATTTTAAGTGCTCAAATCCAGGTAGACATAAAATTCTGTGTTGCAGCAGCACAATGTTAATTTTAGTATAGCACACGCTTTTCAGGATTTCTATTGGACTCCCCGCTATTGCTAGTTTTTTGTAGCAGTCCATTTTTTGACAGTGTGATGGTTTTGATGCCTGAACATGAGGAGAGAACATTTAAACCTTTCAGACTTTGCTTTAATCTTCTCTGAGGCATTGGGATACTGCAGCTTATTAAATTAAATTTTATTAATTTAAAAATGGTTTGAGATTATGATTTAGTTTGTCTTTTTTACCCTATAAAAATTCTAATGCCATTTTTTAGTTGTTATTATTGTTTAGCATCTCCCTGGTAAGTCTCATAAGACTGTTTTCTCTGTTTCTCTGTCAGTTCACACACAGCAGATAATAAGTTGTAGTGGAAATGTTACTTTGTCCCATTTTTCTCATGTGTTTTGTTGTCAATCAACCAGAATCATCAGGGTGCAGGCCATTCTGTTTTTACTTAGATAGTTGGTGAGACAGTTCTAAAAGGAATTTCTCTTGTCCTCACTGATGAACTGATGGAATAGTTTTCCTTTTCACTGAACTGATACAGTTTATCCCTGGCACATCTTCCTTAGTATCACTGGTTCTGAAGCATGGTTCACCATATTTCTTTCTAGGACTTCTTTGGTAAGAACATGTGAATAGTGGGTTAATCATATCCACTACGCAGCTGCTTTTAGGTGGACTGGATTAGCTGTGATTGCTCAGCCAGTTTGCAGATGCACAGGAAGTCCAGTGCATTTTCAAAGCATTAGCGAGGCTGCACACATGCTGTCCATTTGGCCTGCATATCTCTAGTGAGCACTTGTGCAGTACATTCGTGTATCAAACAGCAACTGGTACTGCTCCAGCTGGGCTGCTGCGTGTCGGGGATCCTTGGGTAAGTATTCTCAGTTTTCAAAGTCTGACAGGGAATCTTCCCAGGAGCAAGATCTGAGGAAATATTTCACCATCAGATAGGAAAAAACTTCTTAAACTTTGAAGATGTTTCCTGGGCTTGTTATATTACAGAGTAGTATGATTTAACGCACTTAATGTTTTGACATGTTGTGTTTTGTTCTGTTTTTAAACTTTCTGTAGTATACATAAAAGCGGAAAAAAGGATGGACTGTTCAAAGATAATCTTTTGTTACGTGGATGTACCATTAGAAATACAGAAGAAGTTGCAGGAATAGTAATCTATGCAGGTAAAAGCTGTTTTCTTGTCTTATGAGGCATTCCACCTTTTTATAGTTTTCTTAAAATAGTAACAAAATTCCATATGACACATTTGATGCAATTCCTTCTGCAGGGCATGAGACCAAAGCTTTGTTAAATAATAATGGACCACGTTACAAACGCAGTAAGCTTGAAAGACAGATGAATGCCGATGTCCTTTGGTGTGTCCTCATACTTCTAATCATGTGTCTGTTCTCTGCCATTGGTAAGTGTTCTTTACAAGTAGAAACTTAAGTATCACACTGTCTTGGGATTCATGCACTTAGCTTTATTGAAAACATCTGCATCTGCCAAAACATCAAATCCATAAAGTTGCTTTCATAATAACTTTTGTTGTGTTTTCTTCTTTGAAAGCAAAATGTCTTGATACATAAGCTGATCTAAATAGCTTCTTATGTCAATCAATATGCTATTAGTACCAGAGACGTGAAGGCTTAGATTCTACTACCTATTCAAGAACAAAATCCCACTTTATATGTACGCCTCTCAAAATTGCAGGTGGTAGAGTGTAACATGCCATTAATCAGTCAACAATGTAATTCGTGAGCAGAAAATAAACATAATTAGCACAGTGCTATTCTCCAGTCCCGCTTATTAAATCCAAAGCACAGTATACAACATGGACAAACTGCAGCTTTAACATAGAAGACATAAGTAGAAGTCTAAATCTGCATAAATCCAAGTAGAATACTCACTAGACTTCTTGGAGTGTTTAAAGGAAATGCTGCAGTTCAGGTTAATTCTCTTTGGGCCTTTTTTTCTATTCATTTGCAAGAAAGAATTGAGTTTTACATTTGGCACTCAAAATTAGCCTTTATATATGGCATATGAATTCCATGTCCTTAATATTTGTATGTTCTGTAATGTTTGTATCTGAGTCATATGGCATAAACACCAGAATGTTTTCTAACAACCACAGTGTAGTTTAATAACAATCTTCTGCCATTTTCATACATTTCTGTATGCCTTTTCCCAGGTATTGTTCAATGCTGCTTAAAGATGAGCATTTCCAGCTGTGAATCAGCCAGCATATTAGTTTCCACTGAGTTCATGACACACTTTCATACTGTCTCAATGCCAGGGAGCCAGTCTGCAAGGCTGAAGTATCATGGTTAGGCTTCATTTGCAGGGAGCCACTGCCTGCAGCTGTCCCCTCTGCCACTGCATCCAAGGTGTTACCCCCAGAGCAGCAGCAGTGGGGTGTGCCCTGAGAGTGTCTGCAGTTCATTTGAAACTCCTCAGAGGCGTGAATGTGAACAGGAAGAGGTGGCACACAGTAGATGACAGGTGTGCCTCCCCTTCTGTCCCATCTGCTACAAGGATGGAAACCACCAGCAGAGGGCCAAAGCAAACTGCTGGAGGTGGAAACAACCACGAACAGCTGGAAAGACATTTACTCGAGCCCCTGGAAACCAGAGGTGCCTGGTCTTCAAGACATGCAAAGCTGTGCTCTGTGGAAGTCAGGCAATTTTTGTACCTTCTGTTGAGAAAGTGTAAGTGGAGGTACAACAATTCTAAGGATATTTATAAAACAAGTCTTGATGGAGGTCATTCTTAGTGTGGAGCTTTTGATTTTTGCTCTCAAGAATAAAAATATAAACATCAAGGAAGACATCATGATGTTGATCCGCTCGTATTGGTAGTACAGGGACAAAATAATGTGCTCACTTGGCAGATTTATTTTTAAGAATTCAGTGCTGGGTTTTTGTGTTGAGAGTAAAGGATCTTTTCAAATATGGCTTATAAAAGATTACTTTCAAAGTAGACCTTTGTCTTTTTTTCTGATTTCTGGCATATAGTGAAGATAGTTTGAACTCTCCCTTGTATTTTAACCTTAAAAAATATCAGGCATACCATTTTAGAGTTTTAAGGACTGTAAGTCTTAGTGTTGTACTTAAAAAGGCAACGTTCTGTCTCTTTGGCAAGAACGTAATTTCCCCAAAATAATAACAATCTTATCTTTATTTAGTTATCAGCACAATCAATTAAAAAATGTTTTGAGCAGGGCTTAGAATTTCTTCTGTTCTTCATTCCTCAGCTTCCATGCTGTTGACTCGGCTGATGCTGTTAGACAAGATTCACACAAGAAAATTAAAGTCTCTTCTGACTTTATCTGATAGAAACTAGTTTAGTGATAGCTGACTGGTGATATAACTAGTGTAGTTCATGGAGTTCTTTCATTTTAACATATAGAATTTCACTGAAATTAATCATTTCCTGAACAAAGTGTAGTTTTCTTTGGTGATTACAGAAACAGTCTAAACTACTAACTTAGACTAGTCAGCCCACCTTATTTGGATGAAGTTATGTGAAATGAGTCTTGCATGTTGTCCTTAAGGCCAGACAAACCCCTTTCCCAAATCCCAAGGCAGAAAAAAACATGGGTTTGGGGTATTTTTCAGAAGTCATGCAAAATATTTTAAAACAAATACCGATTTCCCACATAGCTCTAAGAATAAATTCATACCATACGCATTTTTCCTTGGAGTCAGTTTTCTTTTTTCTCTCTTTCAATTCTTCTGCAGGTCATGGTCTATGGGTATGGCAATATGGTGAGAAGAAGAAACCAATTTTTGATGTTCCAGGACCTGATGGCAAATATTTGTCACCTGTTTTATCTTCAGTATATTTATTTCTGACAGTGATCATAGTTTTCCAGGTAATCAAGTTGTACCTCTGTTCATAGTTTGCTGTAGTCAAGCTACATATGTGCAGTATGTGTATCACCCCTTTTACCACTAAGGCATGTGAGAAGCTAATCAAGCACTAAGAAGAAACACATTGAGAACTGGCTGAACAGCAGATCTCAGAGGGTTGTAATCAGTGGCAGAGGGTCTAGTTGGAGGTCTGTCACTAGTGGTGTCCCCCAAGGTTCAATACTGGGCCCAGTATTGTTTAACTTAACTGTGACTTGGATGAAGGGGCAGATGCCTCCTCTGCAAGTTCACTGACAACACAAAGCTGGGAGGAGTGGGCAATACCCCAGAGGGCTGTGCAGCCCTTCAGAAGGTCTTCAACAGGTTTGAGAGAGGGACAGAGAAGAACTGTCTAAAACTCAAAAAAGGCAAGTGCAGGGTCCTGCACCGGGGGGAGGAACAAGCCTGGGCACCAGTACAGGCTTGGGGCCAACCTGCTGGAAAGCAGCTCTGAGAAGGACAATGGTATCCTGGGGTGCATCAGGAAGAGCATTGCCAGCAGGTTGAGGGAGGTGACCCTGCCCCTCTACTCAGCCCTGGTGAGGCCACATCTGGAGTGCTGTGTCCAGATCTGGGCTCCTCAGGACAAGAGAGACATGGAGCTCCTGGAGCAGGTCCAGTGGAGGACTATGAAGATGATTAGGGGTCTGGATCATCTCTCTTAAGAGGAGAGGCTGAGGGAATTGGGCCAGTTCAGCCTCAATAAGAGACAGCTGAGAGGTGCCTCAGTCATAAGTATCTGAAGGGAGAGTGTCAAGAGAATTGAACCACACTCTTCTTGATGGTGCCAGATGACAGAACAGCAGGCAATGGCAGAAACAGATGCATCTGAGTATGAGGAAGAACTTCTTTACTGCACGAGTGACCATGCACTGGGACAGTTGCTCAGAGAGGGTGCAGTCTCCCTCGCTGGAGATGCTCAAGCACCACTGGATGCAAACCTGTGTCATGCTCTGCAATGGCGCTGCTTGAGCAGGGAGGTTGGACCAGGTGACCCATGGTGGTCCCTTCCAAATCTACCCATTCTGTGATTCTGTATTCTATTTTAAACAAGTAGGAAGAGAGAGGATGCCATGGGCCCTGAAGGGAGAAAACAAGCTTTATGCTTCCTATCTATCCTTTGTGGAACAACACTTCAAAGACTGTGGATGCCACTTTGGGTAGTATGAACCTAATTTTTATCCTTTTTTACATCTTTCCAAATAGCAAATCCATATCTCAGCTCTGTTAAAAGTTTTTTTTTTTTTTTTGTCCTAATCAGAAATATCTCGAATGGTAAAGGTGGCAGTAAGTTAAGAGAAGTAGTGGAATTGCATGTCACTGGGATATGTGGAAGTTTGCCTAGTGGGACACTAGAGGATGTTGCTTTACTGGAGGCATTTTATTCCCTTAGGGAATAAAAGATGATGTTAAAGTACTTTTTACTCTGAGGGACTGGGCCATGATACTGGTTAAGAAAATTCACCACAGAATTCTTTAAGGACCAACCTTTCAGTGTAGTTTTTGTGTAAGTAACCACATTTGCCACTTACATACATGCTATAATTTATTCATTATATCTAATTCAGCAAACTAAATAAGGTATGCAGTCAGGAATTTCTATACGGAAAACACATCTGCAGAGAAGAAACTCAGGTAAAAATTAGGTATTTCACTAAGTTTTGACAATCTCCAATAAACAGTTGAAAGATTTTCACATTTCCTTCTGCAGCAATTATAAAATGTCATCTTCATTCAAAAAATCTGCAGTACACAGCCTAAGGCCAAAAAAATTGTTCCTATGGAGAGATTAATGTTTCTCATTTTGTTTCTCCTATTCCTGCAAAGTAAATCTGTAAACAGTCTATTATTTATGCAGAACAAATTTATTCAGTCCTTTTACATTTACAGTATTCTGACTGTATGGTCTGTTTTGGCTTGAGGTTTTTTGGTTTTGTTTTGTTTTCCCAGCTAGTTTCAAGCTCAGCTTATTAACCTAAAAAAGATTTTGTTCTGTCCAAGTTTTGATAATCAACCTCCTAGACATAATAATGCATTCCAGCTCTGCAATTCACCCTAGGTTTTCCTCATCTAACACAATAAATAAACTCTTTCAAACATGACAATAACTTTACAGTAGATGCTTAAAGTACATAGCCCCTTTATGTTCTAGTTTAGTATGAACTTAACAAGCTTTAATAATTCATTGTATCCTTGCTTCTGTTTTCTCCTAATTCTTTCCTTTTGTGTATTCTAGGTTCTGATTCCAATTTCTTTGTATGTATCCATTGAAATAGTTAAAATCTGCCAAGTGTACTTTATTCATCAAGATAAAGATTTATATGATGAAGAAACAGACTCTCAACTGCAGTGCCGAGCTTTAAATATCACAGAAGACTTAGGTCAGGTGCAGTTTATCTTTTCAGACAAGACTGGGACACTGACTGAAAACAAGATGGTTTTCCGAAGATGCACTGTTTCTGGAACAGAGTATTCCCATGATGATAACGGTGAGCTATCTCATTAGAGTGTTCTGTAAGACAGTTAAAGCTTCTGGCTTTAGCTCTTGATGTAATAAATCACTTAAGCACATGGCTAATTTAAGCAAATTGAATAGTGCTGGTATCACAATTGTTTGGTGTGTTTGAAGTATATATGCAAGATAACAGTTTTAAGCATACAGCCAGATTAGTGTCTGATTGAATACTTGGAGTGAGCTTATCCTTTTGTACTGAGAAATAAATGTGAACAAAGCTGCAGGTTTTCATATTAACAAGAAACATAAGCTGATCGAATAGTATATTTTATGTTACTGTTGTCAGATTCTTTTAGTGCTCCTGTGTGGGAGGTGTCTGTGTCAAGGTATCTTCACTGCTGTATGAACACTGCAGCTGAGAGAATATCTACAAGTATCAGGTTCTTGAAACACTAAAAATTCACTGTTTGTCGCAAGGAAATGTCAGAGTTGTCACCCTGTGTCACCTCATTACCCTTTTAAAGTGGTTTTCTATTTTGTGCTCTGTTTTTTAATTTGTGGGGGTTTTTCTCTAACATTTTATTGTTATAATTTTTTAAATAATAAATCTTAACTCTTCTAATCACACTCTGTATGGAGGAAAATGTTGACAGCTACAGTATTGCATTCCTGTTTGCAAAAAATGTTTCTTATTCTACACAACATATAAAGATCACTTATTGGAAAGTTATGTCAAATACCACCACAGAATTTCAGCTAGCAAATAAGATACAGAATAAGGGAGATAATAAAAATAGTCTGGGAAATCTAAAACATGGTTTAGAAAAATGATAATATTTCAAATTGAAAAAAGATATTTTGAATTTTTAGATTATGCAAGGATTGTTCTTTTTTCCTCCTACTTTAAGGTAGTATTGAGACCTTACATTTAAGGCATTCTTTTTCAAGAAACTGAATGTTTGGGTAGTGTTACTATCCAAGTGTTACAGAAGAGATTTAAGGAGGGAGAAGCTGTGCCTTCCTGTGCATAGTAGGTAAAAAAGAGGCTGAACTCAGGCTCCTGAATCTGAGTGTTGAGTTTTCAGATTTTTTTTCTTCAAATGTATTGTCTTTAACAGAAATCTAAGTTTGCACATGCTTTCCTCTTACGATTTTAGATTGCAATATAAATGTTAATGAAAGAAGAGTGAATTTCACTGCAGAGGTGTCAACTAAACACTTAAACTGATGCATTTTTCTGTCTTTTTTTTCACCTTTGGCTGTATTTCGGCTTTCTTGTACCTCCAGTCAGTATAAAATTTCTGACAAGTATAATTTTCATATTGACACAGCAATTATACACAGTATCTTATACACAGTATTTTATTCTTTTTTTTTCTCCTCCACAGGAAGTAGGTCTTTCCCTATAATTCTTTATATGAATGGTGACTCTATTTAGTACATTTTAGTACATCTGTATTAATAACACAATATAAACTATTCTTCACTCAGGTATTTTGTTAGCTCAGTTCTGCAGTCTAATTTTATAACCATGTGTTATCTTTTTTGCTGATGAAACCCTCTTGTTTAGATATGGTAAAATGTCTGTCACAGCTCTTTCTAGTTTTAGGGTGTGCAATAACAACATTTCATGTTGTTGCTTTCATGCTTACTTTGCAAATGACTGGTCGGCCACTTTTCTGTGTCTTATACCAGAGTATCTGAATTTTCCTTCTATGTTTAGTGGCATATGTTATAACTGATGCCATCCTGCTCTGTACCTCAGGTTTTGTTGAAGATTTAATGAATTAGAAAATTCTAAAATATTTCACTTAGCAAGTGATTTAAGGCTGCCATATATGCAAGAAACGAAGTAAAATTGCCTCTGTCTTTCCTTATCTATTTCAAAATGATCTTCTGTCTTTCTTCACTTATGTGAGTCTTCTTTTCAGGAACAGTGGTTTGTAACTTGGAATCAAACTTTGGGCAGTATTTTAGATGAAGACATTAATTAGTGTACATGGGTCATTGCTTCAAAAGCTGAAGACAACAGGTCATTTTCTACTGTAAAAATAGATAGCTCTGGATGGAAATATCCTTGTCCTGAGCTCTTTGGCCTAAGTTTGTTATTCTGCTGTGGCTGGGTAGCAGTGCCCGTTACTCCAGTTGCTTGGCTGTGGTCAAGATAAGATCCTGTTTTCAGTTATGGATAGCTTTACTAAAGTATTAATTATTTTGTTCAAGTTTTCCATGCCAGATGTTTGCCTTAGGCATAAATTCTGAGAGAGAAATTTCAGTTACAATAGCACCATTCAACCAGATCCAACAACAAGGCTAAGAGGTAGTAGGGTTTTTTTTTTCCCATGGTAAGATGTTTGGCATATTTGAAGGGTCATACCTTTTTCTTGAGTGGTCTTTGGAAATTTGTACCACAAAACCATATAAAATCCCCATTTGAAAGGTGAGCCTTATGATTATGAGGGAGAGTTCTGTTTTGCATCAGACATGGACGTGTTCATCATGGTTTTCATCACAGAAACTTATGCAGATCTTATGCAGGGTTGAAGCAATTTCGTTCTTCTAAAATAAAAACTGAAACCCCGAGTGAGACTTAATATTTTTTCAGGCATGGGAAGCAAGGGGCAGTTTTCATGAATTTGCTGGAGAAAACATTTTCTTCCAGAATTCTCTATTAGCTCTAAGTTTCTTATGAGGCTGATGATGCTACGCCCGGGAGTATTGCATTGTTTTAGTCTAGACAAGAGGTGACAAAACCAAGAATAATAGAGGGCTATAAATTGCACTAGTGTGGGACAGAATCTCTTGGCCAACTGGAGGTAGTACAAAGTATTACTCATGGGTGCTGCTATGTGAGAGTTAGTGCTGAAGAGGCATCCAGGAACGCTTGCAAAGGCTGTAGAGGAAAGTGTGAGCGTACTCAGCAACAGTTCCATGATGCAAGCACTATGAAATATTCATCAGTGTTGAGGTCACTTACAGTATTTTGGTGGTGGATTACGCACTTATTTGGATCAAACTACAGGAATTCATGCCGACTGTTTGGGTCCTGTGGAGACTGTGCTGACAGGGATGGGATTCTAGTGACTTATTTGTAGATATTTGCATGGAAGATAGTCATCTAGTAACCTTACAGTTACTGGCAAAAATTAAGCATTTGTGGGATGTAATTCATCAGTCTTGTTGTTCATCTGTGATGGTTCTCTAATGTGTGCATTTTTCTCTGTGGTTTAGAATTCTCAATACAGATAAAGAGAGTTCCCGCCACACGTCTGTGTGGCCTGAGTTCTTAAATCTGTTCTGTTGTCTCTTCCAAAGGTTCTTTTTGATTTGCAGTGTTAATTCAGGAGCAAGATATGTCATGGGTCACTCCAAGTGGAAGAATGATTGTCCCATTCATAAATGTCCTGGGTATTTATGGAATGCCAATTGGCACTATACTCTGGTTAAATCCCAGAATTATTCTTTCAGTTAGTACTACCTTCTAGCCCAAATACATTAGCACCAAAAAACCCACCAAAAACAAAAAAAAAACCCAAACCAAAAACTCCCCCAAAAAACCAACCAAGGAGTTGTTTCCCTGTATGTCAAATTGTGTGGCCATTCCATTAGCTCTTTTATTCAAGCTAGTAGACAGCTTCCAACAGTTCTTGGAACTGGCCATGCCCTAAGTCTGTCTGCTAATCCCAAACTGACTATGCTCCTGAAAGTCGTTACATGATTTAGCTACAACCAGATGGTCTTGGCCTGACATTTGTCCTAGTTGTTTTCCAAATGCTGAATTAATCACACTCTTGCCTATGGGATGTGATCTCTGTTTTTCTAGTTTTAGCTACCCATTGTATGAAACTGTTGACAAAACACGAGTTGAATCTCCATGAATGCAACCACACAAATCTGAAAAAAGGCTATTTTTCATGCTTTGAATGCCTCTCCCTTCCTTCCAATGGATGTGAAAAAAACTTCTAGACAACATAAGAGGATTAATAAGTTTATGGGAGTGAAGGCATATGATGAAAACCTTTGTGATTTTCTCTTGCCTAGGGAAGTTTCTTAATCACTAAATCTGAGAAAGAAGGAGTTTCTTTCTGCTTTCCTGCCTTTTTTTTTAATAAATATTGGCTAGCAACTAATTTTCACAGGAAAGTGCATTATGTAAAAAAAGTTTTTTTCAGTTTGGGAGGCTGTTTTGTAGCAAAACTTACGTACTCTTTTTTGTGTGTAGTCAGGAGAACATGGACTGCATATTCCAGCCATATTGGAGAATTTGATTTTATTTTTTTCCTAAGGCATAAAAATAAAAACTTTTCCATAAATGCAGCTGTTGCTTCCAAAGGGATTTATCTGCCACCTTTACAATTTGATAATCTTTAGAAATCAGGGTAGTCCATTTAGGCCATTCTCAGAAAGTTCAAAACCTTTAGCAGAAGTGGTTGCTTCAGGCACTCTGTAGCTTGTTTGTAGTTAGTTTCTCTTTACATTTGTTACTATTTTTTTAAAAATTCTGATTGGTCACTAAGGAGAGAACCAGTATGAACAGATGTAGAAATCATTACGTTGAGAGTGCCCTATTTTAAATCCTGTAAAAAACTGAATAACTCATATTTAGAGGCAAGCAATACTTTTCTCTAAGCACATACCTACATTGACAATTTCTCTGAAAAATCTCAAGAAAAGAAGGAATTATCTCCATTTCTAAGTACGGTAAAGAGTTCTTACTGAAGGACTAAAGGTCATTAAGCCCCTGGGGATGCCAAGAGACGAGAGGAAGGGAAATCTTGGT
This sequence comes from Sclerurus mexicanus, assembly GCA_013396755.1. NCBI lineage: Eukaryota > Metazoa > Chordata > Aves > Passeriformes > Furnariidae > Sclerurus > Sclerurus mexicanus. The sequence goes on from VWZF01002844.1 coordinate 2,121,233, forward strand.
GTTTTCTGATCTCAAGGCTTGCCCTTATGGGGAAGTTCTTGAAAAGTAAATTAAGATTATGTTAACACACTTGTACAAATTTATAGCATGCTATCTGCTTGACTGAATCATTATGTAGACACTAGAGTGCACTTCAAAGTGAAATAAGCTTGCACTTACAAAATAATAAGGAAATAAGGTAGTGGAAGTGCTGCACATCTACATTTACCTCATGATAGTTCAGTAACAGCCTTACTCAGTGGTTTGAGGCAAAATGGAATTTCCCCATAGTGAAATAGGGCCCACACACCAACAGCTGGGTTATTCTGGTTTAGGGGGTCTGTGGCGTATTCTGCTTGAAGGAAAGTTCTTTACAGTTTCCTGATCCTACGTTTCTAGTTAGTGGAACATGTGGCTGTGTGGCAAGAGTGTCTCTGTCAGCCTGCAAAATGGATGCCAAGTCATAGAACAGAGGCACGGAAGGTAAAACACAAAAAAGCAGAACCAAAATGAAATTAAAAAAATGGAGTTTTATAAGAATATATCTTCAAATACTTAGCAACTATTACAGGAGTTTTATTTGTAGTTTCATGCTGTCTTCAGAAAGATAGAAGAGAGTTAATGGAATAAGTATTAACTATTGTTTCTTCTTTGGGCTGTAAATATAAAATTACCTAGAGCATAATGAAATTTGACTTCCGTGAATTGCATTGCTGTGTTTCCAGAGTTGTTTGTGTCTTTGCCCTTAATAAGAAACTCTATTAAAAAAAGATCAGTGCCATCAATTTTCAGTGCTGAAACAGAAAAGCATCCCACAACAATGTCTTTCAGGTTATCATGTTCACAGGAAAAGGTTCTGAATTGGAGAGGACTGAGTGGGTGGAAAGAACAGCATGTTCCCAAAGAAGCACACTCTGCACAGCTGAAGCAATATGAACCTTAACCGTAGCATAATGATTGAACCAGGTTTCGTTATTTCTTCAAACTTCTTAATTCTTGCTGCATAATGTGTAAGACAGCACTTGAGAAAATGTTGAAAGGTGCTCAGACCCGGTTTTAGTTGTCAAGCTTACCTTGGTGTAAACTGAACTAACACCATTTGTATTGTAAGAATTACATTTGACTTGGTTAAACAAGATACTAATCTTGCTCCTACTTCCCCTTTTTCTCAGTGGCAGGAACAATTAAATCAATATGCTTAAAAGAAAAGCTGTATAGAGGACAAGAGATAGGCATTATTACATGGACTGAAAAGGACCACACTGTTGGTATAATTCTAATAAATTGAGTGCTGCATTAGGAACCAGCTTTTGCTGTGTTGAATAAACAGAATATTTTTAGCTGTAATGCAAGAAAGAAAGAGCAATGAGGAATCCAGAGACATGGTATGCAGGCATAACCGTGTATTGTATATGAAATGCATTCTCTGCTTAACTATAGAGTTTTTATACATGAAATAAAATTATACTCAGATCAGAATCTTTGAGGTCTTATATTTCAAGATATATTTTCAGAGCAGAAGCTTAAATTAGGTATGATTATTAAAGAAACTGTATCATTTTTGAAAAAACTGTTTGGAAGGGAGTTGGACCAAGTGGGTAACACATTTTGCAAAGCTGAAGTAAGTAATTGCAGCCAGTCCTTTCCCTGTCAGGGAATATTACCTGTTACAAGAAGAAGCAGCACAGTATTCTGTCAGTTTGCCACTCAAATGTCCAGCATCCACAGGCAAAACATTATCCCTATAGCAAATCCAAGCTTTTCTTATGTTTTTCCTCAGAGTAGCCGTGTCCACGTGTTGTGCCAACTCTGCTTGAGACTGGTTTCGTGGCTGAGAGTCCTAGTAAAAATGAGGAACAGACATGTTTTTCCTTTGATTTATTTAAATCTTAAATGCTGATAAAGTGCAGAAAACCTTAGTGGTGTGTCATCTTGAGCAATGGCTTTTCAACCTGGGGTTTGCATTGTGTAACCTGAAGCCTGCAGAAGATAATGAAGGCAGAGCTTGTGCTGTCATACTGGGCACTGCCCTCACACAGGCCTCATTCCAGGATGTGGACTCCATCATTCCTCCTCAGATGTGCACTCCATTATACCTCCCCAGTGCGGAGAAGGACAAAAGCCCTTCAATATGCTGCTGCATTCTGGTTCTTGAGGCATCATCCCGAAGTAGCACGCTGTGATGTTCACATGGCTCCTTCCTTCCTTTCTTCCTTGAATGCTTGGGTTTTCTTTGTAAAAAACCTGTGATGCTGGGGGGGAACAGCGAGCAGCCTGGTTCTCATATTGGTCAAGGGCCTGGATCTGTGTCTCAGTATATGCTGCAGGTAGCTTTGGGCCCTCAGGGTAGACTTCTTCTGACATAGACAAATCTAGAATCAGTTGAATTGGATTCACAGTATAGGGATCTGCATTTCCACTGTCTGGGATAATGCATAGAGGCTTACAGAGCAGAACAAAGTGAGAATTAAGGGGCAAGAGTGATAGGACACCTTACGACTGTGCTGCACATGCAAGAAGTTGCAGCAGCCTGTGCAGGTGAAATGAACTTCATTTACTTGCAACTTATTACCATGCAAGGAGACCAGTGACCTCCCTAATTTTTTGACCTGTCCTCTAGATTCTGTCATACGAGTCAAAGGTCTAGGTAGGCACTGCAAGGAGAAGGGAATAGTGCTGTGCTATTCTGGCAGCTGTGTGGCTCAAGGAACAGCTGCCTTCACAGCAGTGAACTTGCTGTTGCTTAATGTCTTTCCCACCACATGACACAGAGGAGCACGTGTCACACCAGATAATGCTAATGAGGGAAACTCCTCAGTCATCCTCAGTTAGTCTACATCAGCCTTAGGACCTGGGCTTCAGGGCTGTATTCAAGCTATGAATGTATCTGGTGTGTCCTGCAGTCTCCCCTCCACGTCTCCAAATGCGCTATGGCCCTTTCTGCCTCTGTGGTCTGAATTTTCTGCCAGCAGGAGCCGGAGTGCAGTGGGAGATGTTGCATATATGGTCATTCAGTTGGGAGCAACAACAGGGTATGCATTCATGGCCAGGACTGGGAAATTCTCCTGTTTCCCGTATTTCAGACAAAGGCTAACATATTCCAAGTGGAGTTGAAAAAGCTCTGGTGTACGACACTGTAGTGATAGAGCTATCATGGCAAACTGTGTGTGGTCTGATTTGGACTCCTCCAACTCCTGTCTGACAGCTAAAACATGTTTGGCAATTGTAGCACGTGGTGAGGATGGGTTTTCTTTGATCGTATGTTCAAAGTGATCCTGTGCCAAACTGACCCTATGTAACGCAAAATTTTTCTCAGGAAGTATTTTGAAAGAATTTTCTTTTATTTTGTTAAATGCCTGAATAATTAACTTACATGCTAGTGATTTTTCATTTGTTATTAGGAAAATCTAATTTGTTACACCAGAGAACCGAAACAAAGCTGAGCCACAAGTATGTTACTTGTACTGTATATCTGAACAGTGTGGATTATTTTCAGAGTGTAATGAAAAGCCTTTCAATGAATACATAATGAAGGAATAAATAGATACTTGTTAGAGTGGCATTCTTCTGCCTAATGAATAACCCAGATTATTAAATGCCTATGGTCTTTAGGAATGAAAAAAATATGTTATCTATCAGTTAGGCTAAACAGAGCCTGTCATTAGAGGGGCAGGATTCCACAGCTGTTTCACATCTCTTCTGTTTTCTTTTTTATTTCTGTATATCAAACTGTCAGGTTTGGTTTCTAACATTAATTGTTTTAGTTGGATTCTTGACTGAGGAAGCATTCATCTAAAATACATAATTTGGAAAAGCTATTTCATTCTGTGTAAGCCAGGTGTTGCTCACTGCAGCAAACGGTGATAGAAACAAGTGTTGCAGCAGGTGAGGGGACCCTTGTTTTCATACTGTATGCTGCATTGTCCTGCCAGTTATGCAGAGAGGAAAGGACAGACTCCAGGGTAGTTTTAACGCTGGACTAGCAGTCGAGAATCTGGTTTCATGTATCCACTCTGCAGCGGATGGCTCTGACCTTGAGCAAGGCTTTTGCGTTGCCTGTACCTCATCTCTGTATATAAAATAAAGGCAGTAGAGCTCTGTAGGTGTGTTGTTCCAAGAACATTCCAAATGTCAGTTAGCTGCTCAGTAGATGTGATATTTTTGCTGGAAAATTTCTGTGAAATTCCTGTATTCTGTTGGAACGGACAGGAAAAATTTCTGGATTGTTTATTTTCCACTCAGACTGCAAGTGAAGATGAAATTATTTGGTTGATTTCATCAGGCAGAGCTGTGGAATAGTCTTTAGGAATGTAGTGAATTACTGCAAAGCCTAAGTGCCTTTCAGAGAGACTGCGATGGTAAGGGAGGCAATGTATTGTGCTACATTTCTAATTTTGTTATCTGTATCCTCCATTAGATACTACCATTCAATTAAGACTACACTTTGTTATCTCCTGGTAATGGAATCATTCATTATTACTGTAAAAGTACGGTATAGTATTAAAAGCAGATCACTTGAACAAAGTCAAGATGTCCCTCTCCCTTTCTAATTCACATTTGTCCCTCTTTATTTTTACTGATAGCCAAGCGCTTAGCAATGTACCAAGAACCTGATTCTGAGGAAGACGAGGCAGTCCCAAAGGGAGGAACTCTATCCCACCGTGATAGTATCTGCAGCCATCAGAGTATCAAAGTAATACACAGAAGCCAGAGCACCAAAACCCACCGGCGCACAGGTAGCAGAGCTGAGGCAAAAAGAGCAAGCATACTCTCGAAGCACACTGCGTTCAGTAGCCCAATGGTAAGTCATGAGAATTAAATGCACAATGTCCTGAATCTTTTAATAGAAATATGGCCTGGGGGATATTAAAAAAAAAAAAAAAAAAAAAGTAAAGAAATCTGTAGCACATTGTGTGTCTCATAGATTTCATCTTGGTGTTTTTACTTCTGTAGTCATAGCTGTTTGCACAAAAACAATCAAGTGTTGGCATAGATCTTATCTAAATACCTTTTCTGTGGGAATAAGCTAAAGGTAAAGACAATCTGAAACAACCTGTTCCCCTTTTCTGTATGAACAAGCTAAAGGTAAAGACAATCTGAAACCTTTGTGTTTAGTTATTCCTTGATTTCAGAAAGAAAATGTATGCCTTTCTTTTACCCACAGAAGCTGAGAGTAGCATAAGGTTTGAGGTCAGGTATTCTAATTGTTCTTCCTATGCTTCCTTTCTCTTTTGTTGGAGCATTTTAAAACTAACAAGTGCTGGGGTGGACAGCATGTATTCCAATTCTTGGACACTGTTGACATACACCTTAACATAATTTTTAGTGTGTTTCAGTGGTTATCAGTCGATTGCATGTATTGTATTTAAAAAAGTAAAAATCTTTACATTTCAAAATATTGGTGAGTTTATGTCCTTACAACTTCGTTTACTACTGTAATTCTGTGGAAATTTTACATAAACTGAATGGTAATAAGAGGAGAGAAGCCAAGTCTTGTCTGTCTAGGGATTTTGCATTGTTGCACTGTTGACACAAATTCACCCTTAAAGCAAGTTGCAAATGTAGACAAAGAAAGATGCTGTTTGCATTGCTGGAACTTCTTCATTTCAGTCAAGAGTAAGCTCCTTTGATAAAATTCCAAGCTGCAGTTTTTACACATGGGGTTTTATGGTTGCTCCTATTCATCAGCTGCTGAGCATCAGGAGATAAAAATTCTACTGAGAAAAGAGGCCTTGATCAGTTTATCTTTTAATCTTTTGTATCCTTGCCTCTGCATGTGTTAAGAAATACTGGAGTTTGCTCTGACAAGAAATATACTAAGTGGAAACTACTGATGAAATAAAGTTGAAAATGCTCTGGGTTTCAGTGTAAAAAATCGACATGAATAAACTTCAGACTTGTGGACAAACAATTGAAGATCGTTTTGTTTTATTGTACAGGTGTAAGGCCAAGCTTTAAATGTCATTGCTGTCTATTTTTTCTAAACTTTTGGTCTCAATAGTATACCACTCTTTAGTAATAGATAATAAATGTCTTGAATTAGACGGGAGAGAGGGAGGAAAATTAGTATGTAACTCTTCTATCCACTACCTCTAAAGCAGATAAATGTTGCTGCTATAATTATCTGTAGTGAAAGAATTTGGTAACACATTACTCATATTTCCATTTCTGCCAGTAGGCTTGTTGTTAACTATTTATTGTCTGGAATGGGTGTGTTACAGTTCTCTCCACCTTCACACTGTGGTGTAAGGCCACTACGAAACTCTTGATATTGACGCTGCTTTGGATGCTTTAATTGCTTCTTGTTGCTTTGGAAATTTGCAGAATCACAAATATTAATCACTGCTATTTATTACTAGGAGAAGGACATCACACCTGACCCAAGATTGTTAGAAAAGGTGAATGAATGTGCAAAGCATCTTGAGGCCATGAGGAGCCATGAACAGCCATTATCCCACCTGACTCCAGAACTCTGTGACATTTTTGACTTCTTCATAGCTTTGACTATATGTAATACAGTTGTGGTTACTGCACCAAATCAGCCCCGACAGAAGGTGGGTTAAAGAAACAGGAAAAGAGAGTTTAAGCTTCTTTGCTTTGATACTAATTTATCTTGTAAGCTAGGGAAATGAAAACCTCCTGTTGTTCCTCTTAGTGAGGAACAACTAAAACTAGTTGTGAGATGACTCAGAACCATTGTGTGACTGAGTGGGTTTAGTAAAGCTATAGCTGAGTGGAGTATGTCCACTATTTCACTTACCTTCATAGTAAGATATGCTTTCATCAACAATTTCAAGATACTTCTGAAACTTCCCTGATCTCTTGTACTGTAATGTAATCATTTAATAAGTGTAGATATGTGTGTAAGTACATATGGAAACTAATTTGTAAATGTGCAAGACTTACCAGAAAAGATTATAAGCAGTCAGTGAATATTTCGTATGTATGGATCAAGTTAAGAAAAGGATGAGACATTTTTAAAATATTTTAAAAAACAGAATATACTTGAAAAACATTACTTAAAACTTTCAAATTATGTAAAAGATGTATTTTAAGCTCATTATGAGAAATAATGATCATTACTGCTTAAATTTGCCTGAACCAGTGTCACTGGTGAATGAAAATTTCAAGAATGCAATCCCAAAATAATCTGTTAGACAAAACTGTAATGGAATGTAATATTAAAGCTCGCCAGCAGCTGGAATATCCATTCTGGAGAAAATTCTGCAATTTGCTTCTGTTCCAGATTGGAATAAAAAGTGAACTAGTCTGCAAAATTATGTGGTTTTGTGCCAAGGAAACATTTGGAGAATGCTCAGTTCTGCTGTTTCAGGAATGCTACGCTGTTACACAATAATATAATGTATATTACTATGAATGTGCTATTACTGTTAATATTATTGTATCTGTAGAACAGAATTATGTAAACTGAGATGAATGATAAAACTGAAGCAAAATGCTTTGATCCAGAAATGTTAGACAGGGGAGATTATTTATCTCAATGTGTCTATTGAGAATATTGTCACATTGGCATATTCACATAAAACTTTCCTGACGCTACAGTTCTCAATAGAAGAATCTTGCATGAACTTTTCTTTTTTAATAATTTCAATGAATATGCACAAAGAATGACAGTGTTTCATACTAATGGTAGCCTTTAGTATGCACTGCTGGTGGTGGTGGTGCAACAGTGATAGACTATCCATTAATCATAGCTGAGGAGGTGGAAGAAGAAAAAATGGTTTTAATACAAGCATGCATGCTTTCACACACAGGTACAATTCTGAAATTCCAGTAAGCTGGTGGGTTTTTTTGGTGTTGAGTCAGTTTTATACATATACTTTCTCAAAATGCAAATGCCATTACTTTTTACTCTCAAAGAAATTACTCTTTAGTTGGAGATGCTTAAACTGAATATCCATGGTAGAATTCTTGTACAGCTTTTCTTTGGGGTTTGTTCATTGTTGGTTTTGGCTTTTGTTTTTTTACTTCTCAAGGTTAGAGACCGATTTGAACTAAAGTCTCCAGTAAAAACAATTGAAGACTTCATACGAAGATTCACGCCAAGTCGTTTGACCTCTGGATCTAACAGCAGCAGTTCATCTAGTCTAGCTACAAGCAAATCGATGCACAGATTTGGTTTAAGTGTGCTTTCATCTACATCTACGGATAGCACTTTATTAAAACTGGAAGAGAAGCTGGCATACTCTGCGCAGATGAATAACAATGGTTACAGCTCCCAGCAAGGCAGGACACCTGTGGGGAGCACACCTGAGGAAGGAGAACTCCGTTATGAAGCAGAGAGTCCAGATGAAGCTGCTCTTGTCTATGCAGCAAGGGCATATAACTGTTCTCTGGTTGGAAGGCTGTCTGACCAGGTATCAGTGGAGCTACCTCACCTGGGAACCTTAAGCTTTGAAGTATTACATACATTGGGCTTTGATTCCGTCAGGAAGAGGATGTCAGTTGTGGTCAGGCATCCTCTCACAGATGAAATAAATGTTTACACTAAAGGAGCAGATTCAGTTATTATGGATCTTCTTCTACCCTGCTCTTCAGGTACACCTTTTACTTATGTTTGTGATGAGGAGACCGTTCTGTTTAATTGCTGAAGATCTCATTGTATCTTATTGCCTTCTTTAGCAAATATAGCAAGACCTGCCTGCTTTTGTTGTGAATTAAGTGAATGGTAGAATGGAAACGGTCTCTATTCTTTTATAAGAGTTTGTTATTATAGCAAATTTTCTGTAACATACTGGGGGTTCCTTACCTCATAAGAATGAGTGAAAATAATTTCTGTAGATCTTCTACTAACAAACTTTATTTTGAAGGAATTTCTTGAAACTTTGCCAAAGCATTTTACATTTCGTCACGGAAACCTGACTGAAGTGTTTGGACAGTTAAGTATTTTATATGAAACCCAAGCACTTCCTATTGCAGCTTCCCCCTGTTTCATTTGTGAATCTTTACCTTTTTTGCTGCAATACGTTGCATAAATAAGCGCATTTACATGGGTTTGACTGTGCTGCTAAAGGACAGTGTGAATCAATCAGACATCAAAACAGAAAGGTTGTGGCAAAAAAAGGAGAGATGCTCTTCAGACAAGAAATCTTGACTTCAAATACATAGTTGACTAGCAGGGAATAGACATGTAGACGTGAACACGGAACTTCCCTTAAGCTTGGAGAATTCTGCAGTACCCAGATGTCATATGAAACAGGGACCACTTTAAATAGCTACTAGGTGTAATCAGTTGGATTCTAGAAAACCCTGTAAGCTTTCAGAAGTTAGAGGAGATACGTGGGTTTCAGTTTGCATGAATCAGTTTGCATCTAATTTACTGTATTTTCAACCCTGAATTTCATCCAGTGTTTAAGGATCACCCCAGTATGAATGGACAGAGCCCAAAAGTGCTAGAGGTACTTCCCGTGTTTCACTAATGCATTGACTGTGTGGTTACTTTGACATTAGTTGGAGTAAACAATTGTGAAAGGCTTATACTGTGCAGTTTTAATTTAACGAAATACAGAAAAATTTTGGCATTAGTTTTCTGTTTACAGCTGTATTAATCAAAGCTGAGCCAAAAAAATTAAGAACAACTTGTCCTTAACTAACAACAAAGTATTCATGAATAATTTTCTAGCAAAGATCTGATATCACAGAAGGCACATAGAGCATCTGTGGAAACTTGTTTCCCTCCAAAGTACTAATATTGAATTTGTAGCACTAAGAATTTCTAATCACATACCTAGAAAATAATGTTTGGATATGAGTTCTCAGAATGAAAACTGAATGTTAAAAGAAAAGAAATTATTTTATGCCAAATCTTAAATATTTTGTCACCATATAACAGACTGTGTTTGAAGCTGCAGTGTCCATTCACATTAGATTCAATGGATCAGGGAATTTTCAGGGAAATTTCAGGCAGGTCTGGGACTCACTTGCATAAAGACCATAAAGCCCATTAGAAAATCAAACAATGGCAACATTATCAAAGGTGTCGTATGTCAGAGAAGGGGAAGCAGAGTTCCTGAAGGCCAATATGGGAATGAGAAATTTCTGTAGCTGGGCAAATACAGATTCCACCATGATTACAGGCAAGCAAATTGAAGGTGGGTTTGAAATTGTGTGGAGGGGTTTTTTCGTTTGGGTTCAAGTTTGGGTTTTAGCCCAGATTGAACTGTGAGTTTTGGTATACTTTGCTTTTGTAAGCAATGTAAAGTGTGGCCACTAGAACAAGTTAAGTAGTTCCCCTTGTTTACTAGTCCTCTTAAGCCACTGCTGGCTTCAGCAATTCTGTATGTTTCAGCAGATCTGTCTGAAAAACATTTGACATTTCTCTTGAGCAGCTTTCATTTCTGGAACTGAATTCACAGTCTCTGCCTGTAGTATCCTAATGTCAGTGGATGTGTTGTCAATTGCCTTGGGTATGGCACCTTTTTCCCCTTACAAGGAGGTTTTTCCCAGCTAAAAGGAGCCTCAGAAGATTTATGTTATGGCTATTATCTATACTGTAGGATGTGTCCCTGGTTTCATCCTGTTCTCCGATGACAGTGAAACATGAGCGTGAGAGGAGATGTAATGCTACATTGATTCAGGCAGTTACCACTTGAAGGAAATGACCAATAAGTGACATGACAGTCTTGCTCTGTGCTCTCTTGGTGCTTCAGGGACATGTGAACCCTACAGCAGTCAAGCCTGGGTCTTCAGACTTTGGAGTGCTTGTGCCCTTAGACTGAAGGACAAGGCAACACTCTGTCATCTCCCAGCTCAAACACCACATGGCATGACTGGGTCCTGTCAGATACAAAGGTCCCCACTTGGGAGGAAGAGTATTTTAAAATATGACATGATGAACAGCCCAAAATCAGAAGCAGAAGTGTTATGTTTTAGCTTCATTTGTGTCTTATAGAAAAGTGTAGATCACCATGAGCTTCAAAACTTAGATTGTTTATGAATTGACTCCATTTTCTCCTCCTGTATGTCTAGTTAAGACTGTGAACATGATGTATTCTGATAGCATACACATATTTCCAAAAGCTTTGAAAGGATTCCCAAGAGTATATTGTTTTTACTTTATCTCAGCAGTCACTGTGTTCATAAATAAGAAAGTTACTGTTTGAGTCAATACCCAGCTTGCACAGGAACTGTGAACATAAGTCATCAAGAAAACAGTGACTGGGCTGGCTTTCTTCAGCCTGAGATTATGGAAGGAAATGAAGCAAGCAGAAGGCCACTAGCTCTTCATCATTGTTCTGGAGAAGACTTACTTGCTGGTTTTCACTCTCATGGAACATGTGGTCACACTGTTCAGCATAGACACTGCATCCCAGATAAAAAGAATCTCCACAACTGGGTTTTGTTTGCAAGGGATTCCTTCCTCCCTAACTTCTAGCTTCTGAGCACAAGATAAATCTCAGGGTAGGACTGATGAAGGGGGTTTAGCTGTCATTGGTAGGCTAGTGAAGGAGGGAGATGCAGTCTTCCATGCTGGAATTGAGCATTCACACAGAAAATGGTGTGCACATCTCTACTTGTAGAGAATTACTGTATTTTTTCACTGAAATAGGTATAAGCGTTTGACATTATGAACAATGCATGCATTAGCACCCATGGTATTCAGACAGATCTGAAGTGATTAACACCATGTATCCTTAAAGGGAGAGAAACAACTTTTGATGTGTTTAAGCACCTATTAAAGTTTGCATCATTTGGAATCAGTGAGCCACTAAAATAGCCACTCTCATAGGACAGTTTAATGTGGAGTATTCAAAATATATGGCATTTTTCTCTAGAATGGTAAAGTAGCACAATAAATTAGGAAGAATGCTTATCTGCTTTATTGTTCAAAGGTTAAAAAAGATGACTCATTAATACTAGAAGCATCAAAGAAGGGTTGCTGCAGTACTTCTCCCAGAAAAAAAATTCTTATACAGCAAAGTCACATATGCCAAAAATATTATCATGCACAAATAGAAAATAAGGTAAATGAAACTGTGTTAGATTGCCACTTCTGTATATCTGTATTTCCACTTTCTGTTGCAGCTGAATCTGGTTGTGAGCTGTTCTAGTGGCTTCTGAAGGAAGCTGATGGTGTGTGTGTTGTTGTATACACAAGCTATAGTGTAAGAAAGGGTTTTCCAATTGCAAATAATATTCTTAGGGATGTTCTTCTGAAGTAGTATATCTGTATTGTCCCTTTGAGAAAATCAACAGTGAAAGCATAGGCAGCATTATTAGAAAGAATATTCCTATCTGTATTCACAAGAGGTTAATGAGAGACGGAACTGAAATGAAGGTATGCAGGAAATACCACAACCTTCCCAGAGTCCCTTAAGAACAACTGGGTATGTACATTCCCAGCTTTACAGACCTGGAGAGGATAGGACAGTTTTTAAAGGTGAGAAAAATACAGTGAGTAAAATGTTCTAATACATGGTTGAGATAAATGGAACAAAACCCAGAATACTGGCATTCCAAGCTCCCAGTTCCCTTCTTTCTACAAGATCAACACATGCATGTGTTTGTGCTGGAGCACATTGGACCAATCCCAGATAAACAGAGAAAAGAAACAGTCCTGGTTTTGAGCTCTTACACATGGCTTAAAATGTAGAAGTAAATCTAAGTGGAAGTTGTGCTGATGCATCCAAGGTAGAAGCTGTCTGTGGGGTCTCTGAGTGTAAATTCTCTTCTAAATGAAATCACAGTCATACCCAAACTTTTTGCATTGATTCAGGCTGATAGGTAGTATCAGTACAGCAATGACAGACAGAAAGACCTTTGTGCACTTAGATACACAGAACAGAACACTGTTTCCACTTCTTTTGAGACGTTAACCTAGGTGGAAAACAGTGCAATTTTTAAGTGTCATTTTTCTGCACATGATGAGCTGTGGAAAAGCATTTGCTAGTAGTGCATTTGAAAACATACTTCTATTTCTGATGTTATTGTTTTCTGTGAACATTATCGTGATTTCTTAAAATATTCAGGCCAGAGAAATACTTGAGGATTAGGAAAAGAAGGTCTTTCTCACCTACATCCACAATGATTTTTTCAAAAAGGACGACAAAAAGGATAGATCAAAAGATTTTATTTTTTTTTAAGTAGTATCTTACTTGAGTTTCCCAGGAAACATCAACAGCTCTCTAAAAGTATCAGTTATAAAGTACTTATACAATGAGTACCGTATAGAAGTTTTTATTCTCTGAGGTAATTCAGCTGCTGTTATTTTTCAATCAGTAATTTATTTTTTTATTCTTATCTAGATGACCCTCGGGGCAAACATCAAAAAAAAATCCGAAGCAAAACCCAGAATTACCTGAATCTATATGCTGTAGATGGGCTGCGGACTCTCTGTATTGCAAAAAGAGTAAGTAAATGAAGCCTTTTAGTTTGCTTTTAAGGGGAGTCTTGACAAAGATTACTGAAGGCATTTATTAATTTATTGTTCTTGATTCATAACTTCTTTTTCATTTTATTCAGTAAAGTATGAATGCCTCTGCATCACATTGACTGTGCCCTCACATACCTTTAATAGGTTCTCAGCAAAGAAGAGTATGCCTGTTGGTTAAAAACTCATTTAGAAGCAGAATCCTCTATTGAAAATCGCGAAGAACTTCTGTTTCAGTCAGCACTGCGGATAGAGAAGAATCTGCATCTGCTAGGTAATGAAATGAGAGCCAGATATGAAATTAAAATGTGATAAAATTTCTGAAAGCTTGACTATGAAATCCATTCTTTCCCTTAAATTGTTTCTGACAGTACAGAAATTGGCTTCTTTGGGACTTTATCATAGCTGTCATGTGCAGCACCACAAAGGAAGGGGATATAATTAACATAACAGAGATACCCTGTTTTCCTTGTTCCTGCCATAATTTTATCGCTAGTGAAATGAGTGGAGTAATACCAGGGATGAATTTGACATCATATCATGAATGGGAACTGCTGCTCTAAACAGGAGGAGTACTTGGCCCAAACTATCTACAGAATTTATTAGCTTGGTGCTCCTTCAACATGTCAGAGACTTCCATGACTCCAGGGGCACCAGAGACATAAAGCAAAGCTCATAAACTGCATTTCTGAGAGGCATCAACTCCCGTGTACATCAGGTTCAGCACGTACACTCAGGGCCTTTGTATTCTGTGGCAAGGATTTGCAGTTAAAATCGGTGTACGTAAAAAGTATTGCAAGAACTAAGTCATACTCTTCTGAGTTGAGATATTGAAAGATTCTAAAATGTATGTATATTCACTATTACTCCATGCATCCAACTGCTTTCTCTGATGAAGGAACTGGGAAACTGGGATAGCCATAACATTGGCAGGGAAAACAGTCTTCCCTAGTTGCCATCATACCTGTCTCTGGGAGACAGATCCACCTCACCCAACTTTTGAGGTATCTACTGCAGATCTCTAAGGCTCCATGTATAGCCAATGGAGAGTCAAAAAACCAAACCAAAACAAAAAACAAACCACCCCCCCAAAAAAACACAAACGAACAAAACCAAACCAAAACAACAACAAAAACAAGGTGCTGTTCATTTGGTCTGTCTTAGATACCCGCTTTAGGATTAGATGAATCATTCCTTCAAGTGTCTGGTTCTCTCCCCTGACCTAAAGGGGAACATGAGTTGCCTAATTTGGACCACAGTCATCAAAAAGATCCCACCATGGTTGTACCAATTGGCTCTGACTGCACTCTGGAGCGGGGCGGGAGGGAAAGTGCAGTTGAGCTGCCAGACAAATAAGTGAACTCTAGCCAGGAATAAGCTACCAGCTCAGTCATTCCCCAAGAACCTCATACTTGTGGTTTGTATCTTGCAATGATCAGTTATGATTAGCTTGTGGGAATAAAAAGTGAGTCTGGAAAAGGAATGTATTTTCTCTTTTTTGGTTAATAATAGCTTTCCCAACATTGCCCTAAGAATGTGTGTTCACATAAATGGCTGGTGCTCAGACTTCAGGTGGGCTTCTCTTGTTAATATTTTGGTTTTTCTAAGGAACAATCATAGGAATAATAAATAGCTGAGAAAAGTTTATTTAGTTTTTTCCCTATTGTTCCAGGTAACTTGTATGTCTATCACCTCCTCATTCTCCAGTAGCCAGCCTTGCATTTCCTCACACTGAAGTCTCTGACACTCGGTGGAGCACTGATGTATCAGTGGTGACAGTGAGCTTGGTCCTGGGTGGCTTTTTGCCGCTTTTCATATATATGAAAATCTTGTCTCTGTCAATTGATTTATGTAAGCATAAAAAAGATGCCCAGTCACTTATAAACAGGTAGAGAGATAAGTGAAAGCATGAAAAAGGCACATTTTGCTTTCACATCGTGGCCAACAGATTTATGATTTATTCTCTGCTATATCTCATTTGGCCACCAGTGTCTTTCTGCAAAGAGCAGCAACAAAGCAGGAAGAGGTTTGTCTGTAGCATGATGTGCTGCTGCCATTTGCCTTAAAAAATGAGAAAGCTCCAGTGACCCAGCCTCTTCTCACTGAGAAAAGGGTCTTAATCACCCTTAAGAACTGAAATGATCTCTGAGAACCAACACCTTCTCTAGCAACATTCAGAAGAAAGAAAGATACAGAGCATAGAGACAACAAGCCTTGTGAACCTCTGGGACTAGAAGTGGCATCAGTTTGCTTTTGAAGATTTGAGTTGTAGATTTGCTGACTCTTGATGCAAGGTTTTACCCCCGCTACTTTCTTCTCATCTTTCTCAATACCCCAAAAAAGCTGCCCGAATCTTGCAACCATTGGTAGTTTAGCTGTTTCCCAATAAAAATGGCTGCTGGTTGTTTTCCTTTTTTTTAAATTCAAGCTTACAATTTCAGGGGAACTAGGGAACCCCAAATGTTCATTTAATGTAGAGTATTTTGCTTCTTTTATGTGCTTAGGTGCAACTGGCATTGAAGACCGTTTACAGGATGGTGTTCCAGAAACTATTGCAAACTTGCGCAAAGCTGGGTTGCAAATTTGGGTTCTTACTGGAGACAAGCAAGAAACAGCTGTTAATATTGCATATGCCTGCAAGCTACTAGATCACGATGAAGAAATCATCACTTTGAACGCTGAATCACCAGTAAGCCGATCCAATATGCAAGTTTACGAGTGAACTAGTTTTGTTTTGTTTTCAACTTGTACAATTAAAAGTTTCATGGCTTTTTTTCCTTTCCTTCTTTTTTTTTCCTTCTTTTCCTGCTTCGTCTATAATTTCCAGGTAGGACACGTCTTTGAATACTTTTCAGTGAATCATGCTTCTAAATCATAGTCTCATGTATCATAAACCTCCTGAAGACATATAACTGTGTATAGTGAACTCCACTATGAATGAAAATATGCCATAGAAACATAAATGCCTTTCTTAGGTATGCATTCTCAAAACATTCCTAGTTTTGTTTATTGGGACTAATGGGTCTGAAAGGAAACCTGTTATTAAACACATGTTGAGGAAGAAAGCAGTTGATAACCTATTGAGAATTTGTGCTTTATTTTTTGCCACTGAAATGTAGTATTCAGATAATTCAGTCATTCAGGTGGCTTTTTCTCTGGAGATAGAAGTAATACTTAATTTTCAATGCAAACACTGAGAGGCAGAAAATCACATCTGCAGTAATGCCTTGCTTCCTAACAGACCTTTTCTAATCTTTCTGTATTACTGATCTTTTCTGTGCTCAACTTGTTGCAAGCAGACAGTCACAAAGAGTTTACTGATATGGTCTAACATACAAGGAACCAGACTGATAGTGCTATAGTCCTTTAATGGGGTGATAAAATTGGACTTCGGTATCCAGCTCCAATTTCTTTCAAAAAGGAAGAAAAGATAACAGCATTTTCCGTTCTTGAGTTATCAACTGAACTGGTAAATTGATTTCCTGTGGTTTTTCTTTTTAGTCATACTTTGCTGTAAGACCAATGGCGTTTCTTTTAAATGTTCATATATTCTCAATAACATCTTTTATTTGAGTATGGCTAGGAGAGAGAATTCAGCTTAAATAACCTTTAATTGGCCTTTAACAATGTGCAGCACTCTGATCTGAGTTGTGGGCGTATATATGGTGTTCATCACCATAATGGTGTTCATCACCATACTTAACTTGGTACCAATTATATATCATTTCCCAGCACTGTTATTCTGAGAAGAAGCTAAAAGAAATAAGTTTAACATACAATACTGCATGTTAAAGAAGAATTAGATTTTAAGCCTTTCTACTAATTGTTCTCATACCCTCTGCAAGAATTGTGTTAGAAATTAACAGCACAACAAATAGAATATATTCCCTATATTCATTATGCCTAAATATACAGCAAGCAGAAGCTTTTGAATACATGTTCTTTTCTCTCAAGCATATTTATTTTGAATTTTTTTCAGGAAACATGTGCTGTCTTGCTGGAACAGTGTCTGCAATGCGTAGAGTCTAAATTTTCAAACAACACAATAGACGAAGCTACTGGAAACATGACTGTTGGGTTCACCCCTCTCTATCCACCCTCTTCCTCTGTGCTTTCCAGCTTGGGCCTTGTGATCGATGGAAGGACTCTAGCTTATGCCCTGGAACCTATGCTAGAAGATAAATTTCTTGCACTGGCCAAGCGATGCCGCTCAGTACTGTGTTGTCGCTCTACCCCACTCCAAAAGAGCATGGTAGTGAAACTAGTCAGAGACAAACTCAAAGCGATGACCTTGGCAATAGGTAAATACCTCAGTTTAAACTGTGTCTTGAGAGTTTCAATTTTTTTTACTTGCAATAGCACCCTTCAGCTGCCTCACAGCTGAAACTGCCTTCCAGTTTTATCTAAAACATGTTGGACAGTTCTAACATATTTATTACAACATCTTTAATCAAAACCAAGATAGAATTCTGGAGTAGCATTTGGAGTTTCTTCCTACAGAAGTTAGGTAATCGGAACCCAGGTATGCTGTGAAGTTTTGGCATGTCTGAACAGAGCTGTGAAGAACTGGGTTAGTCGATGCTTTGCAAAACACCATTTTGCAATCAGTGTGTTACACAGAAAAAAGTTATGCTCAGTGCTGTTTTGTCCAATCATGCTTGAACTCAAGGTTCTGTGATTTTCATCACAAATCAGCCATACAGCACGGGGTATGACTTGGCCATAGAGAGTGGATTTACAACTGGCATCATGCCAGTGCCTACACTTCTTCCCATCTAATCACTCAATTGGCAAAGGGGACACTTTGATAGTCAACCTGTCTTAAATTTGACAGGATCTTCCATGTTTCCATGGCTTTTACACAAGAAAAGTCAACCAGCTCTTCTTTCCCTATCTCATGTTTAGGCTCATGTTGCATTCGAAGATACGATTGCAGCACATACTGTCACAAACACACTTGCTTTCATCTTCCTGTATTGGTTAATCATAGCAGGAGCACATGTGGGTTGGACCTGCCCATGAGGAACCCTAAATACATATAATAACTGCCAGACTCATGTGACATCCTCATCACCAAACATGTGCTGATTATCATAATCCTCATGCTTAATGTATTATATCTAGCTCAAATATGCCTCCCTCCTACTGAATTTATATCTGTGGGTGACTGACTGTGGACATAATCATTTGCATATGTTGTTAAAAACGTCTGTCTCGTTAACTTGAATTATTGAGAATCCTTAAAAACAGTAGTGGAGACTGGCCAGCTGGTATTTTCATTTTTTCTGAGCATCTTGAGCCTGGGAATTGAGCTCAAGCTCCTGCTCTGGCTTGAAAGCCTCGCTGTATGTCTCCTTCCTTTTAACTAATGTGAGCTAACTTGGGGTTGTGCCACACAGTCACAAAGACATCAGCTTTGTCATGTGAGCGGATACCTCTCTTATATGTGCCAACAGCAGGGAAACTATGATGAGAAGTGATGTACAACTCAGCCACTGAAGTCTAAAACCAAGTGTCTTGTCATCAGCTAATACGATTTCATTTTCCACTAGCACACTGACTGTAAATTTAAGAGGTTAAGAAGCAGATACAGGTCTCATTCTGGTGTCCTTTCTATGGCACCTATCACTTGTGGTATCATGATTGGAAGCAGAGCAAGGGATGGTGGCTATGCAACCATTACAATTAAATCTACCAGTTATGGGTGTATTAAAGATCTTGGACTGGTCAACCATAGTCTCTTGACTTTTTCTTTCATTCATCTACTTTTTAACATATTTTAGTATTTTTACTTTGTAGACATTCTCATTGGCTTTAGGCCTCCTTGCACATTTGATTCTTAGTCATACCTGTTGCAGGCAGACGGTTGATGCAGAAGCAGAAGAGAAGCTCATTCTCAGCCCTCCACTGTTTTACTATTGGTGCAGTTCAGGCCAAATACTTGGACTTTAGATATTACTAAAAAGAGACAGATTTGGTTTGTTTTTACTTTTCCATGATAAAAAGGTCTACAAAGATCAAAATGTCTTGGAAACTCTGCTCTTTGACCCTTATATTACAAAGATTTATCCTCTTCTACCCCATATCTCCCTTAGTATACCCACCCGACACTTAGTACACATTTCCCTTACTATACTCAACCAACAGTAAAAACAACTCAGTAACAACTGGTTTTCCTTTGCTTTGTTGCTGCTAGCTCTTTATGGTCTACAAGTGACAACAAAACTATTTTGTCATCTTTAGGTGATGGTGCTAATGATGTCAGCATGATACAAGTGGCAGATGTTGGCGTGGGGATCTCTGGTCAAGAAGGCATGCAGGTAATGTTGCTTATTCAGTGGAAAGCACTCCCATAAAGGGGTGAAACAGGCACTTCCCATAGGTCAGATTGATCAAGCTGCCTCTAGATAGTCAGCAGAAATAAAGGAGAAGCAGGAAGTTGCGCTGAGGAGTGCCAGTTGTGTGTCATAAGGGTACTTTCAGCTTGAGTTTGAGCTTGTGTTTGTTCTCAGATCCGTGGTGAGTTTAAACACACTGCCACCTCAGAAAATTCAGCTTACTGGATCCCTCTAAGCAATATGATTAAAGAAATAATTAGCTCAATACTGGCTTAAAGGAGGAAAAAAGCTCAGCTATTCATTATTTAGGAATATAAAGGTTCATCTTATTCTGGCTTTTATTCTCCTCTCTCCTGTATTACTTCGGTATAATTCTTCTGTGGAGTGGCTGCACAAGACAGCACAAGTCGTGCAGCTTATTTGCATGGTGTAGTGGTGACCCTTAGTCTAGTCACTCACATATCTCTCTCACTCAGCCTAATCAGACAGCAAAACAGTGAAGAAAGAGGAAATTGCAGCCCTTTGCAGAACCACTGCTCCCTACACATTACACCAAGTCTTGGTTTTCTCCAATTTTCCTGTCACAGGGAACAGCAGGATAAGGGGACTTGGCTTGTGGTCTTCTGATTATGTTCTGCACATGATTAATGTATTTACCACTGTATATGAGGCACTTCTCTTATCCCCAGAAGAGTGGTTATATATGTGTAGGATGCTATTACCTCAACCTCCTCTACTGCTAGTGCAGTTCAGTTGCAGTGTTAGCACCAAGCGTGGTAGTAAGACACAGAGAATGAGGAAGATACCTCATTTCCACAACCTACCTTGTATTGGGGCAGACTGATTGCATGACAAAATGGAGTAGCTGAGTAGATGTCAAGGAGCTCTTCAAAGAAAGTGGGAAGTGTTTCCATACTGAGGACCTGAGCAGATGAGCATGCTCCTTAACTTAGTTACCAGTGGGTGGTTCTCTGACCCACATTGCATTTTTTGCAACATTGGCTGAATGTTTTGCTCAAAAGAAAAGAGGGGCCTCCTTCACACAGTGCACAAGTTGGCTATGGAATTTTAATCCATGGGATTGCATGAATGCTGTAATTTATTTGGATCAACACACAAACTTATGAAACAAAAATTTACATGAGCTATGAACTTGGATGTGAACTTCGTGCATTTTCTGGCATGCAGATCACCAGAAGCTAGGACAGAACACTGGAGAAAACTCAGTGGATATTTTTCCTATTTATTTGTATGCTCTTTCAATGTGTATGAATACTCAAATCCTTGAATTCTTAAATTCTCTCTTGGCCATTCTTAGAGGCTGAATGCTAGGGAAGACCCAGCAGAGCTATTACACTTGTTCTGCTTCTTCTAATCATCCAGTGAGTTCAGTCAAAGTAATCTCCAGGGCCAGTAAGAGGTCATCAGTGCACTTCAGACAGTTTTCAGGGCTGTAATCTGTTAAGAATGGTTCTATAGACATGTTAGTGGCTATAAATTAGACTCAAAAAACTCCTACTGTAAAAATACTCAGATGCTCATTGTGCATATGGCATCCCAGCCATAGACCCTGTGAGTTTGACTTTGGTGGCTGGAGAGAGCAGGAGAAAAGGAATTCTTAGACTAAGTTGATGCCAGGTGTATTTGCTGTTCCTCAGCCTTCATCAGGCTCCATGAGCTCTGCATAACTTCTGCAGTATTACTCTGCAGGCAGTCCAAATTCCAGAAAGCCCAGAGAAGGCTGCTTTTGTGGGGTCCTCTCCAAGCCTATCAATTAAAAAAGTCTGCCTCGAACTCCTTGGTCTTACCATCTCTTAGGAACCTATCGACTCTTGTCATCTATGTATTAACTCGGGTCACTTTTTTTTGCTAATGCAGACATAAAATGCTCATAACATTTTTCTGACTCCTCTCCCCTTTATGTCACTTTGAGATGAGCTAATGCACTTAAAATAACCAGTCCTCAAATGCCTCTGGTGAATACACCTCTTTTGCGGTGTATTCAGGTCTGAAAGCTATTTTCTCGTTACCTCATTAAACTACCTGTTTTTTTTCTAAACGAAAGTTCAACAGAGTGGAAAATGTTTATAGATCCCTTCCTTTACTGCAAGGTCCTAAGGAACCACGTAGATCTCTTTACTATAAACAAGTGTCAGAATCGTACACACGTAGGTACTCAGAAGGCGCTGAGCATTTAGATGTCCCAAACAGCAATACTGTCTGGTTCATTTTCTTTCCACATTCTATGGAAGCATGTGGAGCATGATTCACTTTTTCCTGTGAAAAAGCTGGAAGAAAAAAATAAAATGTGAAAATCAAGGGGATATTTTGAGACTAAGTAAACATGCAAATGTAATTGGATAACACTACCTTCCTCACTGTGTTCTTTGCTGTAATAAAAATGGAATAAAAAAAAGGAAAAAATCCTGACACTTCTCACAGTTTGCTGTGAAGTACTATGTTAGAAGCACAAATGAAGCTAACGGTTTTGTTTTGACATTGGAATAGGCTGAGATGGGGTGGAGGACCAGGAAGCAGACATAGCACAGCTCTGTTCTCCTCAAACTGCAAGATAGCTGTATGTCTGCAAGACAAATCAGACTTCTGTGCAGGGCAGTTATAACAAGTGTGTCTCAGTACCTGAGAAACCCTAGGATGTGTCAACATACTCAAAAATGTCTCAGTGCTTATATACGTTTACTGCTTAAATTGCCATGCATTCTTACACCTACTCTTGCATACTGTTTTAGAGTTTAATAGCTTCTACAAGCACTTACTTGGGAAAACTGAGCCTTTTTCATGATCTACCAAGAAAGGGAATTAGGAAAATTTAAAAGGAAAAATGTTTCTTATTTAAAAATAGAGCCAAAATATACCCAGCAGAGTGTGAGGAAGATATTACTTCTTTAGAGGTTTCACCTTTCCTCATGTGTTTGCTGAACTGAACTGTGAGAAGGTGATACCAAAATAGAAAATGAAATGTAAAATAATATTCAATGAAATCTTAGTGTGATCCTAGGGAGTAAGGAAAATCGTGAAACAACTGTGATAACACAAGAAGATCTCATCTAGATGTACAGTACCCTGAAACTTAGTCATAATTAGAGACAAAGTGGGTGATTCATTTTGTCAATGTGATCTGATAGTCTTCACAGTCCCACAGGAGTCTCATCTAGTGTGATTTTTTCATACACAGTTGTAGAAAATGTCCAATCTTAAAAATCCCTCAAAATACTGATATCTCAGGACAGCCAAGTAAATGTCATAAATCAGGACTGCAAATGTAATTAAAACTAATCTTTTTATTGTTTTGTCTTTTACTGTCTATTAATTATGATGCAACTGCTTCATTGTTCTTTTCTTATTTTATTCTCTGGAAATTCAATTTGCCCTGTAAGTACACTGTGGTTTTTACAGAGAAAGATGTTACAGCCACCAAGATGTTCACACACGGACCCTGAGACTTCATGCTCAGGCAACTGCAATTGCCAGCCATTCTCTCACCTCTTGCTTTTTGCTGTTGCTTGTCACCATCTGGAATGTAGGCTGTAATCTCCTTTGGGTGAGGGCCGGGTCGCCTTGCATGTTCTGCCAAGCTGCCGGGTTTGCTCATGGGTATTTCAAATCAATGCAGCAATAGCTGCATTTCATATGCACTGAAATGGGTTTCATTCCTCATGAGTACAATTTCCATTGACTGTATGAGTCGAGAAGATGACTAGATTCATTGTTGGTGTTGAAAGTGATGCTTTACAATAATGATTCCAACTTTTCTTTGATTAAAGGCGGTGATGGCAAGTGACTTCGCAATCCCAAGGTTCAGGCATTTGGAGAAGCTTTTGCTTGTTCATGGCCACTGGTGTTATTCCCGCCTCGCCAACATGGTGCTGTATTTCTTCTACAAAAATGCAGTAAGTGTTTGACTTGGAAGCTTTATGGCACCACATGTTTCCAGGGTTTATTTTGTGCTAAGTGAGCATTAGGTCAGCCTTCCAATGGTTTCTAAATAAGCTGCAAAGAAATTTGCGGAGTTAAAAGACAGCTGGCTGCCATTTGCAGAAATATGGGACCCACTCCATAACAGCTACAGTGTGCTGCTGAATGTGCAAATTAGGTAACAGAAATAACAAGTACTGCTTAAGAGAAGTTTCTTTATAGAGTAGTTTTGCAGAATTTAGTTGGCTAGATATAGGAGTCTTTAATGCCAAAGCCATCCAGCATTGGTCCAAAGTAGCGGTTGAACGTGTTTTCTCTTTCTGACTGTATCTCATCATTGCTTATGAATTACTGTATGTATTCCCTAGTGATTTGAGATAATTTGAGTCCTCTCTGTGTCTCGGATGTAGAAATTGGCGATGTTTTTTCTTGATTTATCTTACTCCCAACTAAGCAAAGGAGTTCATTAACAAGGAAGCACGCCATGGTAAAGAACAGACGACAGGTCTGTGTTTCCTCCCTGGTGTATGAAACAGGACTTAATCCAGTACTGGGCACTGAGCCACTGGCAGCTCAACTCCTTCACCTCAACAAAGGCCCTTTGCATTGATCTTGGAGTACAAAGATGATTGATTGAAAACTGCCAGCAAGACAACCAAGAATTCCACCAGCTGGGTGGGAGTCACTGACAGGCACATAGATTTGCTCACTTGCAACAGCTGCAAATCACCTTGGGAGCAGGATATATGAAGAAGCACGAAAAAGGGAATTAGAGCTCTCGTACCTCCCTTTGCTCCAGAGGGCAATGTATGAATTGTGTGCAGAAGGCTGGATTTTATCCAGTTTTGGAAAAAAAGGTAGCTTTCAATTTTGTAAATGTTGCTTTCTAGTTTTAATCTAATCCTCAATTTTTGTCAGGAGAAGACCATCATTTGCTCAAAATTTTGAACATCACAGAATACCTAAGGGTGTTAAAGAATTAATAAGGCATGTTTGTGTTAAAACAAGCGTGTTAGAGTACATTTTGTGGTCAGACCAGAAACTGAATGCAAATGTCCTTCCAGACGCAGAAGAAGGAAGGGACTTTGTGGTCTGAGGTGCTGCCTGAGTCAGAAATAGCAAGCAGATTTAACTAATGCCACACTGGGTGGAGAAACACCAGTTGAAGTACAGCAGTGAAGTATGTGCTGGTGTTCAAATGCCTGAGTTTTAAGGCTTGATCCTGAATGATGCTGAACATCTGTACTCCCACCCCCAGTGCCTGCTGCATGTTTCCAAGATACCAACTGACAGTATCAGATTTGAACTTCCAAGAAGTGTATGCGTAGCCATCTTATATCAGAATAATAACTAAAAAAACCCCAGAAGTAATGCACATAAGACATTCCAGCAATCAGCAGCCAGGGATGCTGTTAATACATCTACGTTTTTGTTCAGCATTTGTAAAATCTTCCGTTTTCTTTGGTACAACTCCCCTTCATTGCAAGTGTTATTTCTCATGCCATTTTTAGTAAGACCGTGCTGCCTCAAGGCTAGAAAATAGAGGAAATCTCTTCATATTGGCTTTGTTTTGCCAGCCTTCAGAGCTTTCTGAGAAATACTTATTGCTACTGACTCTAAAACTGTGGTTGGGTATCCAGCATATAAATGAACATGTCTGGCACAGTGCCTGCCCTTAAGGAAATATTATTAAAAAAGGAAATATAGGAGCACCTGATCCTTTTGCAAGGAGACGATTCTGGATGATTCTCCACAGAGAGTTGAGATAGCTATACTACAAATATTCTGCAGCTTTTCTGTTTCTTCAAGTGTGTTTTTGCCCATTTACTCATACTCTGAGATTTTCAATTCTCCACTAGAACCTATCTAACTCAAAGTTTAAACTCTGCATTGCTGCAAAAGCAATTTGGAAACTTGGATGACTTAGCCAAGAAGATTTTTGGCTTGGTGGAGATGATAAAAATACAAGTAAAATATAAACTAAAACATAGCATGACTGGAAATCTCTGAGCTTGATGTAAAGGAATTTCATAAAAATTCTACCTGCACAATCATGCAAATCTTCCTCTTTAAACATTATCTTTGCAAGACAGCACTGAACATTTTTTGACATATACTTCAATCACTGAAAAATTCTGTCTGGAACCACATTCATAAAACAGTCTCATTTGGCAGGGAAAGAAAGGAAACCTTTTTTATTTAAAATTTTTATGTAAATTTGTTTTGTCTTATTCAGGGGGCAATTTACAGAAGCAGGAGAGAACATTATATTTGAAATTAAGTTAAACACTTGTTTAATACAAAATAAAATTCCAGGGGGGGGAAAATCTAATTTAAGCTTGGCTACTGAAATTTCATTTATTTGTACAGCTTTCTTTGACAGCACTGCTGATGCTTATAATAGAAGTCACAGGAAAATTTTCAGCTGACTATATTTTCATCAAACTATCCATTTTTGTCAGAACCAAACTCTTTCCAAGAGAGGTCACTTCTAGCAAGGCTCTAGAGAAAAAATTTCATAGGTCCTGGATCAGCTGCACTTGGTTTTATTTTAAATGAGAGAGAGAAAAGTATCTAAATTCACGTATTCATTGCAATTTCTTTTTGAGAAATGACTCAAGGAAATTTGATTGGTTTTGGGTGTGGAAAGGAAATAATTTTCTAAAAATGCTCAATTTTGGAATGAAATTGCCATGTCCCAGCCAACTGTACCGAAGAGTGGTAAGGTTTCGTAACTCAGCCTTGTTTAGGCTGGAGGAAGATATTTTTCTTTAAACATATTTATAGAAATGTTTCTAGAGGTGATCCTTAAAAAAATACTGCCATTTAACTTTTAATAGTGTAATTAAGCTATTAGTTTAATAGTTTAGTTTACAGTATGTATGGGCTTGCAAACAGTGAGATATATGTTGCTGCTGATACACAAGCCACTTCAATGTACTACGCAAGCATTGCCTGAGCATATATCTACTCTCTCTATATATACACATATATATACATTTATGTACTGCAGGACTGACCCTCTTACTCTGTGGCAATTCCCCTTCACAAGACAGACTTACTTTCCTTGCAGGAACTTCCACTGACTAATCAGAGCATAGACTTTTTTTCCCCCTACATTTAAATTTCAACCACATTTTGACATACAGATAGAAAAAATCTGTATTTTCCTCTGTATATCTAAAATGCATGGAGGGTTAGTGTTCTCCATCTGGCTGAAAGCTTTCTGTGAATAGAGTACAAAAAGGACAGGAAGTGAAAGGAGAGGTCACGTCATTTCTTCTCTTCATGGTTAAAATGAGGAAAACCCTTGAGGAACAGTTTCCAACATTTTTCTGGTTGCCTTTCATTTAGTATTAATCACCTTACAAAGAATGATGAAAATTGTAGTTCTAGGAGAAGCAAGCCTGGGAGTTTATTTTCTTTCCTTGGAAGCTGCCTATCTTTTTCTAGGCCTCAAATCCTCCATCAACGTATGAGGTTAGCACCTCTCCTGAGCCCTAAAACCTTCAGGATTCTTCGTGCTGAAGAGAGTGTATAAAAAATGAGTTGTGTGGTTTGTTCCTTTTTGGGTGATTGCTGCCCAACTACATGAAGAGCTATGTGTGCAGCTGATTTCTTTACAGAGCTGAGGAGTAAGGGAGACTAGGGAATCTTTACAGCACTGCTAATTTGCTGGATGTCAAAGTACAGAGATAGAATAGTTAAGACAACTTTTCTAGACGCAGTTTCACCTTCCTTGCTGCTGCTGGTCTCATGTTGGCCAGAAAAGCCTCCCAAAGCATCTCAAGCCAGCAGAGGATATTATTATGGAAATATTTGTTCTTACAATAGTCATATACATGCTATGACATCAGTACTTATATACCTAGAGGTCAGTGGTGATTGGGAGAGCTTTTTGCAGTTAGTTAAATCACACCTCAGCATTTCACTTGAACTGAAAGCTAATTTTGTGTGCAGTCATCCGTCATGCCTGAGATCTGAGTTTCCAGCAGCACAAAGACTTGCAGGCGTGCCAAATGTTTGCGGCTTAGCTAAGTGGTCTGTACATCAGGAAGTGAGTTAAAGACTAGGTATCCTCAGAAGGATTGCTTACATGTTTAGATAAGTCCTTGCCGAACTGAAATCAGAATGGTTTCAGAACACAATGGGATGATGATTCTCCTTATCTTGTTGTATTTACAGCATCACTCATTTTGTTTCAGATGTTTGTGGCCCTTCTCTTCTGGTACCAGTTCTACTGTGGGTTCTCTGGCTCATCAATGATTGATCAGTGGTATCTCATCTTCTTTAATTTACTCTTCTCTTCTCTTCCACAACTGATCACCGGTGTGCTGGATAAGGATGTGCCAGCTGAAGTGTTAATTGCTGTACCTCAGCTTTATAAAAGCGGACAGAATATGGAGGTAAAAACTTCTTGCTTATTGTAACTTCTTTACTGAACATCTTTAGTTTCAACTGAAAACCAACCCTGCTCCCAAAGGGTAGATGACTGATAAAAACAGTCTGAGAAGTCAGTGTTATTATTTTGTGATATTTCTGAGTCAAAATGTCAAAATACACCTAACCCAAAAAAAACCCGCAAAACCAACCAAACAAAAAACCCCACCCAAAACAAAACAAACGGAAAACACCACAAAACCCCCACAAACAAACAAACAAAAAAAACAACCATGGGGGAACCAAAAACCAAAATATAAACATATTTTTAGTATGTGACAGGAGAGAAGGCTGAATGCTTTAAGTCAGTCTCAGCTGAACACCTCCCTCAGGGTCCAGGCTCACAAATAACCATAAAGCTAAAACAGATTGCACCTTGTAGCCTAGTGCAGGCTTTCACAAAATAACCTCAAAGTACTTACTCAAAACTTCAGGCTCCAGCCCTTTACAAACAGTCAAAGGAAAAAGATGGCTTTAGGAGTAAGTATGGTCGATAGTCTCTGAGGGAGGTAGTCACCAGCAGATGACAGATTCCCCCGAAATATCTGCTGAAAACACCTCGTCCCCATCTGTTTGAATTGTACAATGAAAACAGACGGAATTGCAGGAAGGATTTGAGCCAAACCATTTCTGGTAATTACAGGTACAGTGTACCGTGGGAAAATTTTGCTGCTTGGCAAAACTGTCCATACAGAGATGTTGCTTCCAAGGAAAAGCCTTCTTATAAGTGTCTGACATTGTCTTCTCTGAGAGGGGACAGTGAGTGTTTTCTGCCTCCAAGTGTAACCTTGCTTTTGGTACCCCACACATGTAGTGGCATTGCTAGACACTGTCCTGGAAAGATGAAAGGAGAATTTACCATAACTTATTTTTAGCCTGTTAGTCTGCATTCTGTCTTTTTCATCTGTTGTTTGCCGTTTTCTACATTTCTTCTGTTCCAGTGCATTACACTTTGAAGCTCTGTCATATTAATACCTTCCTTTCTTGCACATTTCTAAGGTGATAGAAATCTTGTAATGGCTTAAACTTTTTTGTGACGTTGTGTCTGTCTGTCTTCAGCTGGCAAACTGCTAAGTCTCCTAGGTTCACAATACAATTATTTCTCAGATGAGCTCAGAGACCACTCCAAGTTTTTTTTTAAATCTCTTGATCATATTCTCTGCATAGTTACCTAAAAAAGCATTTTAAAAACTTACAAATCCTGCTTCAAGTATGATCTTTTTAAAAAAGATATCACTAATTCAAAGCCTGTAGAATTACAGAATAATTGCTATGGCTCTGGAGGTTATCTGATTCAGACCCCTGGTCAAAACAGCTTCAGACTTAGATGAGGTTTGTCAGGTCTTTAACTAGTCTAGTTTTGAATGTCTCCAACACTGGTAATTCCATAGTCCCTCTCAGCAATCTGATGCAGTAATTAACCACGTGTTAGTTCAGTAGGCCAAATAACACCATAATTTTTTCTAAGCATCTTTCAATTCCCATTTTTAGGCTACAGTGATATTCTCCGTAATGAGAAGGAGCCCTGATGAACCCAGTGGTTTGAGATGTAGACGATATCCCAAAATTATATAAAACTTTTGCCATTTGCAAGCTATTTTTTCTCATATCTGGGTGTTCTATTGACCATCCATATCCCTGCAATTGTGTATTTCTTTAAACCAAAATATTAGTTTAATATTGTTTTTAGCAAGCAATTTTCTGCAGACACATATATGTATATGTATGTATATTTTGTATACATATTTATAACATCACACATTGATGCATGTATTACAACTAAAAATCATCTTCTTCTCTACATATATGTGCATTTTCTGTTTTCTCTTTTGTGAATAAATACCCTGTGCTAGTCTGTATGTGATGTAGAACCCATTTACTCATTTTCTTAAACTTCACAGAGCTCCTCCTGACATCAGCGGTCTAACTGTAGTGCATAAAGTTGGGCACCTTCATAAATGTTTTCCTGGCCTAAGCATCAGATTCGATTTATACCTTCTGCCAGGACCAAAAAAAAAAAAAAAAAGGAGAGAGGCAAAAGATTTTATCCCAGAATACAGTGAGTTGCAGGTGGACTCTTCAGGCTTCTCCCCCAGCTTAGCTGAGTGATTGGCAAAGTTATGAAGCTATTTTCCCAAGCCCTTAAAACTGCCCATTGAAATACACTCCTCAAAATACCTACCCTGGCAAATACCATTTTCATTATGATCTGATTTTCTTAATTTTTTTTTTTTAATGGCACAGGAGTACCAACCACACATGTTTTGGATGAACATGATTGATGCTATGTATCAAAGTCTGGTTTGCTTCTTCATCCCCTATTTTGTAAGTGTTTGGTTTAAGCCATACTATTTTAAACATTTTGAGGAGAACTGGCAACACAGCTTGGGCTAAGTTCTGTCTCCTTCCTTACAGACTTACTATGATTCGGAGGTGGACATCTTCTCCTGGGGAACTCCCATCACCACAATAGCTCTTTTCACCATCATTCTGCATTTGGCTATTGAAACTAAAACTTGGGTAAGGTACCCACAGCCTACATAGAAACACATTGGCATACATATAATTCTTCTCTTAGTACCATCTTTCAAAAACAGAAGATTGTTTTTTCTTTCCCTCAGCACATCCTATTTTTAACAAGCATTTTAAACAAACACAAAAAAAGTTTTAAAATGTGATCTGCAAACCGCTTTGTAGAGTTGTATCTATAGTAAGAATTTTTAAATATACAAGGATCTAAATCCTTTGGTGTGCATGGATTTGACTCCAAAAATTAAGAAGTTTTAATTAAGAATCATAGCAAATTTCTCAGAATATAAACAATCATTATACTTCTGTTGTTTTCTTTTTTTTTTGTTGTTCTTTTTTTTTTTTTTTGTCTAGACTTTTCTCCACTGGTCATCTTGCATCTTCAGTATCATTTTATTTTTCTTTGTGGCTCTGGTTTACAATGCTTCCTGCCCAGTCTGCCATCCTCCATCCAATCCCTACTGGACTATGGAAAGACTGATGGGAGACCCTATATTCTATTTCACTTGCATTATATCACCAGTCGTTGCATTGCTGCCCAGGTACTGTATCTTCTCTCATAACTTTTCTCGTATACGAAGACACTTTATGCATGTGATTGGGAGGGCAAGAAACATTTCTTTTTCCACTCCCTATCTTTGATTTTGCCTTGCCAGCCAAGTCAGTTTTTTTCAGCAGCTGATTATATGAAGTCAGGTTGTCTAACCTAATCTGTCTCCTGACCACAGGAGCAGACCACAGCTCCTGGCCCTACACCACAGGATCAGGATAATTGTAGACTGTTGGATGAACTTCCTGGCTATGCAGAGATTTGCTCCCCTGTGAGATTTTCTGTGGTGCTTCTGGATTCAATGCATCCTCACATAAAGTGCACACAGCACAGAGATTCTGATAGTATGATGTAGACCTATTTGCCTCTTTGTGGATGTAGGAGACCTGCTCTGCAGACTGATCCCCATTGCCTTTCATTCCTCATCAGGAAGGATGAAAGACTATGTGTAATCACAAGGTGGATCACTGGTTAAAGACACAGATTTATTACGCTGCTTGTTATTAATCAAAATATTAGTATAGTATTCAGAACTTTCCATCTGCAAGCTTGCTTGTGTCAAGCATAAGAAAAACACATAGAACATTATTATTTTTCTGTGTTGTACTTTAGTCTTGGATATTTTCTCTTAATAACATATTGGGTATTTCCTTCTTTCATTTATTTTCATGTGCACATTCTCCTCTGGCAGATTCCTGTACAGAACCCTTCAGGGAACACTATTCCCAACCCAGCTTCAGCTTGGACGCCAGTTGAGTAAACTGGCTCCAGAGATTCGCACCCAGCTTCTGACCAAGTTGAATGTAAAGGAGACAATACGTCAGGCACGACCCTTTGCAGACAGTTTCTCACCAAGCCTTGGCTCAAATGCTAGTGATTGTTATAAGGCTAATAACCAAAGCACACCTTTGCCAACATCTCCTCAAAGAAGTGAGTCACTTTTCCAAGAGCACACGAAGGCAGAACATAAAACAGAGCAGACTGTGGCTGCCTCTCCCCAGGGTGCTGTGTTGTATGGGGAAAACAAACTCCCCTCGTCAGCAAGTAGTCTGGAAAAATCCATGGGATTTCACGAAGTTAGATGTGACACTTCAGAGGTGGAGCCTTTGCCTGTGGGAACAACATTCCCATGGAGTGCAGCAGTCGATCAAGCAGACTTCAGTTTGTTGAAGTGGATCACATCAACTCCACTGTTCAGTCACATTGGGACTGTTTTCCAGGTATCATCAAGCAGTTTACAAAATGAAACACAGGACAGTATGTGTGTGCTTGACTCTTCTTTGCATGTGGACTTCAAAGGCTTAGAAGAACAGAGTTCAAAAAACTTACAGGGCAAAATGAGAGGAATCCCAACTGATCATTGTAAAACTGACAATTCTGAGACCACCTTTTTATGACGTGGGCCATAAATATATTTATATATTTTCTATTTGCACACATTTATAGTGAGATTACTCTATTTGTTTCCAAAAGTGAAACAGAAGATCAAAGGTACAGAATGGTTATTTAAGAATGTTTAAATACAGTATATTGATATAAGAGCTTTAAATATAAAAAGAAACACTTGAAAGTTCCATATATATTGTTTTATTTTTTCATCTCATTTTATAAGGAAATGACGTCTCCTTATTTTTCAGATGCTTCTCTTTTATTCTGACACATACTGTAAAAGCAAAGGATCTATCTACCATATTCAAAAGGATTAGATTCAGTAACAATTATTGATATCATTATAGGCCATTCAGTAATGAAGGAGGACAAACCATCATAATGAAGAGTCACTGTATTCCGTCCATCATCTGCTTGCCAGGGTGTTTTGTCACTGAAGCAACCCATTAGGCAAAGCTGTGGAATTATTATACAGCTCTCTGTAAATGTTCACAGTATCTTACCACCGCATTAATACTGGTATTTTATAAATGACACCATGTTCTGATATTGCAGCCATAGCATTTTATGTGTCATGATAAAACAATAAATAAATGAGCATCCATATTGTAAAGCGATTTCCCGGTCTGGTGTTAATTGTGATTCAGGCCTTCACTTGGAGTAGCTAGTTTTTGGCTGGGCATGGCCTTACATCAGGCTGTTAACTTCCAACAAAAAGCTGCTGCTTGTTTTATGAGGGAGGATTTGGTGGCAAAGAGCTGCTGCATTGTGTCTGCTGTAGAGTTTGAACTGGGAACTCTGTGATCTTCTGTGCTGGAGTGGGCTGGCATTGCAGAAGAGTCCCATCCTGCTTGCTAGTGGGGTGGAAGACTGGCAGGGTGGAGTTTTGTTAGGCACCTTCGCTGTTGTTTCAGCCAGGTTAAATAGACTCCGTAGGGATGGTGAAAGGGAATGACCAGCTGGAAGTGTGCAGTGCTATGCAGAGGTATTTGAGCCTGGTCTAAAAGAGGCTAGCTGCAGTCCCAAAAGCAGGGAGCTGCGCTGCTTTCTGTGCTTATGCCTGAGCCATTGGTTGTGAATCACAAACTGCCACTGGTGAGTGGGTGTGCGGCTGCGCTGTGCCAGCCCAGCAGATCCCAGGAGGATTAACCTTGGAAAGCTGCTTAGTTTTTCATATCTGGTCACCATGACCACATATGAAGTAGCTGCTGCACTTCTTCTGCTCGTCACTGGTGTTTGGATGGTCTTTGCCTTGCTGGCCATCAGTTGTGTAAGGCCAGAACTTGTTCATGCCATGCTGTGTGCCTGGCAACCTGCCTCCCACGTGGATTGCCTCAGCATGGTACGACACTAAGCCTACCATCTGTTGCTTGCTAATCCACACAGGATTTTTTTTTTCCCAAAGATTTATACACTGGCCTCTTTCCCAAAGGCTGAATTGATAATATGATACCGTAAAATGGCAATGAAAGGAAGAGATGAAAGCAATGTAAATAAGAGCAGTCAGCTTGTAAATGTGTTACCCTCATGAAACATGACACATCCACATGTAGCTAAACTGCATTTTGGGATTAGAATTGACTAGAGACAGGGCAAAGACACTAAGGGACTTGCTATTGCAGTCTCCTGTGGACAGCTTTTAGCATGTGATTGATTTGAAAAAAATTAATGTGAAGCAGAACTTCTTCCTTTTACCCTCGAGTTAAAGAGGAAATGGGTTTATGTGTATAGATTTTAGTGGAGGAAGGCACACCTATTGATTCATTTGTTACTGGCTGAAAATGTCTTGACATTTCTCTGCTTTATATTAATTGTGATAAAAATGGGGCAGTTAGTGAGCATGTGGTTTCCACAAGGGTAGGTGGGCAGGTGCCAATGCCAACCAAGAGTTGCTGGGGTGTGGGTCTCAACACAGACTCTGCTCACTGAAAGGGAGCTTGCAGGACTTGGCTCTGCTGTAGAAACCTCCTTTGCAAAGATCTCTGTTTGGGTGAGACAGCTCTGTGTTCAGACGGCTCTGCTTGCTCTACCAGCCTTCTCGGTCTTGATAGGAGCTCTGTTGGGATGGCTTTGCAGGTAATCTTTTGCAAGGTTAGCTGTCTGTATTTAACACACACTCAGAGATGGCAGAGATTGCCATTGTAAACAGCCTGTCTTCGTGGAGCTTCAGTGTCGTTTAATGTCGAAGGGGAAATTGAATGACACTTTGAAATGTGTAAATGTTGCCATCTGGTTAGAAACCTTCATCTGTTTGTAAAACAGGATGTCACAGAAGGACACTATCAGATACCAGGTGGGCAGAGTTTAGAGATTTGCAGAATGTTAAATTCAGTCTTACAATGTCAGGGGTTTGTAGCAGGAGCTTACCAGGGATGTCACACGTACGTGCCCTCTTACCAGTTCCTGCAGCAGCCCCAACAGCCAGGTGAGGATCTCTAAAACCTTTTGAATCCTATGAATCTTTCCCCAGCAGGGTTGGTGTCCTGCAGGCCTTCATGGGACTTGCCTTGTGCTGTCAGCAGAAAGGGCTGGAGCATCACTGGGCTTTGGTTCAGAGCTCTATTTCATTGTATTCTTTTAAAATGAAAAGAAATTCCTCTCTGGCCATGCCTTTGTGACATGAGATTCAGTTTAGTTGTTTTTCTTCCAGCGTTTCAAAGATTATTTGTGTAGGTAAGGGATAAAAGGGTTCCTTTGGGACTGAGAGGTGCTCCTGTGATGCCAGATAGATGCATTAAGTTGCCACTGTGAGTGTAAGAGTCATATATCTGAGTAACCATTACAACCCCTTCAATATCTGCAAGGTGACTTACCCCAGCTGGGAATCAGGCCTCAATTACTGCTCTATTTTGTTGCAAAACTAAAAAAAAAAAAATAATCCGTAGAGATATATTCTGAAATGCCTAAGGTATAAATATTCCATTTGTACTAAAAGATAAAATATCTTTATTATGGCAGGAATCCTTCAAAAATGTCTGAATTTAATCTTATATAAACCAAGTAATCTGGCTGACCTTAATGGAGCAGTGGCCTCAGCAGGATTGCTTGTGTGCCTACAGATAAACAGGAAGGTGTGCCACACATGTGCCAACGTGCCAAACCTAAACAGCAAGTTACCAAGGGGCACAGAACCAGGTCAGTAGGATGTTAGCAAGCAGGTTGACTTCATTTTCTATTTGGAGATACATTGTAAAATCATATAAATACAATGTAATTTAGACCACAGTTTGGATTGGGAAAAAAACAGATTTCACATTTGGAAAGAAAATGTTAAGCAAACTAATTATTTACATTTTAAATCAGTTCTCAGCTGCCAGAAGACAAACACATCAAAGCATGTTAGTTTCTGGGCTTTAGGGCTTGTCAACATTTTGAAGCTGCTATTAATATTTGAAACATTTTAGCTAAATAAATACTAATTGCCTTTTAAAGCTGTATACATTGATTTTAATAAAATAGAAATAAAAGTTGTAAAGTTATTCCTGTTGGTGCAGTTGAGCAGTTGTTAGGCAAAACAAAGCTTTAAATTTGTGAGGCCAAGCCACAAAAAGCATGCAACTAGTTATTAAAAGATTCTACAAGGCAATTAAAATAATACCCGTGTTTGGTCTTTTACCAACAACAGTCCCCTGTACACTGATTCAAATATTTGCAGTGAACTCAACAAGCATTTCTACATCTGCTTGATGTTGCTGGCTGAAGTAGTCCAGATGAAATCGATGACTGAGAAGAGAGTTGTGAATTAAGCATCACAGTGTTCAATACTCCTTACTCTTATTTATGTGAACCAATTTCTCGGTGATTTACCCATTTAAAAAATTTCATCAGGATATGTAAAGGTCTTTTAGAAACAGCCAAAACTCTTCTATCAGGCTGGCACTCTAATCTCAGAAATTGTATCTTCCACATATGCCAGGGCACTAGAACTGGGCACATAAATGCCAAAACAGGAACAAAACAATGCTCCAAGATTTTTTTGCAGGATTGTCCAGCTATAGATCACTGCTCTGGTTGTCCAGAGAGTTGTGAACCTGCTTGACACCCTCCTGCACAGACTGTGGAGTCACAGCCCTGCCCCCTTTTTAAAATTTCCGCAGACCCTTTCAAACTATTGAGACACTGCTCTTGCTTCTATTGTATGACTTCCTCAACTACCTTGCACTGAACCTTGACTTGTCATTTATTCACATCCAGTTCTCTGCCTAGGACAGCAGTCTGTGCTTGCTCCTAATACAGAACCAAAAAGTACCGTCTTGTTATGCCTTGAGCCACCTTTTGAGTGTCATGGTCACTGTTTGCTCTACTCCAGGCTTATACCTCCTGAAGATTTTAGGCTGACCACCTGATCCACATACCGCAGATATGGAGGATTTGAGGAGGTTTACCCATTAAAGTTGCTATGTAAAAGGCTTTTGCATGAATACTGGTTTCAGTACTTGGAGATGTTCAGCTTAAAATAAACTCTGTCAGGAGTGCCTGTGGTTGAATCATCTGGGAGTGACAGTTCATAAAACATAAACATAAAATCTGCATAAAAATTTGAACTAAATAAACGAATTTTAAAATGCCTTATGTTTTTTTCAGCAGTTAGTTCTCGACTCAAGCTGTCTTGGGCATTGTTCAGTCCAGCATTAAATTCAGCACCGTGCTTTTGTAACAGTGTGTACAGTTCCAGAAAATTATTCTGATACAAGCCATGCACTGTGCTGGAGCAGTAGCAGGTACATGCCAAAGACACCACAGAAGCTGCTAGAGAAAGGGTCATGCAGACATAGCAAAGTGGGGAAGGAAAGGCGTTCCCAAGTCCCAAGGCTGTTGGAGAGGTCGGGGGATATTCAGAGCTTTCCAGCCACGTTGGTTTTGCCTTTGTGAAGGTTCTTCACATCTTCCTCTCTGCCTGCTGGTGAGCTGTACTCCATTGAGCTCAAATTTCACTGGAGCTGCACCACAAGTGAATTTGGTTTGGTACTTGCAGTTAAGAATGGATAATGGGATTGGACACTGAAATGATGATGACTCAGATGGAGGTAGGTTGGCACTTGCTTTGCAAACAGGAACATGCCAGCTGTGCCCTGGTGAGAAGCTCTCCCAAGCCAGGGACCAGGGCAGGTCCCAGTCCTAGTTCCAGGGTTCCTCCCTGTGTCAAAAACCAGGGCAGGAACCAGAGTGGGGGTGACTCCAGTGCCCTCCCATGCATGCAGGATGCAAGCAGCCCTTCAGTGCTCACTAGGCTGAGACCACAGATTTGCTTGTAGTGTCCAGGGCAACTCTGGGCTGGAGTGACTGGGAAGAGAAGCAGCAGATAACATGGTAGGGTAACTTCCTGTTCCATGAGGTATCTCCTGTGCATTGTGTAAATGACTCCATGTTTCTCTCCCATGCTTTCTGACGTGAATCCTGGGCATTAGAAAGCCCCTGGAATGGCTGTACTTCCTGCAGTTGAAGATGCTGTGGGGAGTTCTCTGCTGCCTTCTGAAGGGGCCCCTTGAAGCACCTGCGCCTGGGGTTCCTGCACCTTTGCCATTAGCAATAGCTCCACTGGTCATCCCATGAGGGTCCTTCCTGCCGAAGGAGACTGTATGATCACAGCCCATGTATCTTCAGCTGAAAAAAAAAACAGCATAATGTTTTGCCCTGGCTTAAGAGGCTCAATAAGGAAAGACTTAGAAATGTCTCTAGGTCTGGACAACCATACGCAGTCAAGATTTTTCCAGCCATCCTAGGCTGTGAAACCGTGTCATGTATCACACATTCACAAGGTTCACTGGTACTTTGTGTGCTTCAAAATTTCCTGGAGTTTCCTGGTGGGCTGGCCACCTCTAAATCTCAAAATCTCAAATTAGAAGCCGCTGTTGAAAATTGTAACAGTGCCATGAGGACTACACTTTATTTACATGGAAAAAGAGCAGTTAAAAGAAAGGACTAACTTTTCACATAGCTGCATGAGGAATTATCTCTATTTTGAGCAGCAGCTTCCATGTGGCTTTAAGTACAGCTGTTTGCTCTGTGCAGTAATGTCTCCCTTGATACATGAAGTGCAGCACTACATAAATCCTTCCAAGAGTAGGTTTAACATAGCCTAGCCAGGGCAGGCAAAGACAGCCAGGTCCTGCAGCCAGCTCTGCTGCTAGAAGGACTTTAGTTGGGTCAGCTCTAAAAGTCCTGTTTCATCAGCTTGCCTTGCACAGTGCCTGCCTGTGATGTAGCCCTGCGCAGGGCGTGATTTAACAGGAACCTCCTTAAAAGCAGATTAAAGACATCAACATTTAGTTTGGTCATGGCTGTTGCTGCAGTGTACATGGAAATAAATATACAATGCATGGAAATACACCGTGCATGGAAACAGTCTCTCAGTGAACAAAAAACGCTTGAAAGAGCCTTCTGAGAGACTGGAAAAGGTGTCAGTGAAGAGCAAATAAAAACCACCCAGACTGGGTGGAGTGCCCGTTCCCTCTGCAGGGAGACGTGCTGGGACTCCTCTTCATTATCTGGGCCATTTCCTTAGCCAAGACAGGGTGCGGGTTTCCAGGCGTAGTGTTGACTCAGAGCTGGACCAAGAGGCCTCTTGCTCTGGCCCTGCAACCCTTTGACACAGCACTGCTGTAGCTAAAGTTAGCATTTCCTGGCCCAAAATTCCCAGTGGTATATTGTTTGTGCTTGTTCATCACATTTTCCAAAAGCTGCAGGTTTTAAAGTTTCTGTTTTATTCCTTGACAACCCATTGTACGTGCACGGAGGCACTGAACTGTCCCTGTGGCCAGACTTGTTTGGATGCCATTCCCACCTTTCCACCTTTCCTTGCTTTCCTCCCCAAAACACAATGTCCACAAAAAGCCACCTGGACTTTCAGAAACCCAAACCACAACAGAGATATTGCTCACCATTTACATGCCTAGAAACTAAACACGAGTGTGCTAATGAAAACAGCAGAGATGCCTCTAGTTTAAGTAGTGTCTTGTCCGACATGTCCTTCACTGCCCCCAACCCACCACGGGCTGCCTGCTGAAGGGACTGACACTGTTTCTTGTCCTATTCTTTATATGCAAATGCTCCAAAATTTGAGAGCAGGAAGGGGGATATTGAGCTTTTCACCCTAAAAACCTGAAAATGCAAAGCTCTTCCTTTTTTTTAATCAAAACACTGATAAAAATGTGGGGGTTGTGTTTACTAAAAACCCAAATTACCAACAAACTCTTTCAATCACCCATGTGTACTCTTAGAGCTGCATGAACCAATTTTATCCCAAGTGGGCTGGGTGTTTGCAGTTTGTAAGATCTCTGTCATTTTGCAGACACAATTAACTTCATAGCTGGTTTGTTTTACTAAACACCCAAGAACTCAATAAAACCATTATAGCTGAAAGAGATTCAATATTCAGCTCCTTCTAAGATGATGGAAATAGAAAGTTTGAGTTCATGTCATTTGGAAACCGAGGGCAAATGATGACACCAGAAGAGGCATTGCAGGCAAAAGCTCCTCTCCCCTGGGTGCCTGTGGAAATTATCAAAATCAGTGAAGGTACCAAGAGCTGTTGTTTATCTGATTTTTTTCTGAGTTTTGAAGACTAAGAGTGAATTACTTCATTGATATCCAAATGTACTGGTGGTGTCTGCAACCATCAAAACCAGGTGGCAGCATTTTCTGCCCATTGAGTGTTGATTTAAGCAAGGCCCACAGTGCAAGGAAGCCAGACTCTTGGATTCTTCAGTGCTAAGGAGAGAAAGAAAGATGTTGGCTTTTCCAAAAATACCCCATGTGGTTTTATTGCATTCAGTTGGCTGCTGTTGTAGCCCACCAGCAACCGCCCCCTTGCCAGATGGCTCCTGCTCATCCAGGACTGAAGTCAAGCAGTGTCTCCTGTCATGAGGTTTTGGGGACACATCAAATAGTGAGGGGTTTCCATGGGCATCTCTGCCCCCAGAGGGAAAGGGGACAGTGGGGGCGGGGGACCATCCCAGCCTTCTCCCCACCTCTGCCAAATCTTCACCTTCCCTATTGCATGGGGCATGCCCAGCCCCTGCACATCCTCCTCTGGGACAGCAGCAGCACAAGCAGAGGAAACACGTCCAAATGCATTTCCAAACGAGCACCCATGGACCCTTCTTCTCCCTGTTCTCTTCTCAGTGTGATATAAACATTCACTTGGCTCTTGCTCCAGCCAATTTTACTTCTCTGCGTAGCACTATAGTAATTTCATCCTGTGTACTGCAGACAGGGTTTATTCTTTATCCCAAAGATCTTTTATAAAATAAAATACAAAATACCACTTTTGTGAGTGGGAGAGTGGCTGACAAGGGACAGCCCTGGGACATGAGTCCTCCTAAGCCTGTGTGCACCAGAAGGTGCTTTACCACATAAATAATTTTACAGGCATAGGTGCACCACCACTATTTTCGATTCCCTGGCACCACAGAATGGGGGGAAAGGCTGCTAAAAAAAAAAATAAAATTCAGCTCATCTTCTTCTCTCCTCCAGCACTGAGTGTGGAACTTCTGCCTGGCAGCCCTGTGCCAGGGACAGTTCTTCAGCTCGTCATCCTTATCCATCCTCAAGGACAGGTCAACAGCTGGCACCTCTGGTACAGCCCAGACGTCACTGTCTCTGGCTGGGTCAGGCCAGGGGCAGCTCTGCTCTCGGGAGCCATTGGAGCCCACTGCTGGGTTTTGAAGAGAAGGACACTTGTTTTTCAAGACAAGCAGGAGGAAGCATGCAGACTTCTTCAGTTTTAAATAACAAGCTCTTGAACACTACTTAGAGGTAATTTAGTGCTGTCTGAAGAGAGAGGCAATTTACATTTTCTGGTGTTTGGACCAGGAAAAAAAAAAGAAGGAAAAAAATATAGGTGACTATATTATCAGAGTGGGCTTTTCTTTTTTTCTCCCCATTTATCACCTGCTTGAAGTCCCAAAAAGTTCTAGCATCCCTCTATTCCCAGCACTGGCCTTCCTTTCCAGCCACTTGTGATCTACAAACAGAAAGTGCTTCTGCACAGAGGAAGAAAAGAAAAGTTAATTAAAAAAAACCCTGTATCATTAATTTGAAAGCAGCGTGGATATTTTAAAACTGTAACAAGGTACCTTGAGACAAAAGCTCAGCTCCAAGGGTTTCCAAGTATGAAAACCACATTTTGCTCCTTACAAAGCTAAAATCTGTAATATTTTCAATTATATTTGCTTCAGGTTTATGTGAGACTTGTTCCTAAGAAAACAGCTTGAGACAGGTTTATGAAGACAATGCAAAAGGTCAGGATATTTTTACACCACCATTAATCTGGAAAAGTGCCATACTATACCGAAAATTGGTTTTCAAGCTTCCCAAAAAAGTATATGCATGTTAGCTAACCCTATACCTAATTACTCCTTTTGTCTCCCCTCCCCATTTTTGAAGGGTGTGGGTTTTTGGGAAAGCGGTCCCCAGCCCAAAGGCACCGAGGGTCCCTGGGGTCTGCACAGGGCGTACAAGCACACCAGGGGCTGGATGGTGCATGGGCACAGCAGGTGCTTGTCTGTGTCAGGCCGTGACAAACTTCCAAAATAAACCATCAGGCAAACTTGTCTGCTGCCTCCCACTGGTCACAAGGAGTTTCCCATGCAGGGCTAGTTCAAGAGCTTTTCTCTGGCAGTGCAGGGCAAGCAGACAGGCTTTAGACCCAATAAATAAATAACACACAAGCCAGCTGAGTAGTAGTGGGGGGAATTAATTTTGTTTCTAGCACTAAAAAAGCAAAAAAATGACACAATGCTGATCAGTTTGAGTAAGGCATTTTCTTTCTTTTCTTCTATTTGATAACATGTGCGGCTCCATAAATCTTGGCATTCAGAGTCCTTCTCTCCAGTCCTTTGTAATCAAAGTGGAGATGCATTTATAGACCAGCTGAGGAGTGAGCCATCTCCCTGGCCTAAATTACCTCAGTGACATATATGCAGTCAAAGGGCCCAACTGAATAAACCACCCCACTGACATTTAGCTGCCATCTAAGTATGAGCCAGCAAGGGCTGGTTGGGAAGGCAGCACCTTTCCCCTGCACAAGCACAGCCAGAAAGAGTAAATGAACTCTGCTTTAGTGACAGGACAGCAGGCTGTAGAGGGATGTGACAGGATGCAGCAGGATGCTGCCAGGTGCCATGGGATGCAGCAGAACCTGGCAGGGCACAAGATGTGCTTGTGCCACAGGTGCTGCCATGGGCTTTCCACGCTGCCGGTACGGAGAGGATGTCACCCCTGCAGAGGCAGCTGCCAACTTCCCTGTGCAAATTCCTGGTGCACAGATAAAAGCAGGGGAGCCAGGCATGCCTGTGTTTGAGAGTCTGCTCAATGTACAGATATCAGGTTTATTCCCTTACACAAAAACCAGCAGGGTTTGCAGGCAGGCCTCTGAGATATATGTATTCATGTCTGAGGCATATTTCTCATCTCACTGAAAAGGGCAGCGCAACTTGACATCTCATTTTGGCACCCAGCATGGCTGTATCATGTATTTGTAGACCAGAGCAAATTGCCTCAAGGCCTGTGCAAGAATTATAGGCTGAGCTGATCATCTATCAGACCACCAGGACAGAGGTTCCCTGCTTGTTTCAGCCACTGGCCCAGGAGGAAAACTGACTGATGACTCCCATTCAAACCATGAAATGAAACCCAGCAAGCACAGAGCAGTTGTCCCAACCCTTCTGCCACCTCCCACCCCACAGAGAAAATGTTCCAACAACCTCTGCAGCCAGAAATTCCCCTTTGGGAAGCACCCTCTGGCAGCCCCTTCTTGTTTCTTCTGCATGTGCTTGCTCGGAAAAGGTAAGGTTTATATCAAAGCAGAATGTGGATCTGCCATTGACCATCACCTTGGGATTTAGCACAACAACAAAAAAAAAAAGGCTGGGCTAGACACACAGACTTGGACTAAAGTAAAATTGAAGTTTTTAGGCCCAACAGCCAGCCTCTGCATCTGTGGAGATACACACATCCCCTCTTTTTACACCACTGTTTTCACAAGCATCCATCTCTTTCCACCAGCCTGAGAAAGCACATTTTTAAACAATGCAGCTGAAGTTAGCTGGGAAAAGCTTGAGCCTTTCTTTTCCTGTTTCTCCACAGGTTGCCTTAACCTGGGGACAGTCCACAATTTTTTTCCACAACTCATAAAAATTTGTATGATTCCATTCTTATTAAACTACCAGCACTTCAAATTACTGCCCCTCAAGTGTACTGATTAATTTGGGCTTGTCTAGGAATAAGTCAAGATTCTTTTTTTACTTTATATTGGGTTTTGTGTGACAAGGTTTTGTTAATGGGGGGTGGCTACAGGGGTGACTTCTAGGATAAGATGCCAGAAGCTTCCACTGTGTCCAGTGCAGCCAATGCCAGCCTGCTCCAATAAAGACCTGCTGCTGGCCGAGGCTGAGCCCATCAGTCACAGTAGCAGAGCCTCTGGGACAACAGATTTAAGAAGGGGCAAAACTCCCTGTGCAACAGAAGCCAGAAGAAAGGAAATGAGAATATGTATTAGCAACAACCCTGAAGGAACTGAGGTCAGTGAAGAACGAGGGGGAAGGAGGTGATCCAGGCACTGGAACAGGGATTCCCCTGCAGCCTGTGCTGAATCACAGAATATGCTGTGTTGGAAGGGACTCACAAGGATGATCTAGTGCAACTTTTAGCCCTGCACAGAAGACCATGGTAAGACAGGGTGTCCCCCTGCAGCCCACAGGGGACCTCACACTAGAGCAGAGATCCACCTGCAGCCTGTGGAGGACCTCACACTGGAGCAGAAGGGCGCCCAAAGGAGATCATGACCCCATGTGAAGCTCACACTGGAGCAAGCTCCTGGCAGGACCTATGGCATGGATTCCACATGGGGTTACAGGTCCTGACGGCAAACTTACTCCATCATTGGACCCATTCCAGAGTAACCTGTTCCTGAAGGACTGCACCCCATGGAAGGGACCCATGCTGCAGCAGTTGGTGAAGAACTGCAGTGTGTGGGAAGGACTCACATTGAAGAAGTTCATGGAAGACTGTCTCCCATGGGAGGGACCCAACACTAGAGATGCGGAAGAGTGCGAGGAGTCCTCCCCCTGAGGAGGAAGGAGGGGCAGAGATAATGTGTGTTGAACTGACCCCAACCTCCATTCCCCATCCCCCTGTGCTGCTGGGGGGGAGTAGGCAGAGGAAATCAGAAGGGAGGTTGAGAATGGAGGAGTAAGG
The DNA here is from genome assembly GCA_013396755.1 of Sclerurus mexicanus. Classification (NCBI taxonomy): domain Eukaryota; kingdom Metazoa; phylum Chordata; class Aves; order Passeriformes; family Furnariidae; genus Sclerurus; species Sclerurus mexicanus. The sequence continues at coordinate 2,165,982 of VWZF01002844.1, forward strand.
GAAGTTCTTGTTTTTGTTTCTCATTACCCTATGCTGATTTGATTAAATTTGATAAATTAAAATTTTTTCCTTGAGTCGTTTTTGCCTGTGACAGTAACTGGTGAGTGATCTCTCTGTACCCTTACCTCCAACCACGAGCCTTTTGTTATATTTTCTTTCTGCTGTTCAGTGAGGAGGAGAGCAATAGAGCAGCTTTGGTGGGCACTTGGTGTTTAGCCAGGATCAGCCGACCATATATTTTTTCA
>VWZF01002844.1:2166546-2207787 GCA_013396755.1 Sclerurus mexicanus
TGTGGGAAGGACTCACATTGAAGAAGTTCATGGAAGACTGTCTCCCATGGGAGGGACCCAACACTAGAGATGCGGAAGAGTGCGAGGAGTCCTCCCCCTGAGGAGGAAGGAGGGGCAGAGATAATGTGTGTTGAACTGACCCCAACCTCCATTCCCCATCCCCCTGTGCTGCTGGGGGGGAGTAGGCAGAGGAAATCAGGAGGGAGGTTGAGCCCGGGAAGAATGGAGGAGTAAGGGAAGTTCTTGTTTTTGTTTCTCATTACCCTATGCTGATTTGATTAAATTTGATAAATTAAAATTTTTTCCTTGAGTCGTTTTTGCCTGTGACAGTAACTGGTGAGTGATCTCTCTGTACCCTTACCTCCAACCACGAGCCTTTTGTTATATTTTCTTTCTGCTGTTCAGTGAGGAGGAGAGCAATAGAGCAGCTTTGGTGGGCACTTGGTGTTTAGCCAGGATCAGCCGACCATATATTTTTTCACCTACTCAGTAAAACATCATCAGGTTTTTAAAGTGTTTTTTTTCCCTAAAAATATCAAAAAGCAAATAAAATCAAGTACTTCTCCTTTCCCATAATTTTATTGCTATCCACTGTATAGATTTAGAAAGGTGCCAGCTGGTTTCAGTGCATTTTTTAATTATTATTTTCTAACTGAGGTACTTCTAGATTTACTGGCCATAACACATCCGTGAGGTAGATCAAGAACCGAGAACATGGCTGTGCATGACTGCAAAGCATCCCATCATGAATATTGCTTTTAAGCCTGGCCACTCCCTTGTTTTTCCCCTTTTTATTTTATTTAGGGCCTGTTTTCATACTCAGTTATTGAAGGAAAACCTCTGTCTGATGAGTAGATCCTTCCTCATGTTCTCAAAAAATTAAGGCCCTGTTTTATTCTCTCCCCTCATGGTGGGAGGTTATAGTACAAGCCTTGCTCCATGGGACAATTCTTATCCCTCTGGGCAGCACTCTGAATCTCTGGGGAAGTATTTACTGAAATTTCAGATTGTTTTTGCATTCCCTCACCAGAGCTGCCATAAGAGCTGCCACTCTGATGCACCTCACATCCTTTTAGGCACTGTTGCAGTTACTCTGGCAACATGAAAAAGGCCAGCGTGGCCTGATGCCAACTAGATTAAAGAAGGATTTTGCTATCAGAATATTTGTCAAGATGAGTTTTTCAGAGTATGGTTGTGGCAATCAGATCATATGACAAAAGATAAACGATTTAGGAAGCTCAAGCTCAAGCACTGCCGCTCCTGATGTCTGGGTTTGTCCTATATCCTTCAGCCATTGCCTGAGAAGGCTCTTTTGTGACAAGGAAAATCCTTTAATTAGCCCATAATGTTGCCTCGGGTGTTTTGATCACAACTACATCATGCAGCTGGGGAGATCTGTGGGAAACACTGCACTTGGCTTCATTTTGTTTGGTTGGTTGGTTTGGTTTTGGTTTTGATATTTTTTTACAGTATGCCTGTGACACAATACAGGCAGGAATTCCGCTTGCTAGGAGAATGAGATGTCAGGATAGGCTGAGAACTGCTCCTATCCCATGAGAAGATAGAGGCTGCTCCAGGGTGGGAGGGAGGCAAAGTCTTTGTCTCCTGCAAAGCTGCCATGGGCCTTAAGAACAGAGGAGCTGCACAGCCTTGGAGAAAACTCACCAAAAAAAAAATCTTCCTGGGGAAAGATCAGGGTCTGAGCCCAGCCTGGGCAGCTGCAGGAAGAGGGGTGCTAGGACTCTCACGTCCAGACTGAAAAGTCTCTTTCCTCCACTTCCCCTGAACTGCCTCAAAAAAAACCCCATCTATACCAGCCAAGTACCACATTGTGTCACTTTTCTCCTAGGCGAGCAGCACCCTAAGATGGGGAGTCTGGAAGGACAGGGGATGCACCAGGCTGTCAAGCTCAAAAGCATGACCTGCATTAGGAAACCTGGTGAGAGTGTCTGCTCTGCACCCGAGGGCAAGGTCTGCAGAGACCAGCAGCATCCCAGGGCTTGGACCTGTGCCTGCTTGCGCCACCACGAGCTCGTCAGATCACCAGAAGTTCGGTATCTCATTTTTCCATGCTTTTTTAAGATGGACAACTACTTGTCTTGGATGAACCTGCTGGCTTTCTGGGCTTCACCCAGATTGCTTCTGCCCTGAAGGTTTGGTTCATGTCTTGGCAAAGAGGAGACCAACAATGGCATAGGAATTTTTTCTGTATAATGCTTGACCAGAAGCTGCATAGAGCCTTTTCCTTCTTCACCTTCCTTCAACCCCATACCCTCCCAATCTCTCCTTGGGAAAATATCTCCACCAACAGGGCTTTAACATATTTTATTTCCTGGGAGTCACTTTCTTCTTGATGGTAAAAGGTGGGGAAATGGAGCTGCCCTTCTTGAGAGCAAAAATGCCCCAAAACAAAAATGCCCTGACAATGTGTCAGCAACCATGTCTGAGCATAGGGCTGAAGGTGCTCTCCAGAGCCCTCTGCAAATGTAACCATTTCAGTTCAGCCCATGGGAGAAGTGTAGGATGAGGCCAGAAGCTGAAAGCCAGGCAGAAAACCTGAAGCTGAACCAAGGAAGGAAACTCTGCTTTCTGTAGAGCAGCACCTCACTCCCCTCCCCTCCCTGCAAATGAACCTGTCTTCTTGGCAGAAACTGTCCTGGATTTCTTTTCATGAAATGGTACAGACAGGGCCTATTGAGCTATTTATTCTTGAGGTTAGCAACAAAAATAATCCTGCACTTTAGTTTGTGCTAAAAAAAGAAGACTTTTCTCCCCCCCCCAAGTTTCACAGCTTTCTGGTTGAAGACTTGGACTGAGACCATCACTTAGGTGTGAGGAAGCCCAGCTGTACCCATACAGCTGCAATCAGTAGTACCAGATAGCTGTTGCCCCGTAAGGTTCTTGCCATGCCCTGAAATGGCTGGAGTGCCTGTGAGGCACCAAAACACACAATCCCCATCTTGTTTATGCTAATGGGCAGCACAAATTCTCCTCCTGCATGCAGAGATAGGCAGAGTTTGGCTCCACACCTTCAGCTTTTGTCCCTGCTCATCCAAAATGCATCCACTCTGTGCCTTCTCTACCAGAACAGAAATACTGTGTCCCTTGCTTTTGCTGTTCAACTCTCCCCAAAAATCTGCTAAGGGGAAGACAGTAGAAAACCTCTGCATTTCCTTTTTTCCCTTTTGCATTAAATAGTGCACAAACAAGAAAACAGATTAAATAACATGCCTTTCAGGGCATATGTTGCATAATACTATAGAGAGTACAAGCTTTTAAAGCAAATCTCTCCACTAAAATTAAAACAAACTGCTCTAAATAGCATTTGCTAGGCTCAACGGGGGCAGAGGGATGCCAATTTCCATGCTGCTCCTCTACAGCTTGTTAGCAGGCATTGTGGAACATATTCACATTCCTTATAAATGCAGTTAGGAAGTTATTATCCAACCTTCAGATTCTTTGACAATGTATACACTGGCATCACCATGGCAGGGATATTCTGCATCCCCTTGCAAGCAAGTGTATAGAAAAGCAAGAGACCAGAGCTGTATCCTTTTTCCTCTCCCAGCTCCCAGCATCTGGCCCTTGGCCCAAGGTACAGATGGGGAGGTTGGTCCAGAAGCTGCACTTTTGTGGTGCATGTAGTTATTTGTCAGTGGGGCTTGTTTTCATCCCTGCACGGACAATAATATAAAAAGCCACATCAAGACTGCGATGAGATAAGAAACTGCAGAGGGCTTGGAGTCTTAGGGGAGGCAGATGGGGCATTAACAGTTGGAAATGACATGGGCTTTTCCAATATCTATGTTCCTATTAGATTTTTGCAAGCCATGCACATCTGTCAAAAGAACCCTTCCCGTAAAAAAAACCAAACCAAAAAAAATCTTAAAAGTTTACAAAGTTAAAGCACTGTTAAACACTTCCTTCTGTTTTTTTATTTTCTGAAAAGTTGGTGGTACCAAATACAAATATCCCAAAGAGACAAGGAAGTAATAATTAATGAATGTTATTTTCAAAAAACAACCTAAAAACAACCTGGTTTTAGGGCTCAGTAACATCTTGGGTTTATAACCCTGTGTCTTGCAACTTAGAAGGGCCTGAAGCAAATGCTATTCCTGACTTTCATTTTCTTATATCCCTTGGCCAGAAAATACCAAAGAAAAGCTGAAGAACTTTCAGAGGTATCCCAATTCCTTCAGCATCAGCATTTCTCTAACCTCTCCCTCAGCTAAAGAGGAAAGCCCAGTGTGAAATCATAGACAGAGTAATTTTTATTGCAGTCATCTTCCAGCAGAGACGCCATGTGATTTCAAAGAGCAATATTGATCTAGATATATTTTGATAACAAAAGCACACATTGTTTGCCCAACTAAAGCCCTTTTGAAACTCGGCTGCTTTAAATTGTATTTTGACTACTGTATTTTTACCCAGGGGGCATTTTGTTCTATAGCAATCCTTTAACACTCTTAGTAACATTTAACTCAGCATGAAGTATAATCATAACAGCTATCTATTTTTTTTTATGGAGCTGGTAAACTGGAGGAAACACGTACACAAAAGAAAGGAGAAGAAAGGGCCTGAGCCCAGAGAGGCACAGGGGCTACCAGATGCATTTTGAAATCACAGACCTTGATGGTAAAAGGTAAAAAGTAGGGCACAGGATTTCAGGGACAAAAATACGACTAAGAGATTTGGTTTTTTGATCTTTGAGGTTACAAATCCTGCAAAGATGTAGAGATGATAGCCCTCAGCAACGAGCCCCAGAAATCTTTCATGTAAAAGCCCAGCAGGAATTCCTTTTGGTACCTATTAGGCTTGTAGATATAACTCAGAAGTTTTTAACATGGCTTAACTAGAGAGACTTGCTCTATTAAAAATAATTAAAACTGGCCCTGAATACCATGTGGTGCTCTGGGGAACACGCAGACCTCCCCAGCCTGCCGCGTTTGCAGACCAAGCCCCATTAGACGGATTTTCATTCACTGCATAATCTTTAAGATGGACAAGAAGAGACATGAGAAGGCAGCCCGCTGTTGAGGGGGTGAGTGCTGCTAGTCAGCACATTAGTTCTCAGCCCTAGGTTTCCTGCAGGGCTCCAAATGTCCAGCCTCCAGCGCACTGCTGGCTGGACCTCCTGGCTGAGCAACCAAGGGCACACACAAGGCACGCACTCAATAGGACCAAAGTTTCTTATTTCAAGTGCACCTTTCCCAGTTCCAGGCCGAACTCTTCATCTTTTATAGCACGATCTACATGTTAGGTATCATTCCACATCTTGAGATCAGAGGTTATCCTGGGGAGAGTTTATTTGTTATGGAAATGAGAACAACACAGGCTTCTCCATCCCTTAGGCTGGTTGTGAGGTGCTTTCAGACTCTGCCCCAGAGGGCTATCAAGAATCTTTGAAAGACTTTGCATCCCCAGGAGAGCACCACAGCAGTGGTTTGGCTCCCACCTGCTCTTGAATGAGCAAATTACAATAGAGGTGTGTTTTGCCTTTGTCAGGCAGTATAGATAATGGAAAGAGGTAGGCATTTCTCTATTTATTACAGAGGAAACCTCCACTGATCCTGATTCTGATTTAGAAGGATAAAATGAAGCTTAAAGGAAAATTTTGTATTTCCTAAGGATTTTTCCCCTCATTAAAAATGTTAGTGATGTGAGGGCCAACAGCCCAGAGCAATCTGGCTGTGCTTTGGAACTGCAGAGGTCAGCATGTCTATCCTGGGGCATCTGAACTCTTGCATAGTCTTGGGAAAAAGACCATCAGAAATGCCTTTTTTTTTTTTTTTTTTGGGCTGCGGCTTGTGCCCCAGTGTAATGGCTTTCATTCCTTACCCTGGTTCCACTTGGTTATAATTAACACCAGCAAGAACACAGGTTCCCATGGACTTTGACCCTGTGGCTTTACCCTCTTGGGAAGTGCTCCACTGCCGTGTAAAACACAAGTAAGAGTGTTGCTCCTGTAGCAAATGTGCTGTGGCGCCAAGCTCGCTGTCACCGTACAAGTGACATGAGCTCTTCTTCCGTCTCACAGGGTGTGCCCTTAGCTTGGCTGCAGTGGCCTTGGAGCAAGGACTTTCACCTGCAGCCTTGGGTATTTTGGTGGCTTTTTGGCATTCATGGTGCAGAACTCTTGAGAGGAAAGGATGGATTTTAGATTTCTTCATTTTGCTTGTTGTTTATACATTACTTTTTGTTTTTTTCTTTTGGTTGCCTGTTAACACAAAGAGGGTAACAAATGGTCAAAGGACAACTGAAATGTTCCCTCCTTCTTCACTCCATCACAAGGAATTTTTTCTACTAGCACCACTACCTCACTGCAGGAGGAGCTCTTCCGCTTTACCCATGGAATTTTCAATTGCAAATAAAATAGGTATTAAAATGGTCCTTGTGGTTATTTACATAGGAAGGATGTTTGGAGGCAGCGGCTGCTCCAAGGCAGGTGTAAGGGAACAGCCACCCTGGGCAAGCAGGTGAGTGGCACCTCCCTTAGGGAGTAATCACTCCCACTGCTCACTTACATGGTCAGTGGCTACAGATGTAAGGACTTGAGCTGTGAGAACAACCTTCAGGGACATGTTTTTAAGCTTCCGTGAGCTCACTCACTCTTGTTTGTGGCCTGCCACAGCATTTGCCAAGCAATGATACCCTGCTGCTCTTGCTGATGCCGCTGCTGTCACCAGACTCAGGCCATCCTTCCATCAGCACTGGCACGCAACCCCTGTTCGCTGGTTCTAATACAGATTTTCGAAGTAGTGAAGAGGGTTATTACTGTATAATGCACTCAGCCTAATCAAAGGAACATGGTAGAGCTGAAGACGGGTTGATGGAGCTTCCTCAGGGGAAAATCACCTACTTGGACCTGGCCTTACAAGCAAGGAGTGATATTTATTCACTCTATTACAAGCCAAGAATAAGCTGTCTGGAGTAGATCCAAGATGACCTGCTTCACTACTGAAGAAAATGCATCAAATCACACTGTTGCTCATGCCTCTGCTCTCAACCATTAGTGGGAATTAGTATTTCTCATACAATCTCCTCCTGGCATTTTATCTTCAGACACCAGCACTGGCTAATAAGCTGATCCTGTTAGCTGGGCTGAAGGTTGCATCCCTTGGCTTGTTTTACACTGTGGCAGTGCTCTGCTGCAAATGTGGGAAGTGGGGACCACTTCCTAGCATCAGAGTGGACTAAGTAAAACAGGCAGATAGAAAGAGCACCACAACACCTGCTCCTTGGCTTTCCTTCAGTTTTTAACAACTGTTGTTGCAACACTTTCCCTCCACAAGCAGCCAACGTTGCTTCCAGGTGAGCAGTCCCAGAAGCGAGTCCCACATACTGGAGGAAAGCAGGCAGTGTGTTTTTTGTAACTTACACCTCTGATTCTGTTACAGGAGAGAAAAGTTTTTTCACTGCCCAATTCTCAGTAGTCTGGCACCTGGCTTTCTTGCCCGTTGTTTTCACCAAACACATTTTTTTTAGCGTGCTGGGTCTCACATACATCAAAGCACTAAGACAGTTAAAGGGTGTTTCACAAAATATGCTTTCCCTATTGCCCACAAAAATGGGAAACAGTTAGTGTTGTCCTGGAATATAATAAAAATGTCATTTTTTTTCCTCAAAAAATGCAAATCAAACTTGTTTCCCAGTCAACCCTCCTTTCTGAAAATCAAAACCCTTCCTCTTTCATAAGAAATTCTAGACCACTAAACATTGCTATATTTTAAGCTGAAACTAATATTTCCCATAAGGACTGGAAAGCTAGTCACAAGGCATACAATCCTTCTTTCTTCTTCATATAGACCTATGTGCAAGACACATTTAAGCAGCAGGTAACCAGAAAACTACACTGTATAACTCATATTTATGGACATGTCTGCAACAACAGAGATAGACTGGCTCACAATTTCCCTCTGAGCATTTTTAAGCTTCAGAGGGCTTGATTGCATGTTAGAATGTCTGAGGCAAGGATCCCACCGTTGCTTTCCATAGGCAAATCAGAGCCCTAGATACATGACTTAATTTCAAATACAGGAATAAACACTGGGCTTTTGACCATTTTGCACATATATTTCTAACTTTTCTTTACGTGTGCAAATAGACAGATATCATCCAGCTCTGGGAATATCTGGGATATCACCCAGCACAGGAAGGACATTGACACAGAGCAGGGCTACCAAGTTGATAAGAGCACCTTTCTCAAGTTGATGGAGCAGCTCTCCTATAAGGAAAGTCTAAGAGATTTGGGATTATTCAGTCTGGAAAAGAGATGGTTTCAGGGTGACCTATTTGAGACCTTCCAGTACCTGAAGGGAGTCTGGAAGACAGACAAAGAGGGACTTTTTAAAAGGGCATGTACTGACAGGACAAAGAAGAGTGGCTTCAAACTCAAAGAGAGTAGTTTTAGATTAGATCCTAGGAAGAAATTCTTTACCATGAGAGTGGTGAGACACTGGAACAGGTTGTCCAGAGAAGTTGTGGATGCCCATCCCTGGAAGTGTTCAAGACCAGGCTGGATGGAACTCTGAGCAACCTCGTCTAGTGAAAGATGTCCCTGCTCACAGAACAAGAGTTGGAACTAGATGATCTTTAAGGTCTCTTCTAAACCAAACCATTCTATGATTCTATGATATAGATAAACATAAACTTTTTTTAATAGTAAAATACACTTTTCTCCTCAGGAGATAAATAAATGTATCCAGGGCTGCCTGACTATACCAGCCTCCAGAGAAATATATATGTATTCACACATACATTCACACATGTGTAATATAATAGGAAGATTAGTTTCAAGGTTCCTCAGTTTGTTTCATAAGTGCCTCAGCAGAACTGCATAAACAAGCACAATACAAGGATATAAAGGGTGTGGGAGTCATTTTTTATAACAGACGGCAGCACAAGTAGCTGATAACAGCAAAAAATAAGTGATTGCCTCAGAAACTGGAAGTCTCTATAGCTGAATGGTGCATTTTCTCCCTTTTGACCTCAAGAGCATTCAGGAGTAAAAGGTGATTGTCCTACTTTGCAGTCTCATTCAAATCTGGTGCTGCAGCTGAATTTGAGCACTAAACGTGCGCTCAAGGATGCATTTCTCTCCCATGTCTGCTCTTGTTGCAGGCATTCACAGAGTACCAAATATTACAAAACAGGATGCCAAGATTAAATTCTCAGAGGAAGGCATTTTTCAAAGATTTCCCATTATTGACAGTAATTTTGTCCAGTAATATTCAGAGGGAAAAAAAATCAGAAGCCTTTCAGCTGGTACCTGAGTGCCATGAATACTCAAATTAAAGGAAGCTCAGAACTGAAGGGTACATTATTAGTAGGAATCACGTTAATAGATATGATTACTGATGGATGTGGCTGATGGCCTTGCAAACATTGAGTATAATGCTCTTCTTTTCCTTTTTTTCTTTAATGCATTGCTTGGCACAGCTATTGCTCTCATTTTTCTGAACAGACTTCAGGGCAAAGCGTTCTCTGTGATGGTGCCATGGTGTAATAAGGCCAATGAAACTTCAATAGAGCAGGTTGCCTTTCAGCAAAGCACCTCCTACAACAAATCTTGCTGTGCTGCACCTAATACCCCTTAGCAATGACTGATCCACCCCAAGAGAGCTGCCCACTAGATGATACCTGTTAAAAATGCTGATACAGTTAGAGGATTTGGGTCTGTTCTCCCACTTGGCATCACAAGAACATAGATAACAAATGTGCAGGGAACGAGAAATTGCCCCTTTTTTCTGTGTGAAGGGGCAACTCAAACGGCAGCACTCAGATAACCAGGAACAAAAAGCAAGGTCAGCTCCACATTCCAGTACACCTGCAATGAGCTGAGTCTGTTTGTTAGCTTCTAAAGGGACTCTAGATGACTGTGCAAGATCTGAACTTAATGAGATAAATCCCACCCTTGGGAAATCCAATTCTTTTTCTGGATTGCAATTGCTTAGGCTTATGACTCGGGGGGTTTATTCTGTAAGTGTAGCATACTCTGCTCTAGCACCTGGTTCCCCACATTTTGCCATGGGTGCTCCACCTGAAAGCAGTATTTCCCCACCTCCCCCCCCAAATCCGTCTTCTTCAAATATTTTGTTTTATAATGCATTGGAATGACATTTACAAACAACCTGCGAGTGCTGCTATTGACAGGTTCTTCTTTTGAAGTCATTTTAAGATATAACTAAAAATATCTTTTCCTTTTCCAAAAAAACATACACTTAAGAAAATAATTATTCCTCCCCAGCTCTGAAGTGTGATAACACAAATTGTAACATTGCAAACTGAACTAATTTCATTAGGAAGATAAGCCATATCCATCTCTCTTTTTTCAACACCCTGAATGACTTTAGCACAGCAATGAGGTACTTCTCTCCCTCCCTCCTCCACTCCAGTCACCAAGTATTCAACAGACTTGCAGCTAGATCAAAGGCAGCCAGACGATTCAAAGATTTATAGTATTACTTAGTAAGGGCAAGTGCGAAAGTCAAATGGTAACTTCCCCAGAGAGACTGATTACTCTGAACTGCAGCTAATACAATTCACCGACAGAGAGTTATGAAGACATTAGTTCGCACCAGGGCAAAGGAAAACTGCCATGTGGGCTCTGGTGTTCATACCAAACCCCTACCGACACTGCTGGTGAGTTACCATTCAGAAATATGGCTGTTTCCATCACCCATGGACCCCAGTAAAGCCCGGCTAAAATTTCTAGGAAATTGTAGTTTCCGCCGCATTTTGTTCATTGGCAACGTGTTTTCACAACCTGTGAAAGGCTCTGTTTGGCGTTGCATGGCAATTTTACCCCTTCTAAGTCCTTATGCAGTTTCAGTGTTTACAACTCCATCTGATCGCTGCAGGGGCAAACTCCATGTTTCCATGAAGCCAATATATCTCTGTGGCATTTTGCTTTGTTGCACCATGGCTGGAGTCAGCCTGAGTGCTTCTGCTGTCAGTAAATTGCAATGGTTAGAGCACAGTGCTAATAATGCCAAGGTTGCAGGTTTGATCCCCATAGGGGCCATTCACTTACAAGTTGGACTTGATGATCCTTGTGGGTCCCTTCCAGCTCAGAACATTCTGTGATTTTGTGATTCTGAAATAAAGCCTTTCCTCGAGCTACTGGGTGTTGACACGCTACCTGCACACAGGTCTGCACCCAGAGGTGGCCTGGGGCAGTGTTCCAAAAAGGAGACACATGCCTCATTTCCCTGTTCTCCACTAGCTATTCCTGGGGCTCAATATTCCTGCACCCACTTCTGAGACTGCCTCTCCCTTCTCGGTCAGTCCCAGTCGAAGGCTGGCTGGTTGGTTTCACTGCGTGCACCAGGGCTCAGCTTGGACTTTCTCTTTAGTTAGCAAAACAGGAAACTCCTACCTTTTTCTATTTTAGTTTTAAGATTTTTTTTTTTAATTTTTTTTTAACAGGCCAACTGGGGATGAAAATAACAGGGAAGGGTTGAACATTTGTTTCCATTTAATGAGTTTTGCACTTGCCCTGAGAATCTGCTCAGGAGAAAAACCCTCGCAAGCTTTAATTTATACAGCAGCAATGAAGGAAGTTATGGGGGGTGGGGAGAGGATGAATAATTCTGTTGTAGCCTTTCTTCCACTTACAGAACTAAAATGTATTGAGGCCATGGGAATGGCCATGGTCTTCTGGGAGCTTTAATTCTCTGCAGTACCACTCAGTCCCAGGAAGACTAATAGCTGAAGGAGTTCTCCATGGATCACCTCATTGCCCTCCAAAGACCATCAAGGGAATAAGAACCTCTGGAGGAATGTGAACAACCATTGCTTGAGGAACACGGGGAGTTTTATTTCCCTGTCATGCGGGTGTTCTAATTTTTCACAATAAAAAATAAAGAGGCTGGATTTGCAGAGACTCCCCTGTCATTCTTTTCACAAGAACTGCAGGTGCTCCTCTCAGCATAAACCCACTTTGGTCCGTGTTCGTGTCTCCTTATTTATTCTGGCCACTTCTTGCTGTGCGTCAAATCCTTCCTACTCAAGCTTAGAGCAGTGATTTTTACACCCGGCTATGAGACAAAAAAAGGAGTCTTATCACTGAATATGTTTGCTCTAGCCCTGTCTCCCTGGATAACAGCTATGCAAAACAGAAACCTATTTATTCCCTGTTGCTGCTATACAATCTTTACCCTACTTTGCATTTTGCCTGAGTGAGTCACAAAGATGGCACCTCCCATTCATTCCCAAATGCCCTCACAAACCAGACCCCATTTCCTGAAGGAGAAGCAGATTTCTACCTTGGCAAACCAGACAATTTAGTGTCCTGAGGTGATGGTTTGCCTCCACACAGAGCTGGCACAAGAAGAAAGGGACCCCTTGAGCCTTCAGAATGGCCTTGAGAAGGACTTGAACCGTTAGAAGAAAAATGTGTTGGAAATAAGCACTGGGACTTTTTCCTCACATCCAGGACATCAGGCTTGAATCCCATCTCACAAGTCCTTTTGCCAGAGGAAAGGAATGAGCCCTGAGGAGTTCTGTTAAGGAAACCCTTACATTTAATCCTGAACTACTGAGAAGGGATAGGCCATAAATGAAGACTTTTCAATTAGCATTTCATTAATGGATTGGGTGACACTGATAAAGGGAGGATCAACAGTGTTTTTTGTGGTCTTCCAAGGTTAGCTGGGTTGTTTTACATACAGGAGCAGAGTAATAGTGAGACAAAGCCCTGTATCTGTGACATTAACACTGAAAGACAGCAGCATGTCACAGGGATATTCGTACAGCAGGGATAACCTTGAGGGAAGAAATTGGAAAAATAAATGAATATGCAAAGCACAAACAAAACTTGAGGAATAGTTTGTAAGCACCAGGTTGTATACCATATTTTCCTGTTAAACAGTCAGCAGTGACTTCTCAATGTGACCTCAGCCAAAGACATACATTACCAAACACAGGCAGAATTACCAATTTTTCAGAGCTTACACTTCATGACAGCTTAAGCCATAATTTTGCTGTAACTCATTCCATCTCTGAAGTTCTGACATTTATGACTATGCTCTGAAACATTGATATAGCCAAGGATTTCGCAACATTAGCTTTGACATGCCAAATTAGTCCATTGGCTGCTTCCACAGCAAATCTGTGATGCAGTGGATGAGGACATGGCACTGAAGGCTGTGTGACATCAAACAAGAGCTGCCCTAGAAGTCAGCCACTCAGAGCCTCATATTCTGTTAGCAGTGTATTGGGAGCCCCCTCTTTAGCAGTTCCCCATGCATTAAAGAAGGAAAAATGTTGTCTGCTGTTTATCAAAAATGACGTCTAACTGTAACACGGCACAGGTGTGGCAAGTGTAAGGCATAAACATTAACATTACTGTAGTTGAAAACACCAGGGGAGACCCCAAGGAACCCACCTGTGCAGATGATGCTCTGTACCATCCCTGGGGTAGGTGAGTGCCTAAAAAAAAAAAAAAAGAAAGAAAAATAGAAGGCCAAGAACTAAGCAGACAGTGGTTTCTGTAAGAAAACAGGGAACAGAAGAGGCAGGACTTGCCCTTTGCAGGATCTCACAGGGAAAGCAGCAGAGACCCTTGCATGCCCATCAGGTCATGGTCAGGGAAACCCGCTTCTAGCAGCCACTCTGAGTGCACGGGCTGACTGCCCTTCTGCTCCCAAAGGGAAGGGGGACTGAAAAACATGATGAGGGTGGACTCAGACCTGCTGGTCTGATGCCAAAGAGCAGTCCCAGGTGTATTTAATTCAGGTATAATATAAATGTCCTACCCTGTTATGAATACCAGATTATGCACATCAATGACATGCAAGCACTGAGTCTGAGTTCTGGGAATTTATCCTGATGTGCCTCTGCTGATTGAGGAGGTCTTTAGAAAAATAAATTAAAGGCCATGCTACAAACTCTTTGTGTATTTTCACTGTAGCTTTAATAGGATAGTTTAAAACATCATGAGTGATGGTTTATTTGCCTTGAATCTGGTTTTGCACTTCTTAATCATCAGGTTGAATCCCACATTTCTCTAATGAGCCCAGCACTGAGGAAAACAGTAATGCTACTGGGTAATGCCATTGATAAAGTCTTCATTGGACTTGCAATTAGCCCTCAAGTGAAAATGAAGCTTTCCCAGTGTTCCCCCAATATAAATTACAAAGCTATATTTTATTCAGGACAGAAGAAAACACAGAGGATTACCTCGGTAAACTCATCTTGCTTTATCAGCAATAAATTTGTTGTTCAAGCCATTTAGGTCTAGTTACCGTAAATTCCTGTTTAATTATAATCCAGATGTTCTCAAGGCTCTCTTACCCTCTGGCACGGCTTGACAAGTGCTGTGCAGAGGAAATGCAGCTCTGCAGTTTCCAGAGTTAAGATGCATTTTGGAGAACACATCAGGAGAGCTGCTCCGCATAGAGGGAGGGTGGGGCAGATTGTAGCTGGTGCACAGGGGAGCTTCAGTCAAGGCAAGCTGTGATCCTGAGCCAGGAGGTAATTGCCAGAAGTAGGAGAATAGGCAGCTTCCCAGACCCTTGCAATGGTTTGCCCCGTGAGCTGCTGCTGCTTGCTGACACACTGCTCCAGCACGGCACCTGCCGACATATAGGGAGATTCCTGATTCATGGCAACACAAGTGGCATCCCCTACTGCTGCGGAGATGTCTACTGTCGTTTTATTTTGCACCCATATTGCACTGCTTACTTTCTCTTTTACTTTTTCTAGAATAGCATACATATTTCGTTGCTGAAGATGTGACTCAAAGGGATATTTCAGTTCCTTTCAGTCTAAATGCTAATTTGTCTCTTTTAAGCTGAAATCCTTTCAACAAAAAGACGTAGCTTAGGCATTCATAAATGACCTGGAAAGATGTGGGTGAAAATAACATGAACGAAGGCTTCTAAAGACATATTCTGTGCAAAGTATGTAATGAAGTCATTGAACTCATTGCCACAGGATGCTGCAGAAGTCAAAGATATGAAGTGGATGTTTCATGCACTGAAACAACTTTTTGTCACACCCTGGGTTTTGCAGTTTCTTATCTACAAACTTTTTGCTTTCCATATAAAGGCTAATCATTTGGGGAAATTTTTTCGTTTGAATATTTTAAAAACTTCTCTTAAAACAAGGATTGCCAAGTGTTAGAAGATTTATTCTGAATGCTACTAAAATCTCTGTGAAAACCTTCACATGGATATTCCCATGGAAGTAGAACTCAGAAAAGAATCACAGTTCTAGATTCTTAACAATATTCAGAATTGCTTAATGGTCTCTGCTAATAGAAACTAGTAGTCTATGCTTGATAGAAACTAATCCCAAACCCTCTGAGGTTAAGGATGAAGTTTGTCTTCCCACTTGGCAAGGGTGAAGTCTTAACTCTATTCCATATTCTCCTTTTGCTCAAGCATGGTCCAATAAAGCTGCTCAGTGTATGCTGTAAGTAAGAGAAGCAATGGTGAATTTAGACATTTATTTTTTCCCTATTTAAAAGTAACTCCTGAAAAGTTCCAACATAGATTTCAAAATACCACAGCCTCCTAATAGAAATTTAATATTTTTTTTGTTTTAAAATATTATCATTGCTGGTCCAGTTACTATATTACTTGAACTTTAGTACTTGTACCTATTATTGTTTGTGTTTTTAAGAGGTTATGATATTAATAACTGCAGCATTTTCCTAAATACATCTTGCAAGCACATAGTGATTTCTGTAATTCAAACATTTAGTTGCAGCACAATAGGGATTCAAGAGAAAGAAGTACTCAGTGTAGACATAAGCACCACATTGACAAGATGAGTTATCTTGGGGGACACTGACAGGACAGATATTGAAAGGTCAGGTGTTATAGTCAGAAAGGAATTTCTAAAAAATATAACTTTTGCCTCTGCAATTACATTTCCAGTAGATCCTTCCACTTCGATCAGACACCAGATTGATTATGACAGTTCCAATCTCTCTTTAATTTTAGCAAGTTGTTCTGCTATTAGATTGTTAGATGAGAGGAAGATTCTGCCATCCAGTGGTGAAAAATTGCTCTTTTAGTTTTAAGGTCACAGTTTATACTAAAAACATATACCTTTAATAAAATAGGCGTGTTTGGGTGACTGTAAAAACTTTCTCTTTGTTCCTGAAGGACAAAGATAACAATTTTACGGGGAAGTACACATGCACTGGTAAAACTCGTGGAGATGTTAAGTGTACACAGACCATTGCTGATAAATTTGGTTTGTTCTTTCATTAGTGCATTTGATCTTGTTGCCCGGCGCAGCTTAGGACCCTGCTGTGCCATGGTGTTAGGACACTTGTGTGACATCAGGCACGTTTGAACCAGTCCTGGGTTGGTGTAGTCCTGCCACCAGCGCTTGCCAGGAGAGGAGATCACATGTGGAAATGTTTTCTCCAGAGACAGTGTGCTGGGCCTTGATCAGCTCTGCCTGAGGCCATTAGCTGTCTGACCATGCTCATTGTCTTCCTTCAACAGCAAGCAGTGTCAGGAATCAGTCTTGGACTGTTCAACAGCCTGCAAACACATATCAGTTTCCCAAAAATTTACCACTGCATTCCCATGTAGTAACCTCCACGATCAAAGGTAGAGTTGGACCTTGGCTGTTTTGGGCACTGGAGAAGGTGGACTCCCCCCTCTCAGCCTTTGCCCACCCTACACCACTTTTGTGCCTCTCCTCAGAGCTGTACAGAACGATACCAGGAACGTGGATCCCTGTGCTGAAAGAGCATGGAGGCTTTACTATTCAGACTACAGTATTTAAGGAAATAGCCATTTTCAGAGTCTAGTGAGCAGAAACTCTGGAGGTGAGCACTGATCCCCCGGTGGTGCCTGCAGTGGGTGAACCACCCCAGACCACGTTGGGTGGGTGCCCAGCAGAGTTGTAAGACAGTCCCGATGAATCCTGGGGTGAAACATGTGGCAAAACAGTGCATGCAACTCCAGCCCAGCCCAGATCCCTCTGTGGAGCAGATCATGGCTGGGCAGGTGGCATTTTTCAAGTGATAGAGATGGGGGCTTTCTTGCAGAGCAGCCGATTCCTGAAGCAGGCCAGGTGGGAAAATTGGAGGAGAAGGGCCTAAAGGATCAATGCAGGAGGTGACAAGAGCATTAATCAGAGCTGCCATTGTACCCAGTGTCAGGGAAAGACCCAGACCTCAGCTTGATCCTGTCAGCAGAAGATCAGGAGAGGGGTGCCATCCCACTCCCTGAGCACAGCACAGCCCTTTCAGGGGTCTGCCATGCATGCTTTCCTTGGCAATAAACATGATTAATTAGTCCTCCAATTAGTCCCCATGAGTCTGCCACCCTAAGAGGAGCTGCCAGAGCAGCTGGACTTTTCTCTGAGCCTCAAAGCAGAGAGGGTTTGCCCAAATCTTCTTAGGACACAGAAAAGGGACATACAGAAGATTAGTGAGACCGGATTATGACAGCACTGGTGGCAGGTCAGGAACTTGACTGTCTGCCTAGTACCAGAACTGCCATGGCCCTAAAAACACTTTCCAGGCCTGGGAAAGTGGTTTGGTTTATGAGATCTGGACTACTAGGCTCACTCACTCAGAATATTCCCAAGAGCTAGGTGAGCTAGCCCTGGGTGTAATGTTTCTGAGCAAAGGATTGACAGGAAAAACGCATTTAATACCCTTAAATATATGACTCTTTAGTATTTTGATTATTGCATTTGCTTATCTTTTGCATCTGATTCTAAGAACAATGACAAGGCAGCAGCACCATTCTGCCTGCCTACATGTAATAAATAGCTTTGAGTATCCTCTTCATGAGGATTCATTTGCGTTGGAAAAGCACTCAGAAGCATTTTGGGGTGGAAAAGACCAGCAGCACAGATGTATGGACTGCTCAAAAATCTTCTTCCCTCTGGGTGGACAGGGACCTGCACCAGTTTTTGTGGGAGGGGACAATCCTGGTGTCCCTGAACTGGAAGCAGGAGAAGCAGTGGCAGCAGCCTGCCCTCTACCGGTGCCACAGCAGCCAAGACATACATCACAAATGAAGACACCTAAATTTAGGTGTTTTCATATGGTTTTGAAGAGCAGGTGCACTTGCCAGACACAGGCATCTCTTTTAGGATGTGCTGGACAGTGCTCAGACTGCCTTGAGGAAAACTCTGTTGCCAAAAATTGTTTGTTAAGCAGGACTTTCCCCTCGTGAACAGCCAGCACAGGTTCATGAGGGAAAAGTCCTGCTTAAAAATCTTAATTTCCTTTTACAACAAGGTTACCTAGTTGATCCGGTTAAAGTAATGCTCCTGGGTTTTAGTAAAACTTTCAAAACAGTGTGTCAGAGAATCCTTCTAGGCAAAATGTCCAGCATACAGCTGGATAAACACATCACGCAATGGGTGAGCAACTGTTGACAAATTGGGCACAAGGGTTTATAGCAAAAGAGTATGCATCAGGCTGATGCCCAGTCACCAGTGGGGTTTCACAGGACTACATTTTAGGGCCAATGCTTCTTTAGCATCTTTCTGACAGCCAGTGAGCCTGGAGTTCATAAATGCCTCAGACAGCCCTCCAGCTGCAGGGATCCAAGGAGCAAACCCACCAAGCGGTCGACACATAAGCGATATAGGACTATTCAGCCTTTCCAAGGCAAAGCTGAGAGGCAGTGACCATCTGGACACTGTCTTGTTAAACCTCCATGTTAAGACTTCATACTCCATTTTGCAAGAGCTTTTTAAGGCTTTCTTTTCACATGCAACCTCTTGAAACACTGATTGGGGGAGTTCTGGATTTGCTTACCTGTCAGTAGGAGAGTTGTAGGTGGGTGGACTGAAGACTGCTTGGCATTCTCAGGCAATACCTGTCAAAGAAACTATTTTCCAAGCCAAAATCAAACATTCATGTTGACTTTTACATGGGCTGAATCTGACTTTAGAGATAGTTTTTCTGCCCTGGCAGAAAACTGATAACATTTAAATTAAAAGAATGAGATTGTGTCACTTCAGCATGGTGCAGGTTTTCTCCTTTTAATGTATTGTATCCAAAGATTTGGCTTGGTTTTACTTTGTATTCAGAGTTCAGCCAATATCTTCATTGCAGGCAGGAAAAAAGGTATTGTGAACAAACATGTAACTAGGAAAGGAGAAAAGAAAATCGACCAGCTTTCTCACCCATTACCCAGTTAGATAGACAATAAATTTATGAAGAAATTAATTTTTATAGAGATGAAATCCTTGTCTCTACCACGCTACTTGGGAGATAGTGTCATTTACAGAAAGAGAGGCAAACACAAGCTCTTTCTCTCCACAGAAGCAAATCTTTCTGCAGCAGATGCACTTTAAAAGTGAACTGCATCTCCCAAAGACATTTTTGGCTGTGGGATTCATATTTTCCACGAGGTGCTGTTCTTACTGAGTTTTAATCCCGCAACTTCATGCTCACAAGACAGGTTCTTTTAACTAAAGTTATACACGTGCTTAATCAAGTACAGAATAAGACAGCGTTTATTCACTATTTTTATAAAGCAATTATGAATGACTCAGTTGCATGTGATTTGTTCAGTAAGAATTATGAGACTTTTACCTCTCTTCTGGTAATGTGAGAGAGCTTTGTTTTTTGATTTATCATCGTTGTCTAGGGAGGATTGGTTCCATCAGGAAATGATCAAATACTTGTGTTTTTCTATAGCAAATACTTTTCAAGGACTGCCCTCTCCCTCATCTGTGAGTGACGACCCTGCTAACCAGGGTAGTTCAATTGCTGTCAGACCAGCATCAGATCTGCCTGAGTGCTGAGCACAGCCTGCAAAAAGCACAGCCAAAGATACTCATGGCTGGTTTGGACCTACTTCCTGAAGCTTTCCTTATCAAGCAAAGGGCAATGCAGCTCACAGAAGAAACTGCAGAAACAGGGTTTCTGCTGGCAGATGCCATCAATGTCAGCAGAATTACACCCCAAGGGAACTTAAACCTTTCAAAGTGGCAGATATTTTCAAGGCTATTTTGAGAAGGTTTCAAAGGGGAACATTACTTAGAATACTTGATACTCCCTGTTTCCAAGAAGTCAGGCAAATCTGAATTCCAGAAGTGGGTTATTTCCAATTTGAGGAAAAATGAGCTGGCAAAGATGCTGGATACCAGCAAGGGAAAGCAGACAAAACTTGGTATTATTTTGTCTGAGTAACATTTGTGCCCCAAGGAATTGTTTTATTTCTGGACTGCGAGCAGTGGAGTTAGATCAAATGGAATTTTTTAAGGATCCAATAGGAAATGTGAAACAATGGCCTGCTTAACACTTCAACAAAAGCTCAAACCCTCATCCTGTTAGCTTTGGTGACGTTGCTGTTTTACAGAGGGCGAGATCCTGGAGATCAAAGCACCCACATTCATTCTAAAAAGTATCTTGCCAGGAGCAAGTAGGAGACTGATGTCATCTTGAGGCCTCTCTCAATGGTTTTTCAATGACCTGGGGAATCTGGAGAGGTCCCAGCTGACTGGAAGCTGGCTAATGGTGTCCCACTGTTCAAGAAGGGCAAAAAGGATGACCCTGGAAACTACAAGTCTGTCAGTCTCACTTCAGTGCCTGGTAAAATTATGGAGATGATTACTCTGGGAATTACTGAAAACATCTGAAGGACAACACAGTCATCGGTCACAGCTAGGACGGTTTCATGAGGGGGAAGTCCTGCTTGTCAAACTTGATTTCTTTTTATGACAAGGTAACCCACCTAATTGATCGAGGGAAGCCAGTTGATGCAATCTTTTTGGATTTCAGTAAAGCTTTCGATACTGTCTTCTACAGTATCCTTCTGGACAAAATGTCTGTCCCACAGCTGGAGAAACACATCACCTGGTGAGTGAGCAATCGGCTCATGGGTCGAGCACAGAGTGTCATAGTGAATGGGGTAACATCAGACTGGTAACCCATCACTAGTGGGGTTCCACAGGGCTCCATCTTGGGCCCTGTGCTCTTCAACATCTTCATAAATGACTTGGATGCAGCACAGGAAGGTATACTAAGCAAGTTTGCCAATGGTACTAAACTGGGGGGAGCTGTTGACTCTCCCAAAAGCAGTCATGCCCTGCAGGGAGACCTTGATAAATTAGAGGACTGGACAATTGTGAACCATATGAAGTTTAATAAAAATAAGTGCTGGATTCTGCTTCTGGGACCTGCATCATGGAAAGGGACCTGGGGGTCCTGGTTGATGGCAAGTCGGATATGAGTCAGCAGTGCCCTGGCAGCCAGGAGGGCAAACCGTGTCCTGGGGGGCATCAGGCACAGCATCGCCAGCCGGTCAAGGGAGGGGATTGTCCCACTCTGCTCTGCACTGGGGCTGCATCACCTTGAATATTGTGTGCAGCTTTGGGCACCACAATATGAGAAAGATATAGAACTATTACACAATGTCCAAAGGAGGGCAGTGAAGGTGGTGAAGGGCCTTGAGGGGAAGCTGTATGAGGAGCAGCTGAAGGCACTTGGTCTGTTCAGCCTGGAGGAGACTGAGGGGAGACCTCATTACAGTTACAACTTACTTGTGAGGGGAAGAGGAGGGGCTGGCACTGATCTCTTCTCTATGGTGACCAGTGACAGAATCCGAGGGAATGGCCTGAAGTTGTGTCAGGAAACGTTTAGTCTGGGTAATAGAATAAGGTTCTTCCCCCAGAGGGTGTCTGGGTACTGACCAGGCTCCCCAGGGAAGTGGTCATGGCCCCGACTCTGCCAGAGTTAAAGAAGCACTTTGACAATGCTCTCAAGCACATAGTGTGATTCTTGAGGTGTCCTGTGAAGGGCCAGGAGTTGGGCTTCGATGATCCCTGTGGGTACCAGGAAAAATAGAAAAGACCTTAATGTACAAAAGCAGATCTGCTGTTCAACACAAGTATTCTCAAGGAGGGATTGGCCCACGAAACATGCTCTTGAACCAAAAGGAAAGAGCTCTTTCTCTACAAGTGAAGACGATGCTGACACACCAGCTAAACAATAAAAAAACTGACCAGATCACTACACAGCAACAAGAATGACTAAAATTTAGCTCTTTCCTCAAACATGAAGGAGCTCATTCTGGTTGGTCTTCAAGACAAGAGGAAGAAATTATTTGTTTAAGGGTATGAGCTGATCAGTTGTGAGAAGAGCTTGGATGTGAGAAGACTCTTTCCAGAACAGAGACAGATGTGTATTACAGTTATGAAAAACTCACCACAGATGTGGGCAAACTATTGTTACAGTAATTACCCACTGAAAACAAACCAAAAGAAAATAAACACAACAACAACAAAATCCAGACCATGTATTTAAAACTTGAATTGTTGAACTGAGACCAGCTATCTTTTCAAAATTATTTGGTTTAGTTAAGGTGGGTGAGAAGTTTTAAGTAA
The DNA here is from genome assembly GCA_013396755.1 of Sclerurus mexicanus. NCBI lineage: Eukaryota > Metazoa > Chordata > Aves > Passeriformes > Furnariidae > Sclerurus > Sclerurus mexicanus. Next base: position 2,188,870 of record VWZF01002844.1, read on the forward strand.
AAGTCTATGCATTCACAATGTCCTTTCTGGATGTAAAATCTATAAATTTATATTAGGACCATTGGTTTTCACAGACTGCTGACTTTATTATAAACTCTCTGCTGAGCCTCAAATTCTTCATCTTTGGTCTCAGAGGACAACACTGTCCATATATTAATTTTGAAAGAAAACTTTCAGCTGACTAGAAATTGAAGGAATAAAAAATTATTTCAGCTTTTAAAAAAAAAAACCAAAAACACCACACACACAAAACAGTAATTGAGTTTCCTCTATTGAGACCATTTGCTCAGCAAAAAGACACTGAAAAAAAAATGGCTAATTCATGTAGCAGAGACTGTGTCACCACAGAGAGTCAGACTATTCCTTTCTGGAAGAGAAGATATGTCAAGCAAGGAAGTTAGGTAAGAAGAGCTAAGCAGGCACCCAGGGTATATCCAGTGTATCCTGGTGCAGGTACACTACACAGGGTGTCCTGGGATCCCACCTCCCTAACTCTTGTCCTGATTTTCACACACTTGCATCAGTTTCAGCCCTTGACCACAAACACAAGGTCACCAGTGACGTTATCCACCATCATTTCTTAGCGTACAGAGAAGAGCCAGAAACGAGACCCCTGGGTTGGCTGTGTCCCAGTCTCATGATGGTAGCCAAAACGGACCAGCTGGTCCCAGCAGGAATAGACCCCCAAGAAAGAGGGATGCTGATGCCAGAGAGAAAACCTGGCAATACTGCAGCACTTTGGCCACAACAGAGCTATGAGAGATCTGAGATGCTGAAGTATGGCCAGGTTTGTGACCAGACTGCATCTGTGTCAGGTAGATCCTCTGTGGTAAACAGTGAACACCGCCCACCCTTCCCTTCAGACGCATTGCAGCAGTTGAAACACAAAAAAAAGCATTAGTTAGTGAAACCATATCCATTGCTAAAATAGTAATGCCAAACAGTGCAGCAGAGCCTGCTTTAACCTTCTCTTCTCAAATGTTCTTCATTTATTAGGTCTTTGCTTTTTCATTTTCATGAGAAATATCCCCATCTGTTTGGTGGCAATAATTCTAGGTTTCAGTGTTTCGCTCCAAGGTGAAGGAAAAAAGCAAACTATTTTTCTGTTCACTGAAGACTAGAAAAATGGCAAATCTTATAAGAGACTCTAAAATTGAGATGGGACAAAAATCAGCTTTCCTCTGCATAGAACATCAATTGGAGAAATAATCTCCTTAAAAGACCACGTCTGGCACTTGCTTTTTTCATTTTCTGCAATTCTCTTCAGAGCCTTAGTGGGACTCGGGTTGCTGAAGGTTCAAGGACAGTGTCATTTGCCACAGCGTAGCAACCCCTTTTATTCTGTAGAGCAAATTCAGTCTGCGTAAATGTATATACCTCCTTTTTTCTTTTCTTGCTAGTTTTTCCTACTGCCAACATGCCTGCTTACTGCAATATTGCACTTGACTCTTTGTCTTTATGAGGCCACTTCTTGACTCATTGCCTAGTAATTAATGTACACATTAAAAAAGCCATTTCATTTTATATGGGTTATCTGGGAATGTCCAGATGGGAACTGAACTCCTCCTTAGCCATCACCTGCTGGCAGCTTCTATTTTTTTATTTTCTCCCGACCCAGTTGCCCATTACATTTAACATCACGGATGACTGCCCATTTCACCAAGCACTATACAAATACATAGAAAGTTCTTATGCCCATAATTCCTCCAGGATTTATAAAGCTAAGAAGATGTACAGGGAGGTGAAGAGGCTTCTCCAGCCCAACATGGTCAGAAAATGCATGAAGTGATCCATCTCCCTGGCCTTCTCCCTTGCCCTCTAGCTCCATGGACAAAATTAACTTTGGAGTGCTTCAGTCTCCTGGTTAGGTTCTTCAAGACCTGACTGCAGTGGGAGATTGATTTTTTCACGTGATTTTTTTCATGTGATCTTCATGGGAAAGATTTATTCAGGATTGCTGTAGAGTTATCTTCCAGTTATTCAGGATTATAGATGTTTCTCTACCCAAAGTGTCCAGGAAAATTTATGTATTTGTTGGAAGTGTTTAATGGAAATTTGAATCCCGTGTTCCAGGAGTAGGCTGATCCTGACAGACACAGCCTGAGAAATTGCATTGTAGCAATTGCCTTGTTGTCCATCATGTTGGGTTTCCATCCCCTATAATTTGTAGAAATAAATATAAGGAAGATGCAGACATTTTATAAATAATGCCAGCAGTTCTTGTGAAGCCAAACATGTGCAGATAATTCTTCAAGACCCAGGAAAAAGAAAATGAGAGGTGATCAGTATGAATACTAAAATGCAAGGGCAGGAGCACATGTGCTGTATCTCACAACAGTATATATTTAAACACTAAATATAGTTTGAAGCAAAGTGTTGGGGTTTTTTAACATAGAAGAGTCTCCAAAATCTAGGAAAGAGCAACAACTTGAAATTAAAGTTACCAATATGGCATCTCAAAACTTTTCTGCAAAGGAAAGAAAAAAAAGAGATTTACTGGTGTAAGGGATTGTTCTTATTTGTATATTTCTTCTGATGAATGCAATGTTAGCATTTACATATTTGCAGTGTAGAAAAAGTAAAAAAGAATGTTTCTGTATACTGTTCCTTTTGTTCTAGTCCAGTCAGCAATCATCCTTTTTTCCCTTCAATTTCTTTACATAGATTTTCTCAAAGTGGCATCTGTTTTGCCTTTTAAAAATTAACTGTGTAAGCACAACAAAATCTGAGAGATGTCAAAGCTGTGGAATTTTCCCTTGCAACCACACAAAGCCAAGTTTTGGATGACTCTGTTGCGAGACGATGAATCATCTCAAGTTATGGGATTTGGGTTCAGGTTCACTAAGGTAGCTATTATGAAGCTCAGCAAATCTATATCCACCTCTGATCTGTTGTTGTGCTTTTTGGGTTTTGTAGTGGGAACTTCTAACATCATTATCCAAACTTCAACTTTGCCAGTTACATATTTCTGAAGCATTTCTTAAAAGAACCAGGAGTCCTGCCCTAAACTTTTGATCAACAAATCTGATCAACAAATCCAAACACAACAAACCAAATAATTTAGGGAAAAAATGTTCTCGAAGATGATTGCAGTCAGAAAAAGGGCTCTTAGATACAGTTCTCTGAGTAAATCCTGGCAGATGAGCTTAATTAAGAGAGAAAAACAATTAAATAGCAATGTGTGACAAAAATTGGCTAAACTAAAATTCTCTGCGAAATCTCCTTATTAGGAAACAAGAGAATTATCATTCTGCTGTTTTCCACAGAAGGAAGGATGGCCTCTTTCTGTGTGTGCTCATGGGGCAATGTCAGCCTCTATTCACAGCGGTCCAGCTGGCAGCCCCCAGGTATGGGATACTCCCACATGGCCCCAGCGTTCCCCCAAGAGCCTGACTGTGTTCAAGAGGAAAAAATGCTTCAGCAGCCAACACATTAGCCTGCACATGCAGTGCCAGGAATGGAGCTGGCCAGGAGCTATTGCCCTGGCTCCTGCAGGAAAAGGGGTGCAGGACTCCCATGTGCTCCCCTATGTTCGTGGCTCAGCACAGAGACATTTATGAGCTGCCTTTGCCAAACCTGAGCATGGGAAAAGGGTATCTGAAAAGCAGCTCCAGCCACCACATTCCATCAGCTTTTGACCAGCTCATGACTCATCGGCTGACAGGCAGATGTGTAGCAGGAAACAAAACCCCAATTTAATCCACTCCATTTTTGTCCAGCATGACTGCACCAGAGAAATCAAGAAATATTCATCTGTTCTGATCCACATCATGCAATGACTCCTGGCTTTCATTTTTGAGAGGATGCTGCCTTTCAAAGATAAATTAGATTCAAGAGTCCTCCAGAAAACTTCAGGTATGAGTTTTTTGGAGGATTTCTAGGTTTAGGGCAGTCCTGAGCCTTGTCTTCCTCAGAAAGCTGGTGACCAAGTAACCATGCTGGGAAGAATCTCTGTAGGAAACCCCTCAGTAATGAGTGGTTGAAGATTAGATAAAATGTCCAGTATATCCTGGTCTTCCTTCCAAGTCATCCAGGATTAGCAGTGTTGGGAATAACTGCTGTCGATGAAAGTCTAACACAAAATGGTAATTTTTCTAATGTTCATAAAGCAATAAATGGTCAAGGAAAATGCTTACTTAAATGGCCAATAAAATTTAAAAATTCAGACAGACCTCTGTGAATATAGGGTGGTCTTATGATTCCTTGCAGTTATCATTCCAGTTTTAGTGAGATATGAAATAATTTTTAAAAATCAAGGAATTTAAAATTTCCAGAAATAGAAGTTAGAAGTATACTTGAAAAAAATGAACTTTTTTTTTTTCAGATTTCACTGCAGTTGTTGTCATTATTTTTAAATCTGGCAGGGAACTCAAGACTTAGTGTCTAATACACTGATTCAGAGTGAAAATTTTCAGAATCTGCAAGAATATGAAAACTTTGAGGTGTTAATGTTTAAAAGAAGATAAGGAATACTCTGACTCTCTCCATGTGCTCTCCCTTACTCCCCCTCAAAAAATATGATAATTTATAGCAAGTGATCTTTTTGGCTCTCAAATCTTCCATGTAGCATATATAATAGGATTAACTTTAATTGGTTCCATCCTATATCTACAGATGAAGACCAGGATACCAGCTGGTTGGAATAGAGCTACCTCACCAGTCATTACTTATTAAAAAAATGTCTGGCTCACAGACCAATGGCACATAAATAGGGTACTTCTTGTGGTCAACATTTTTACCTCATCAGCTGTCCTACACATAGCATTTCATAGACCTCTGTTATACCCAGAAGATGTGCTCAGGTTATTTCTTCGTCTTGTTTGAGACTGTGTCCTGCAGGATCTGGACTGATTTGCTCTTGCATTGTGCCTTAGGAAGTGCTTGTCAATACAAACACAGTTAGATCCACAGCTTTCAAAGTGGGGGCCACGATGGATCAGTACCAGACTGCTAAGCGTCTCTCAGAACTGAGCTTTTTGTTGAATCTCTGCCACTTTTTCACTGAATTATCTCTTCCTCCACAAAGGAGACTATTTGTTTCAGAGCTGGGCTACTTTTGTTGTTAAATACTGCTCAGATTTAGCAGATAGCAAAACTACACCTTTTGCCTATACATAGTGGGCTAACCAAAGAGAAAAGTAAATCTAGTGAATGAGTTCTCTTAGCCTGAAACCATTCTCTTTGCTAGAAAATATTTAAAGGAAATAAAAACTGTGGCATGTAAATGGGTAACATTTTCTACTGCTGAATATGACCTTATAAAAGGTCCTTTTTTCCTCCTGGATGAACACCAACCTTACATACGCAATAGAATATTCATCCTTCTTGGAGTAATTTCTTTCTCAAAGAAATTTATCTTTTAATATTGCACTAGAGATTCCATTTCAGTAATAGGATTGCTGGATTTTTTTTTTTCTGAAACTAGCAATAGATTGTAATCCACTCTCCTGCTTTTATTTTTTCCCTTTTCTCCAAATGTCCTTAAAAAAATAAATAAAAGAAAATCCAAAACAAAACAACAAACAAGTACTTAGAAATATGGGAAATGTCAGTGTGCAGTCCAGTGAGCTACTGCAGTGGATATATAAGCAGAGCCTTTCTAGGCATGAGCAATGATCTTTGCTCAGTTGGCACAGCAGCAGTGGATACTGCCTTCTGCTCTCTGCAGCTCTGGAAGATGAAAATTGTTGCCTCACATTAGAATGATGGTTCTACAGCCCTCTGCACCACTCAGGCATCTCATAGCAGGGTGAAACAACCCAGCTTCCCAGTTGCAGCTGGAGCCCTCATACAGAGCAGCTGATGGGGAAAGAAATATTTTAGGACTTGTGGGGATCCTCAAGGGTCTCCAGGATCCCCACCTGCAAAGCAGCAATTTGGGAGTGAGCAAATTCACACACCACAATGGGATCATAGTCTGGCTCCAGAATTTCTGCAGGAGGGAATGAATTCCTATGGATCTGTATCATGAGCTTGCCCCAAGCAGCTCTCACCTCAAAACAACATCGATGTAAAACCAACTGATTTCTGCTGTCTGGAACACAGTTCACCTCTAGGACCTGGGTAAATGATGTAGTGATGCAAGATAAAAGTTGAGGCCATGATAAGGGAATTTGGCAATGGTATTATGCAAGTAATATATCTATGGGTACTGAGCATTGCAGATATATTTGAAATTCTAGCAAGGTTCAAGAAAATGGGATTCTCAGCTTGGATGGGAACACTAATGGCACACACAGGCCTCTCTCATGCTCTCTTGCAGGTGCCAATAGATGAGGTCTCCACAAGAATGCTCCTCCTGCATTCTGCAGTGCTCACTTGAGACTTGTCTCATGCAGAATGTGAATTTGAAATATGACATCTTCTCCAAAAACTACACTGTTTGTTGTAATCTTCCTGTTTAACCTGAGGATGGGAGGGTGCTTAACAAGCACCTAACTAGGTTTCAGCTGGACACCATGAAAACATGGAGACAGAAGAAAAGGAGGAATATAAGTCAGCGAGCCCTAAGCAAATACAAAGGTTTCACTCACAAGGCACAGATGTTATGATGTCCTGCCCATTCCCTGGCAGTAGAGGGAAGAAACATCTGTCACGTGACGGGGAGATATAGGAAGAGAGCATTGGGCGATCGCTCCTGAAACACTTTACCAGTAAATATGTGAAAAAGCTGAAGCAAAGCTTATATATTCAGAGGCTAAGAGCTCTTGTGGTCTGGATGGATTCTAGAGCAAAAGGGGAGAGAGGTGTGTAGATATCTCTGCCCAATTTAGTATTCCTAGCTGCCTCAAGAGAGAGAGAATAGGAAAAAAAAAAAAAGGAAAGAAAACGAACAGCTCTGGAGCATGATTCATTTTACCCTAAAGCAGATGTTATGATATGTCAGATGAGTCACAGCCTAAAATTGCCTATTGCATTCCATTGATTATAAAAGGGAGTCCAGAGTGATTAGTTCAGATGAACACACCTACAATTATGAATCTGTTAGATGAGCTGAATCTCCCCCAAAAAGTTCTCAGTAAGGGTGCAGTCATGGACACAGATTTTGCTAGACAGCAGCAGTGATGAAATATTCTCAGGAGGCTTTACCCTCAGAGCCATCCAGGAAAGGCTTTGCAGCTGGTTCAGTCATGAAAAGTAGATTTTGTTCTTGTCTTTATCATCTCCTCATTTAAACACTGATTCTTAAATCAATCTTATCAGTTACTCAGAGCTCTTATCTCTGAGAGAAAATATGTGATTTCTGAGTAAAAAATGCACCTGACATTAGTCATATAGGCTTATGGATCAGAGGTTCCACTTAAGGCTTTGTGGGGTCTACTATTTGGACATCCAAGTCCGTATTTGGACACACAAACTGGATTTCTGCTATGAACTGAGTTCATGCAGAAGTAGGAGTGCTATGTCCTTCTATCACGCAGATATTTGAAATTTGGCCTATTGCTACTAATACAACAAAGTTTGTGAGAATAGGAATGATCCAACTGGTATTCTCTAGTGGAATGTGCTTAGTGGAAGACTAAGGAAAAACTACAGCCCGGCAGAGTATCAGAGGGAAGACAGGGCATTGGGACAAGCAGTAGTCTATCACTTCAGAGAAAAAGTTGGCTCTGTGTCTACACCACCCACGACCTCCTCTGATGTGAGCTGCCCTTTCAGACCTCTGCAGATAGGGTGTGTTGGGAGAAACTGCTTCCATAACTTTTCCTCCAGGCCAGCTTTGGGAGAAGGAAGAAATCACAGGAGAACAGGCACCCTGCCAGTGGGACCAAAGCCCTATAAGCAAAATTTCCAATTTATTTTTTTAATTACAAAACATTATTTGTACAGATAGGTTTTGCTTATACACAGATAGCTTATCTGGCTTACAGAGAGGCAACACCAAAGGGCAGAAATACTCATTCTGCTCTCCTCAACAGTCACTCCCATGTCTGGCAACACACACTCATTTTTATGCTGTACTTGTCCAAAGATACTTTCATAAACTTGGTGCAGAAACCCCCAATCAGCACTGAAGGAATAGCTAAGGGCCAGTAGTAACATCCTGGAAGTAAATTGCTAGTTCCTGACCCTTCACCCCCCATGGTGATGAGCTGACTGCAAGGACAGAAAGCTGCCTACAGCACCGATGCAATGCAATCTATAGCAGATTTATTTGCATACTCCAAAGGAGTGCTTTATGCAGAGAGGGTCCAGCCCTTGGGTCCTTGCAAAGTTACAGGTCTGCTTTCAGGACCTTGTGCCTCATTATGCCCAGCTGTTCAAATGGGAAGAGCTGGATCCAGCAAAGAAAGGTGATTAAAGGTATGAAAGTACTTTAGCAAGAATTTCTTCTCACATTTTCAGCTAATTGGAGATAATCATGAAAGCTTCCCCCACCCCCCTATTTAACAGACTGGCAGCATTTGCATGTTTGGCTCATAGCAGCCTTATGGGGCTTGACATCTGTGCATGGCAAAAGCATTCAGCTTCAGAGCTACGTTCCCAGAGAGTGTTATCAGTGTGCAACAAATTCTGTTCACTGAATAAATGTGCTCTGTAGACTTGGGGGCTCCATAATAATTGAAAAGAGGGAGAGCAAGACTACTCTGAGAAGCATCAGAAGAGCAGTCAAAATGGGACTTGGCACAGATGGCTCCTACAACTGTGAACCACGCATTGGTTAATATCAAACAGCTGTGCAGATGCTCTTCTGCGCAGATGAAATAAAAACACTAGGCCAACAAGCCACGGGCCTGAGACACAGAGGTGGCCAAGACACCCTGCAGTGTGAGGAGTTGGGCAGCATGACACTGAAGGAAGGCAGCAGCTCAACAGAAGATGTTAATGTGCACTTCTCAGCACTGTGCTGCAAGTGCCAGGTTTATTCTCCCACAGGCAGGCTGTTCCTTCTTCAATATGCCCTTCAGTAGGGCAACGCTGAGGCGTGTTAGATGGCTTTGTTCAGGATATGACCCTTCTTTCGGGTAGGATTTCAGCTGTCTTGTGCTCTGGGGCATGACACTGCCTTTGTTTGGGGGTGGGCATAACCCAGGATTTTATTTTTCTCAGTGAAAATGTAGCTCAGAAGTAGTATCCAATAGCAAAGGAATATCTTCCTTTGGTCTTTCATGTTTCCTCTGTGGCTTATTTGTAAGTAGTAGTTGGAACAGAGAGAGAGATCAGGAAGTGTTTAATAACCTCCTGGTTACTTAATCTGTAAATACCAAGCTTTGAGGGGACTTTGATGTGAAAGGACATCAAAAGATAGGGTTAGAATTCAAAATTATCTCAACAAACAGGAGATGTAGGCTGAAAAATAGCACAAAACTCAGTGACATAAATGCAAGTTAGTTCAGGTATACAACAACATTCAACTGGGGACCTAGTGGGTTGGGAAAAACTCAGTAAGGGTTGTACAGGAAAGGATGTAGGGGTTATGCTGCATCCATCATAGGCTGAACATGAGGCAGAACTGTTACGTGAATATAATACTGAGGTGTATGAACAGGATTATAAACATCCAAAATAACTTTTGTTCAAAGCCAAGATGTAGTTCAATGTCTGTATAACGCTGTGTTTCAGGAAAGATGAAAACTGTCTGGGAAGAATCACCTGCAGAAAAAAGATAGATTAAGTGGGAAATTTAGCTTAAAGGAGATTTCTAGAGGTCACCTAGTTCAAACTGATATTCCAAACAAGGCTAACTTCAAAACATTGTTTAAGGTCTTGTCCAGATCAGTTTTGAAAATTTCCAGTACTACTGCTTCTCTGGAATATGAGAAAGCCTCACTAAATGGGATTTTATCTTTGAAGGACTCAGGTTCAGTGGGATTCATTTGTGATTTGTAGGATTTAGATAAAATCTTAGGAAAAATTTGGGTCGTCAGTGAAAGTAGGATAGCATTCCTATGATCTTCAGTCATTTATATTTCCTCACTCCATAAAAAACACGTGGGATGGAAGTCTTCCCTTCTGTCTCCACCTTATGACTAGTTAATTTGCTATGGTATCCAGTCCGTGCCATTGGAAAGTTCAGAAGCAGCCTGGTCCTGACTTGCTCAAGAATTTAGTTCTAAAGATATATTTGCTAGAATCTCTAAGAAAAAAAGGTTTATGAATACTTGTATTTTTACTTATCATATTATCTAAGCATATTTAAAATACAAGATAACCAGAAATCCTAAGAATCACTTACGAGAGCAAAAGGATTATTGTAGAATCCTTTTCCACCTTTACCCTGATCATACGTCTTCACTGCAGATTCAGCCTGAATGACCACGACAAGCCTTGCCAGAGTCTGGGGTTTTCCATTGCAAATACTTTGTCTTTAGTCATGCATCTAGCCATGTGTATTTGGGATCTTTCTGCAAGACACTTTACCCTTTCCTGGACACAGCTAACATCGCTCACCTGCCCAGGAGGAATGGTGGTCAGAACCCAAAAGACCATCAATGTTTGACTGGGCTTTTAGTGCCTCTTCAATGATTTGTAGAACAGAGGGTTTCCACTTCAGTTTGGAAAAGAGTCAAAGTAGTAGACTGAAGATATACTCTCTTTTGGTTGCTAGTACATGCTAATGCCCTGCACACACACATAAACACACCCACATCTCTTTTTGTTTTGAAGTGATGAATTCACCGCCATATAGCAATTATCCAATTCCAAAATGAGTCATATTAACTACCAGAAAAGTGAAATCTGTCCACACACTAACTTTTGGCATTATAAATCTCTTTCAAGAGTTTCCTATTGGACTGTTTCCTTCTGCGTTTTAGGGGAACATGGAGTGGCTGGTTTCGTTCAGCAACACAGAAGTTAGCCATGCAAGGACAGGCAATCCAGACAGAACTAAATTCAAGTGAGGTCTGAAAACCTGCTAATGTAAATTTCAGCTCAGTGCTGGAATCCAGTGGAACCTTCAAACTCATTGTTATTCATTAAGCAGATTGAAGGAGTGAAATGAAATTCAGCATTTTGTCCGCCCCTGCAGAGTACAATATGTTCGTTTTGAAGGGAAACTGGTGTATGGATGGGAGGTGAAGCATAAGCCGCTCTTACCTCAGGGGGAGGAGTGGGGACTCAAATGCTTTTTAAAATCCCATGTCCCTCTCTCAATGCACTTGCACATCCCTCACTGGCCTGTCGGCCCCTTCAACATGCCCTGGTGTAAAAGTCCAGCTGTCCGTCCTCACCTGCTGCATGGGCTGATGCAGGGCACCAAAGGTTCACAAGTGGCAGACCCACCAAGCCCCACCCAAACCCTTGACTGATCCTTTATTAAGACTAACCTCTGTTTCAACCCTGTTCCTGTGGTATTTTGTGGGAGCTAATTCATAGCTGTTGTGGCCTGCTTGATTAAAACACAGAACTAAAGATGAGTAGGGAAAACCCTTCAGCCATTGAGTATATCACTTTCTTCTTGCCATTCAATGGATTGATTTTGTTATAATTACCCAAACAGAGCAGCTTATTACTTGCTCTGTGACAGTCTCCATGAGACAACAGAATAATTTTTTTGTGGAGAACCACAGAAAGAAAGAGTGTTCCACAAAGTACTGTTACTAGACAGGACCAATACAGCAGGAAAAGAACCAGGAGTGTTTTCTCCTGTGCTGTGGGGAAGCTGGGATAGTTTGCTTAGGTAGTCAGAGCCCTCTGTCTCCACTTACTCCACTTACTTTACCTCATGCTATGCTACCACAAGCATTCAAGCACAACCTTTCTTCAAGGAAACATGGTGAGCATGGCTGGGCTTCAGCCTCGCCTGACTGTCTGTCACACTGCTTCTCTGCTGATCTGGAGGGTGAGATCTGTCTTTCATTTCTAAGATTAAAAATGTCACATATCTAAGCTCAGAAATGCCCAGCGCAGACTGTCCCCGTCCCCACTTGTGGCACCAGTTCCACCGGGAAACAGGGAGGGGAACAGGCACTTGTCAGATTTGTCAGATCAAGGTTAGATATCTGCCTCGAGATGAGAGGAAAGAGCATGTCTCTCCACTAACTAAAAAAGGAACACAGAAAAAGTAGCTGAAATGATCATGCTAAGTGAGATGTAGACACTGACATTAAATGGCATTACTCTCACTCAAGGTAATTGGAGGCTATCAGACTTAAGAGTATGTAGTTTAAAGCAGAAGATTTTTCATCATCCATTTTTTATTTTCTGAAGTAGAAATTGTAAGAAAACCAGTTTTTCAAGGTCCTAAAGGCTAAAGACTGTAGTATGCTGCCTCAGAGCTTGCTTGATTGGTATTTAATCCAGTTAGTCATTTCTCCTAATGAAATGTCTCACCTTTAACATTTCTCTGAGCCTTGGGGTTTATTTTCCATAGAAAATTACCTTTTATCAAGAATAACACTTCGTGCAACTGAAGTTCCTTTCTTGCAGTGAGTGCACAGCCCTCTGCAGTTGTTAGCTACACCTCTCATCAAATTATAACCCTCTCTCATTGCCAAAAGTACACTGATAAACAGGGCTTTCTCTCGAGGCCAAGTCTCTCTTACTGTATGCAATGTCTGGCAGGATGGGGCACCAATCAGTGATTAAGATCAATCTGTCATATTCTCATATGTGGTACTCTTATAACAAAGCAGCAGTTGAGCCAAGAAAGAGCTCTGGGTGCTCGTTACACCACACACGCTCCCTAACTTGTTAATTGTGTCTGAACAATGGAAAGTCATCCTGGAATTAAATTTGATGTTGAAGTTGTCAGCCAAAATGTGCATTTGCTTGTGACTTTTGCAAAATGAGGTGTTGGGGGTAGGTTGCCTAATGGCCCCTGTGCACTTTGGGGGGGATTTGGACCACCTACAAGGGTACCTTGTGAATATTTAGGTACCAGTTAAAGAATTCAGGGAAATGATGAGTGCTTTAAAAAGCCTACAGCTGCCTAACCATGACTCATATGTCTGGCCACAGGAGGGAACAGGCTGCAAAGAGGTGCAGCTCCACTACAGACAAGGCATCAGGACAGCCTGGTCTGGCAGGATCCTAAAGACATGTTCAGCTCCCACAGACTTGCACATGCAGAACCCTGGACAAGCAGCACAAACACAACACACTGTCAAGAAGATTCCCAGCCAGCATTGTCTGGTCAATGGAAGCTCATTCCAAAATTGTTGAAAAAGTTAAATTACCAATCTTTTGGACAGGGAAACAGTGAGTTAAAGTCATGAGCCACCTGGCAGCCCCCAGCAGAGCCCCCTCTCTGCTGTGTTTGTTCTGTACATACTCCTGGGGCTTTGCTGCTCCGATGTAAATGCGAAGTTCAATTGCCATAGCAACGGCATCTGGCAGGTGCAAACCACTGTATTCTCTCTGCTAGATGTAAGGGAAAACCTTTGTGCTCTAGGGGAGGGAACTGTCAGTTGTAATGAAGATTGTCCTCTCTTCTCTTCCCTGGAAATACAGCAAGGAAAACTCTTTATTGATTTTTCGTGAGAGGACTAGGGCTCCAGCATTAATCATCTTCCACTGTTTTTCTTTGCTACACAATAGGTTTCCATAGAGGTAGAGGCAGTAAGTGTTTGGGCTATATATAACACCATCTACAAAGCAGCCAAAGGAATTTCTCTCCACAGCAGACAATGAGAAGAGGTGAAGTTGCATGGAAAATGATGATGCTTTTCCCACTGTCCCCATGATTGTCCTACCTGTCCAGAGCACAGATCATCTCTGACAAGACAGAGGTGGCCCAGAGAGCTTCCTCTCTCCTTTTCAAGGTTGCTGAGGGCTGGTACATGGCCCAGATGTTTAGGACATGCCTTCCTGTTTGAGACAGACCCACTTTTCCTTTGCTGTGCTCCAAGAGCAGTTTTTTCACACAGAGATGATGTTGAAATATGTCCAGGCCTTGAGGCTGGGCCAGGAGGAGGTGGCACTGCATCCACTGAGACATTCTCCATCACCTTGCACACCTTGGGAAAGCTGGAGGAGAGAGGTGCTCAAAAGCACATGTGTTTTCATTGCACCTGCAATATTGATGATGGGGTTACTCAGCACAGGGGGACTGCGCCCTAAAGAGGAAGAGAGGGAGGTGTTTGGCCACATGTATCCATACAAGCATCAGCTATTTTTAGATTTGTTGCTCAATTTAACTATTTGAGAGCTGTGCCTCATTATTTTGAAGTGGCCTCTATTGTACAAAAATGCTCTATTTTACTATTGAAAATATCAGAACTAAATAACGCTGGGACAGAGAAAAGTTAATTATGTTCAAGGGCCAAATCCCACAGCATCCTAAGTTTCTGAATAATTTTGTGCCCTTCACTTTAGGTTTTGTCACAGTTTTTGTCCTGTTGTTGTTCCTGGTAGATTGAAATAAATTCCTCCTAGATCCCATTAACTTTGCAGCCACAATTACACTATTAGAAGGGATCCTGGAATGCAGACATCATCCCTTTCAAAGTGACAGCCTCAGGGGCTGAGAGACTCTCCCCTACCCAAAACACCTCCTAACCTACAGTGACAGATACAGCCAACTGGTGGCATTTGTGTGGGAAATTAGGGGCATGCTTTTATGGCCAGCAGAACAGGGGAGGCTATGGTGTGCAGGTACCTATCAGTGGTCTGTCCCACCCAGTTGCAGAGGAGTATTAAACAAACAGGTTCTCTATAATAGCTTCTCAATTCTTTCCACTTCTTTTTTTTTTTTCCTGAACAAACATAACTCACAATTAATTGTGATTTGGAGAATGAGGTCCAGGAATGAGCTGGCATCACAGCTTTACAGGCACATTTCGTAGATTATCACTCAAGTAAGGTAACCTCATGGTACAGGTTAACCATGAGGCATGAGCAGAGTCAGCGTGTATTCTGACAATGAATGGCTCTGTGATGCTGCATAAAAAGTATTAATTATCAAACATGTATTTACATGTAACACAGTATTTTCTTCTGTTTTATAAGGAGTCAAATACTAACTAATCATTTTGTTTATTCAGCAGCGTTATAAACAATATTGAATATGTTACAGATCAAAAGTGGCCAAACCCAAGAGTATTTCAGTGACAAAGATAACTTTCATTGTCAAGGGAGTCCATAAAAGACAACAGAAGAGCAGCAAGGCCATCTCCTTCAAAGGTGCTGAAGGCTGCTGTTATCTGTACTCTGAAACATAAAAGCACAAATTAAAAGTAACACGTGCTAACACCCTTTAGCTAGAAACAATGCATCTAAAAATACATCTGCTGATGAGGTCAGTAGGTTTATCCCTGGCGAGAGTCGGAAGGGCAGGAACTAAATAATAATGCAAAATCAGGAAAAAAGGGTTCCAGCAGTGGGAGAAGTTCAATCTCTTTGTAGTTTCAGCTTTCCTGGTCAGCTCCAGTATGGGATCTCTTTTGTGCTGTTGAAACTTCAAGTTCAAATTATCATTGCCCACAGTGCAGCACAATTATTAAAATAGTGTTGAAAACCAACACAAACAGCTACTAAATAAAAAAACCATTTTGTGGTAGAAGATTCCTTCCCTCCCCATTCCACAATCCTGAGTAAAGACACAGATTTAGTGTCTTTATGGCTGACAGTGACTGATTTACTCATCACTAGGCAACAGTGTCCACTAGATTCTGTGTGTATAGGTGAAGATGGGGTGGCCAAACTGTACTCATAGAATCTTCTTCCCCTGCAGTTATGTGTTTCTTGAGAGCCCAGTTCCTGCATGGCACATAAGATATTTCCCTGCTCCCACAAAGGACTAGTGTGGAGAGGAAAATATGGTGGCTTTTAGTCCAATGAGCATGCTCTACAAGCCAGCACCACAACCAAGCTGCCAGAAACTTCCAGGTATAGCAAGAGGTGGCAGAGATTTAGGGTAGTCAATAATTTTTCTAATGAGTGAATGAAAGACAAAAGTTAAAATCTGCAATTGTTTTGAGGAGAAACAAAAGAGTTTCATGAAGAGCCTGATAGAGGATTGCTAGGGCCACTGCAAAACAGTAAACAGAGGTGGAAAAAAGCCTCGGCCAACCCACTAGCTACAGAAAGAAGTACAAACAAGTCTGGGCTTAAAAGTAGTAGCCTGTTTTAAAAGATTCATGTCAAGAAGAAAGAAACAAAATAAAAGGGAAAAAAATTAAAAATTTAAACCTTGGCTTTATATTTGTGCCACACACTCTTAGCTCACTGCTAAGGCACAACCTGCAGATGTGTGCCAGGCTTGGAAATCATACTAAAGCATCAGTGCCTGGGGACTAGTACTGCTCTTAAGTCAGCGTTTTCTCACCAGATGTCCCAGAACTACAAGAGTTGACCTTAGTGACACTGCTGCTCTAAAAGAAATAGAAGGGATCATTTGCATCACTAAGGCAATTCCACCGAGGCAAAAGCACCACGGCAGCCAAGGCAAGCCCTGCTGAACTGCGAGGTCCCCAAACAGAACCCTCTGCAAGTCTGCATCTGCTCCCATCACAGCGAGTGCCAAAAATGCCCTTGACTTCCGCTGGAGCAGGATCAGATGCTCTCTCATGGGAAAAGCAGAGCCATCCTAACAGCAAAAATCAGAGCCTACCTAATAGGTTAGTTACAGAAATTGTAAAGGAATTTTTCAGGGGGATTTTTTTTCTGGGGAAAACTCCCCTGTATTTCCATTATTGCTACTGGAATCCCTTGATGAGGCAGTGGTGCCTGGGAAATTCCAAGTTAGACAGAGTTGGCAGGTAAAGACACAGTTCCTTTGTTGCCTGAGTGGTCTGGTTTTTAAGATTCCTGAATCCCTTTGGATAGTTGAAGAAAACCGACAAGGTTAATAAAATCCAGGCAGTTAAGAGGCAGCTGTGACATTGCTATACGAGGGGAATCAAACCAAGAGAGCAAGCACACTGACTTCAGCGATGTCACACTTGAGATAAACGGGACCCATGAGGTTTCTGCCCCATTCACAACTTCACAACAACATGTTTTTTAAAACTTCAGGGTCTCTTAGCCCTGGTACCTTAGTCCCCTGCTGAGCACACTCCTGCACTGCTTTTAGTGCAGCACCTGTGCTTTGAGGAGCAGCAGCCTCCAGGGACTGCTCCAGGCTTGTTTTCTCCAGGCTCACCTGGGAGTGCACTGGGCTGTGCTCTACCCCAGCAAAGGGTTCATACTCCAGCAGTGCTGACCATGTCACAGGCACAGCCCTGCCAACTTCCACCACACCTCAGGGCCACCTTTTGCTGTAACACAGCCCTCACGGGGCTGGCTAAGGGGTTCATGCCTTATACCTCCTGGTATCTTGTACTTGCACCCCACATTGCCCATAACACACAACTCCTGCCACAGTGGAGGTTTTAGTCTTTTTTTTTTCTTTTTTTTTTAAGTCATTCCCTTTAGACCACACAAGAAATGCACAGATCCAACTCAAAGAAGAAATCATCTCTATGCTATGCCATCCTTGCTTTGCCTCACCACCCTAAATTGTTTTTCAAAATTGAGGGAAATTCACCTTGGGTGAGAAGCGCCTTTTTGCTCTCCAGACATCAGGAGCACAGCTGCCCTGTGGAGGATGGAGGCTCGCTGATTTTGCAATCTGTGTCTTTCAAATGGGCCCATGAGACAGTTATCCTCTTTTTTTTTTCCCCACCATGAGGTAACCCCACGTCTGCTTTTGTCAGATGATCAAGTTCCCTCACAGCACAAGCTGATTCTTACGGAATAAAATAATCACGTACGACATCAACAAAATAAAGCTTATTTAAAGCATACACTAGCAAATTGCTATTTACCCTTGGAATTGTTTTCACAGACAGAAAGTAAATTTTATTTGAAGCAATCATTATTGTAGATAAGGAGTACAAGGCTGTATTTGTTTGGGAAAAAAATCTCACTATGGAGCAATAAACACTAAAATGGTGTTAAAAATGCAGAGGAAATTTCTTGATTGATAAAACAAATATTAAATAAGAAGTTTTAAAATATTTTTGGTATATGCCTCATTCTAATATGAAGATTTTGACATGAGTAATATATGCAGTGTTCCAGTTTAAGCCTAGGTATTATCAGCTGTTTAAAAGAAACTGCAAAGTTCACCTCTCAAAGACAGACCACCCTATCTAAGACCAAGTAGAGCAAAGAGCAACTGTGTACCAGGTTCTACAAATTCCTCATCCTCTGCTTATCATTAGACACAAAAACACTCATCAAGTGCACAGTACTAATCATACATGTAAGTATTTGCAGAACAGAGACACCATTTGCTCCAGCTGCACTGCCAAAGATAGCCAGGAAACAAATCACAAAGTCAGGGCATCCTCTTTCAGCTGTATCTGCTCAATAAAAAACTCTGCTTGGAAATGGCTGGAGTCCTGCCTAATTAAGCAGACTGGGCTAGACATGACATCCAATGAGTCTTTTCAGGGAAACTGGATCTGGGGAGGAGTTGTGACTATATGTTTCTGACACTGGCTGCTGCTGGAGGGAGAACACCAGATGAGATGTACTGCTCCAGCAAGTGCTAAGTTCTTAATTTAGGCATCTTATGGAAATTGTTGAAAAACATTCTAATTGAAAGGAACTTCTGCTTCTCCAGCATATAATTTCCCCAATTTTTTAGCACTGAGGCATTTGCATGAAAACAAGCTCTTTGTTTTTGAAATTCCACTGTGCTTGTTGTTTATTCCCCACTGGAACACATAATCCTGTGTTTGCACAGAGCACTATAATTGGTTGCTGTGGAAGTGTTTCTATCAAAAGGAAATGATTATTAATAATCAAGAATGAACAGTTGCATAATAGAGCTTAGTAAAATAAGCACCATTCTAATAATAATGCTATTCTCCATGAAACCAGTCTCTTCAATTGCTTTGAAATAAACATATCCCAGTGATAAAAATCATCTTTAAACATGAAGAGTGGTAAGAATTGCAGGAGCAAGTACGGGTGGAAGTTGACTCCATTAACGGAGAGGTGCATTGAGCAGCTGGCAAGTTCAAAATTCTGCCATGAACTGTATTG
>VWZF01002844.1:2207921-2239622 GCA_013396755.1 Sclerurus mexicanus
GCTCCAGGACAGACCCACCACTGGCCAAGGCCGATCCAGTCAGGAATGATAGGAATGTCTCTGTGAAAACATATTTAAGAAGGAGAAAAAAAGTTATCGCACAGATGAAAATAGCAGCCAGAAAAGAGCAGAGTGAGAACAACTCTGCGGACACCACGGTCAGTGAAGAAGGAGGGGGATGATGTGCTCAAGGTGCTGGAGCTGAGGTTCCCCTTCAGCCCATAGTGAGGCAGCTATGCCCCAGCAGTTCAGAGATCCACCTGCAGCCTGTGGAGGACACCCACGCTGGAGCAGGTGGATGCCTGAAAGGAGGCTGTGAACTTGTGGGAAGCCTGCATTGGGTCCTAGCAGGCACCTGCTGACCCAGAGAGAGAGGAGCCCATAGTGGAGCAGGTTTACTGGTAGGACTTTTGGCCCTGTGAGGAACCCACACTGGAGCAGGCTATGCCTCAAGGACTGCACCCCATGGAAGAGTGAATCACACTGGAACAGTTCATGGAGAACTGTTGTCCATGGGAAGGACTCATGTTTGAGAAGTCTGTAGAGGACTGTTTCCCTTAGGAGGGACCCTACACTGGAGCAGGTGAAGGATTCTTCTCCCTCAGAAGTAGTAGGAACAACATGTAAGGAACTGACCACAGCCCTCATTCCCCATCTCCCTGCAATGCTGGGGAGGGGGGGGGGGAAGAAGTAGAGCCTGGGAAGAAGGGAGAGATGGGAGGATGGTGTTTATAAGGTTTATTTTACCTCTCATTATCCTGCTCTGCTTTTGGTAATACATTCCGTTAATATCCCCAAGCTGAGTTTTGTCTATGATGATATTCAGTGAGTGATCTCTCCCCATCCTTACCTCTCATGAACCTTTCATTATATTTTCTCTCCCTCACTCACTTGTGGAAATGAATGATAGAGCAGCTTTGGTGAATGCCTNAGGTGGATGCCTGAAAGGAGGCTGTGAACTTGTGGGAAGCCTGCATTGGGTCCTAGCAGGCACCTGCTGACCCATAGAGAGAGGAGCCCATAGTGGAGCAGGTTTACTGGTAGGACTTTTGGCCCTGTGAGGAACCCACACTGGAGCAGGCTGTGCCTCAAGGACTGCACCCCATGGAAGAGTGAATCACACTGGAACAGTTCATGGAGAACTGTTGTCCATGGGAAGGACTCATGTTTGAGAAGTCTGTAGAGGACTGTTTCCCTTAGGAGGGACCCTACACTGGAGCAGGTGAAGGATTCTTCTCCCTCAGAAGTAGTAGGAACAACATGTAAGGAACTGACCACAGCCCTCATTCCCCATCTCCCTGCAATGCTGGGGAGGGGGGGGGGGAAGAAGTAGAGCCTGGGAAGAAGGGAGAGATGGGAGGATGGTGTTTATAAGGTTTATTTTACCTCTCATTATCCTGCTCTGCTTTTGGTAATACATTCCGTTAATATCCCCAAGCTGAGTTTTGTCTATGATGATATTCAGTGAGTGATCTCTCCCCATCCTTACCTCTCATGAACCTTTCATTATATTTTCTCTCCCTCACTCACTTGTGGAAATGAATGATAGAGCAGCTTTGGTGAATGCCTGTTGTCTATCCAGGGTCAAGCCATATAGTGTCCCAGACTAAAATATTTAAGACTCAACAGGCAATTAATGACTTCATATAGGCAATTCCTGTTGGCCCAAAATACATGTAATAATGAACTAACACAAAGGGCAAGTTTCTTCATGTCATCTATTTCTAAAACTCTTGACAGAAGGAGACGCTTTGCTGGTAGTTTATATTATTTCTGAAATGCTTACTGCAGACAGAGGAAGATTTGTTTTCTTGTTCCTGAGACTCAGAAGTCTAGCAAGGCTATTCTGTTCTCTAAATATCCCAGGAATCAGTAAAGAGAGTCCTCCAAAGGGCTCTTGACCAGATCACAATCTTGAGGCAGGTTTTCATGTCCATGAGAGTCTGCTGCTACATTACGAACTCCCTGCAGATCTTCAGGGCTGAAGCACCTTCCTCCTTAGCAAAGAACTTCCTAGTTTTCACTTTTAAGGCACACTTCCAGCCCACTGATTTCATCTTTTAACCCAGGCCCATGCTACTTCAATGGCAGTAGGAGCACCCTTGTTTTGGAGCAACACACAGAGACCTGGATGTTTAGTCAGGACACCTGGACCCTGGGTTTGCCTGAAGCAGACCTCCAGAGGAGTGATCTGCTGCCAACCAAGCCACACAGAGTCAGGTTTAACACAAATCAGGATTAAGAATAAAATGTTTAAAACATTGATAGGCAATCATGGAAGTACATTATAAAAACGTAAAATAAATTGCCTTAACAAGAGCATGTTTAACAATAGAGGTCCTCCTCCATAGCACCTGGTGACTACCTTTTTTTAATTTTAGGTTAAACAATAATATCTCAGAAATAATCAAGTTCTTCTTTCTTTTGAGGTTGTTTCTGATTCCTCTTGCATCTTTTCCTCAATCACCCCACCTGCCCTCTCCCTGGGAAGCAGTGAATGGAGAGGCACAGGAGAGTGATCAGATCATTCCTTTACCCAGCCACAGCCAAGACATTCAAAGCTTGCTTGCTTCTCCCCTACAAAACCTCCCTCCTTGTTGCCTGTGCCTGAGCATTAGACACCACTTAGGACTCCATGTCCAGAAAGGAGATTAAAAAGTCACTGTTTTCCTTTCCCTTTCTTGTACAGGTGGTTTTCGGCTTCAGGCTGCTTGTCTGTTACAACATCCTGAGGAAGCATTGACAAATCTTACGCGTGATATTGTGATAAGTATTAACATTTTGTCTCCTTTTTATATTCATAACTAGCTTTATTACGTGAGTCTCATGTAATTTTAAACATATTACTTCAGAGACCACAAGTGGGAATGTCTGTTTTATCACATGCAGCCCTCTAACATACAGTGGGGAACACTAAGAAAGCAAACTGACAGCCTGAACACCTGGTCCACGATTGCAGTGGAAAATGGGGTACAGAGTAACAAGGGAATGTCACCTCTTCACTGGACCCAGAGGTGATTTTCTCAGTGTATTATACTTTTGCACAATAGGAAAAACAGAGAATCAATGGACAGGTTGAAAAGCCTTTACAATAGTCTTCCTGTCTGGCTCTTGACAGATCAAGGGTTATTTGACTTCTATATGTGTGACACAGAGGTATTTTCAAAGCAAACATCATTCTGACACACGAAGATGAAAATATAGTCCTTACTATAGACTCTAAATTACTCTATGCATGCATGGCAAAGATGAAACTGAAATATTTATATAATCTCCTTTTGTTACAAGGTTTGCCAAAGCCTGCAATCTGCCCTTTTACTAAGTGAAATGACTGTGTCTTCTCTGCTCATAATGGCATCTTTGGCATGGGCTGAGATGATTATTCCTCTGTTTTGACAGACAGAGAGTTCAAAGTCCAGGTACCAGTTCTTCAGGTGCAGCCTTTGTCACTAAGTGAATTGTTTAGTGGTAATACAATACAGGAGGGCTTGGAAATATCCTTTGCCCTTCTCTCTTCATCAAGAAACTACCCCTCTGATAAAAAACACATTATAAGACAATGAAAGAGAAGTATCTCTCTTCCTCAGCCAAATAAACTGTAATGATGTAATTAGATAAATTCAAAGCCAACTGATGTGTGTTAAACTTACTCAGTAAACAGACATGTAGCTGTAGTTACTCTTTGCCAATGATCTTCTCTGGCATTTACACATGAGTAATGGCCCTCAAACCCTACACAGGCACGCAGGAAAATCCTTCTAGAGTTCAGGTAAGATGAGAAATATTGTGTTCAAACCAAAGAAATGAGACATTAGTATGCAAGCAAAGGTTTGGTATCTTGGAGGTGTACATGTTTGAATTTTCAAAAGGCTTTGAACAAGCTCCTCACTGAAGACTGTTAAGCATCAGGATATACATGAGAATACACTCCTCTGAATTAGTGACTAGTGAGAAGCTATTAACACAAAAGACATGGATATGGTCCCAGTTCACAGTGAAGTGAATTTCACAGCAGTATCCAGTGAGGATTTGAGAGACCTGTATTAAATAGTATATCTATGTATGACCTGGAAAGGAAAAAGGAGATAACTGAAGTGACAAGTTCATAGGGGGTGCAGAGTGATTCAGTGCAGCCAGGTCTGACTGCAGGGAAAAGCTGGAAACAGAGCTGCAGAGGGATTACACAGAGTGGAGATAATGGCAGGCAGATTTCAGTGTCAGTAACTGCAAAATAATGCACATGGGGAAAAAACCCATAACCTTAAAGTATATCTGATGGAGTCTGAAGATAGTATAGTCAGTCAGGGAAGAAATCTTGGAATCATGTGTTACTTCTCTGGAAGTAACTCCATGTGCAGCAGTGGTTAAAGAGACACTTCAGGAATTGCTAGCAAAATAATAGAGAAAAAACACAGATAAAACTATTCTGCCATTGTATAAATCCCCAGAGTATATATTCACTGAACATTGAGTACCACTCTGGTCGTGCCATCTCAAAAGGAATGCAACACAGTTGGACACAGTGCTGGTGTGGGACAGCAGGACGCTGTAACTTCTGAATGAGGCAACGACTAAAGAGACCAGGAATTCACTTTGGAAATAGTATGATTGAAGGTATATAACACAGAGCTCCACAACCAATGCTGTTGATAAAACAAATAGGGAAAATCTGTTCCCTACTTGTTGTTTTTCCGGTAGCAGGTGTAAAACAAAGAATAGGAAGAACTTTTTCACCCAGCGCATAATTGTATCACTGTTCACAGTGACACAGGATAATGTGAAGTAAAGAAATAGTAATCATTTCAAAAGGGGATTAGATCAGTTTATGAAATATCACCAAAGGCTATGCAACATCATGATCTGTCTGCAGCTACTTACTGGGGAAAATCCTTCAACCAGAGAGAGTGAAGCTCTAAAAGAACGCCAGGTAATACGACATTGTGCTGGTTTAAAGGTAAACTGGCAAGACAAATGAACCCAACTCTAAAGAGTATAAATCAGAGTTACAATTTACTAAAAAGATTACAATAAATACAATGATACAGTGGAAAAATTGGTTTTAACCCACAAAAGAACAGATGTATAACTCAGCACTCTGGGGCACAAACAGAATGGTGTTTGTTTGCTCCTCTGTTGAGTGCCACGTGGTCCCCCTGAGTACAAAGTACAAGGAAAGGAAAAACCTGCTGGTGAAGATGATGGTCGCAGTGTGGTCAAGAGTGGCAGTTGCAGTCCTGTTGAGGTTCTGGTCCTCCTCTGGATCTGACAAATGGCCCCAAAAGTCCCAAAACCTAAAGATTATATATGCTCAGGTTCAGATGGGAATGCCCAGTACCTCACCCAGGGTGGGATGTTTCACAATGGGTGATTTATTCCCATATCATGGGATATTTTTGGTATCCTTGACAGCCCATTAGCCGACCTGACCACTCAGGCTGGGTGTGAAGGTGCTAAGGAAAACTTTCCTATCTCCCAGGGTTCTTTAACACCCAGCTTGTAGCCTGAGGGGTCAGGTGTGCCCTGGGCAGCTGCTGCAAATGGTCCATTATTAATAGTTCATCAGAAATTACATAGAGGGTGTAGAATACACAGTTTTGGTTACACCCACACAGTGGTAAACTGGTCCTGGCCACTGTAACCAGGACACACATATATCCTCTCTACCTGGCCTTGGCACTGGTCACCGCCTGCTGGAAAGAGCATGCACAGGGCACTTTGTCTAACCTATTGTGGTAACTCTCACCCTAATGTATTTACAATGATTACAGTTCCCATACTAGTAGTTTGGGGTCCAGTTCACAGCTTAGTTGAGTTAGAAATTCTGATGTTTTCTGATGTTCAACTACAGGAAATTCAGTGAATGTCAGCCTATCAAATCATTATGAATAAGTTCGTTTCACTTGTGTCAGAAAAGGAGGCAAATGAACAAATGTTATTGTGTTCCCAGGGTTTCCTTTGGAGTCAAGTGATTATTTTCTCCTGAAAGAAAGCCACAGCAACTTCATAGGGTTGCTGCACCCCAGATTTTGCTGAAAAAAAGACAGAAAGGACAAAGCAATCCCAGGCCTGTTTCTCTCCAGCCCATATAGCCCTCCTGCACTATCCCAGCTGCCTTCGTGCCTGCAAGTCTTGTGCTGTTCCCCCGAGCCTGCAACACAGGCACCAATTTCACACTCTAAAAGCTGAGAAACTATAAAAATGAGAGGGACACCCACACACAAACCCAGCCACAGGAGTGCCCCAAGTGGCTCAAGGAAAATCCAGGGCCAAATAGTATATAATGAGAACAAAAGCAGCTTGCTCTAACAGAGGGGATCAGCAATTAGCTGGCCTGGCACACGCTGGTTTTGCACCACTGGCAAATTGATCCCAAGGTCTCTCAGTTGAAAGCTGGAGAATCCAAAGGGACAAAATGAAAGAGTGTATGACAAAAAGGGTGCTGAGAAACAGAGAGCAGGACTACATAGGGTGACAGCTTTAGGCCATCCTGTGGGTTGCTCTGCCTGTGGGAAGTTTAGTGAAAGACTGTGAAACTTCAGAAAAGCACCAGGGAGCTCTGGGGCCAGGGAAATCACTACCAGCAACTACTCTTGCCAGAATTTTCCCTGCAAACACTTCCACGTTTCTGATCGACAAATGAAGATTTCTGCTTTGCTGCTTCAGCTTATCTGGGAGTCCTTATCCCAGCCAATGCACTTACATTATTTTTAGCATACACAGTAAAATTCCATTTTGTTTCTGAAACATCCAGTTCTCCCAGACTTCACTACTGTGCTTTTGCTGAGGCCACACTGTTTTACAGGTTTATAACCTCCACAGTTTAGCAGAGTCAGATTTATCAGATACCATGGTGGGTAAAACTGCAGAGTCCAAAGGAAATTATGAAAATCTCAGTCAAAATAAGATACTGCAGTTAACTTAGGAATTCTATTTTTCCCAGCTTAAGCAACCCAGATAAGCATCTGAGCATTTAGGCTTTAGAGGAGGTAAAAGCCAGGTTTTCCACTAAGTGTGACAGTACATCATCAAAGAAAGAGGGCAGAATTAGTTTAGCTATTAGGATAGTTCTTCCCTACAAGGGTGGCGAGGTGCTGGAACAGGCTGCCCAGAGAATCTGCGCATGCCCTATCCCTGGGAGTGTTCAAGGCCAGGCTGGATGGAGCTCTGAGCAACCTGGTCTAGTGAAAGGTTACCCTGCCCACGGCAGCAGGGTTAGAATGAGATGGTCTTTAAAGTCCCTTCCAACCAAACCATTCTATGATTCTATGAGTCTATGATCATTATGACTACAGTAGTAACTGAGTTACTACAAATCATACCTTCTACTTATGTGACATTTCATATACCATCTGTTACACAGGAAATTTTCAGTAGAAATCATAGGATTATGTGGCTAATAAACCCTAGGAACAGAACACAGAGATTTATTTTTACTAGTCTTAAAAGCCTGAAAAAATAACAGAACTTCATGCATGTTAAATTAATGAAGCACTGAAGTATCAAAACAGTTACCAGGGCAATATATTTATGTACAATTGTAAGATATTAAAAACCTTGGATATTCAACATATCATGCGGATGAAAACCACACAAAAGACAATAAAGTGCTGACTGCACACACTTCTGTCAATAGAATGGTGTAAGAAAAATAAAACCTCCACTGAAAACTGGCACTTTCTTGGCAAAAAAATAATCCCCCAACAGTAGTCTAAGATAGCAGCTAGCATGTACCATCTAAGATCAGCTTAATGAAGGTCAAAGTTAATCAGACCTATAACTTCTGTAGCTTCATACTTTTATGTAACTCTTTTTCACTGGTCGAATGTTCTTAAAATTCAAATTGTACTTTATAAGCCTGAGAATTCGTTCTGATTTTCTTTCTTCATTTTATGATCACAGTTTTTAAACTGGAAGCATTTTTTGTAGCTAAATAAGTGAGTGCCAAATCTAGCTTCAAAAGTTGTACCAATATTGCTAATTTATTGCCTTTACATTAGTACCTCACCTAAGGGATGGGGTACCAGGTTATTTTCCCTCCTTTGGAGGACTAGCCCATCTCTCACCTCCTAATCCCTCCGGGAGGTTCCCTCTTGAACAGTGGTGGCACAGAAGAGTCTCCTCACCACATCCTCTGCTTTGCCTAACAAAGATTCATCAGGAAGAGAGATGACAGGGGAGGGTTTGACTTCATATCCTAGCAGCTAGGTGTTTATCTTGGACATGAAAGTCATAAGCCTGCTCCAGAAATAAGTAGGTGATAAATAAATAGAAAGATGATGATGAAGATGATAGATAGATAGATAGATAGATAGATAGATAGATAGATAGATAGATAGATAGATAGATAGATAGATAGATAGATAGATAGATGGATAGATAGATAGATGAGAGATGGATAGATGAGAGATGGATAGACAGATCCATGCTCCAGAACTATATGTATATGCTCCAGAAGGAAATGGTTTTTTTATACTATCATTGCTTAAAAAGCTTGAAATGCATAAAATCCATTAAAATAAAGGGACAAGAAGTGCCTTCCCTTGCCTTATTTTGCACTGAACCCCTTGCCCCAGGCTGTGAAGCCAGACTAGGTCTACAGTGTGTGTTTGAGGCAGCAGGACCCCCAAACCTACAACACTCAAAAAAGGACATAGCAAAGCACGGGTCCCTGTGCTAAGGGCATGGCCACCAACCAGCACTTCTCTCAGCTCAGTCAAGTGCCTGGACACGTGGCTTCTGCCTGCAATGCTGAACAACCTCACATCTCAGCCCAGTGCTACTCTCAGCTCAGTAGTGATGGTTATCATCTCCTCTGGCTCCCCTGGAGCGAGAGCCTCCTGCAGCCCCTTGCAGCAGTGGTCTGGATACAGGGCACCTGATCTCATCCTGTTCAGGAATTTTGATAAACCCCCAAAGGCACCTGGTGACAGGTTTGATGCTTAGCCTTATTAATCAGATCTATGAATAAGGACAGCCTGCTGTCTGTACAAGTAACATAAAGGAATGGTGTTAAGCATTACTGAGTGTTCCTTGTCCTAACATCTGAAATGCCCAATAAGAAAACCTGGTGGGCACAGGTTCACCCACCCAATTCCAGCTACGTCTGTCCTTGTCCTGGAAAGACACAAGGAAAAGACCACTTTCCTGATGTCAAACACAAGTGATGTTGGAGGAGGAAAATTTTCAGGTGAGTCACTGAGATTCTGTGAAAACTATGGAAAAAAAATGTAACAGCAAATCCCTGCAAGAGTAGGTTTAATGATCTTGTTTCTCAGCCTATTCACAGACTGTGTCATTAAAAACCCCAGCCTCAGGCCCTGTTGCCCCAGCCCTCTCCTGGAGGATCTCCTCTGCTTTCTGCTTTCTGTGTAAGGAGTATATATTTTGGTCAGGGATAGTGCTGACACAGTGGCACCTACCAGCTGTCCAAATGCTGGCATGGGCAGCTGTGTAAGCCAAGAGCCCTCGAGCTGTGCAGCTTTATCTGGGGGTCTGGCACGGGTGGAGATGCAGAGTAACTAGCATTGGTTTAAAGGAGAAAAAGTTATTTTGAGTTGATTCCCTGTTGTTTTTGATCACAAACAGCATTTGCTTTTGCTTTCTCTGCCTTATGCCATTTTAAGGCTCATCCTATTC
Organism: Sclerurus mexicanus; assembly: GCA_013396755.1. Taxonomy (NCBI): domain Eukaryota; kingdom Metazoa; phylum Chordata; class Aves; order Passeriformes; family Furnariidae; genus Sclerurus; species Sclerurus mexicanus. The sequence continues at coordinate 2,217,558 of VWZF01002844.1, forward strand.
TTACTGTCGTCATGGCCCCCAGTGAGGCTCAGTACAGTTCACAGTAAAATTTAACCTTTCAATTCATCACTGGCAATACCATGGTTAAAATCTCAAATACCAAACTGAGAAGTCACACAAAGGCTGGAAGCTTTTGAAGTTGTTGGCAGAACACTGTGCTGGTAAGATGTGGTGGGTTCACCTGGCTGGCTGCCAGACACCCACCCAGATACTCTCTCACTCCCCCTCCTCATCAGAACAGGGGAAGAAAATAAGATGGAGAAGCTCATGGGCTGAGTAAGAAAACCAAAAGCTGTGCATGGAAGCAAAAAAGATAATTTTGTTCACGACTTCCCAACAGCAGGCAGACGTCCAGGCACTCCTGAGGAAGCAGGGCTTCAGTACATATGGCAATTTTTTAGGAATAAAAACCATCATAACCATGATGTCTCCTCATTTTGCCCCTTTACCTCGACTTTCATCACTGAGCACAATGTCATATGGTATGGAATATCCCTTTGGTCACTTGCCTCTCTCAGCCCCTTGCCCACTCCCAGCCTAGCCTATTTTGGGATGAGAGGATTGGAAAGACAGCCTTTGTGCTGTGCAGTCACTGCTCAGCAGCAGCCAAAACACTGGTGCCTTCTCTGTACCGTTCCAGTCACAAATGCAAAGCCCAGCACCATACAGGCTGGTGTGAAGAAAGCTAACTTTATCTCAGACAGATCCAATAAGAGTTGAAAGAATCTAATTGTCTATATTAGGAAAGAAAAACAACACAAAAAACAACCAACCAAAAAACCCCAAACCCCACCTGTTCTATAAACAAGCCTACTACAGACAACTATAGTTCTGCAACTAATCCAACTTCATAAGTGGCTACAGTTCCAACACCAATTAGTTCACTTGCAATAAAGAAGAACAAGTTCCATAGCTGGGATTTATGCATCTTCTGTCATGGACACATGAAAGCTCAAAAAGATCTTCTATTTGTCTATAGGATTATGATTCTTGGCTTATGTAGTACACTCAAAAAATAGGTGGATTATTTTTCTGTCATTTCTTTATGCAACAAGAATTAAAAGCTGATGACACTTTCATTTTGGAAAGGATGTTCAATTGGAGAAATTATATGGAAGGGCTTAAACCCTTTAGACTGCCTCTGGTTCCTTTTTCACTCTGGAAACACGAGTACCTGCAGAGCTGCATGAGCTGTAAAGGTGATCAGATGCTGTGCATTGGCTGTAGCCAGCTTGCCAGACGAGACCTCAGGAGCACTACTGCACTGCATGCTCAGATGTGATTTTTGCACTGGGAAGCCACAGATAGGAAAAAATCCAGCACCTCTCCCTGGAAAGGGGCAAAAAAAAAAATCTCCTCTCAGATGTAGTAAGGACTAAGGACTTTGGTCTTAGTTAAAATTTATCAAAGATTGGCTCTATATTCTAAATAGCAAAGCTTAGCTGAAGCTGGGTGGAGTACCAACAATAAGGAAAAAATGCTGAAGAGGGAACGGGTCTGCAAACCAAGCAGGTGAGCAAGACATGGTTTCACCTCACATAACACCATCACGCTGGAAACACGGCATGTACAGGTCCCTCTGTGGCCACCAGAGAGACACTTCTGAAAGTCATTCAGACATCACGTTGGCTGATTTCCCCTTGCATTTGCCCATAACTCTCTATCTATGATGGAAATGGCTTAGCAGGCAGCAACACTGCCCATGAAGTCTGTCTCACTTTCGTACCTAATTTTAAGGTGTGCAGAGCCAGGCCTCTGACCAGTTTTTTTTTCCTCATGCTTAATTTTATCTTGATGACTAACAAGTGAAAGCATAAGAGTCTTAAATTATAGCTACTCTCCTTTGAAGTTGACTAATACTGGGTTCTGCAAGGGAGCAAAGAAATTACATGTGAATGGACAGAGGCAAAGCCACAGCTCAAAGTGAAGGCACTGCACTGAGGGCACACTGCATTGCTACAACATTCGCACACTGGAAGCCAATAATTTAAATTAATCTTAATCATGTATCTTTTGCGGTCCTCTCAAAGCTGAATAATGTTCATTCACTGTCTAGTAATAGCTGACAAAGTCCTGAGTACTGGAACAAAGCATTCAGCCCTATTTAGTCATATTCTTAAAAGCCATTTATGTCTTCTTTTTTTTTTTTTAATTATTATTAACACTGTGCCATTAAGAATCATGATCATCACTTGCAAACTACAGAAGTGGTAAATGTGTCTGGGTGCAAAATTTATTAGTGAGAAGCTATCGCCTGATGTGAGAGAAAGTGCTGTAATTCCCAATTTTTCACACAAAACCTCACTTCCAACAGGGAATTGTTGAAAATGTTGATAAATCATTGCTATGGTATATTTAAAGGCTGCTAGTGAACACTGCAAGACATGAATCAGAGAAGGTGGCATTTTAAACTAGTAAATAAAAAGTAAATGAAAATATCATCACATGGATTTAGAGGGTGTTTGACAACAAGGACCTCTGAATGATTTTTTTTTTTTTTTTGTAAGAGCTTTAAATGGGAAGCAGCAAATACTGGGAGTCTACATTATGACCCTGCATTTCTAAGGCAACACCCTGTCACCAAAACTTGAATTATGACCATGTTTACCTGAGAAGAATGACAGAATCTGGCCCACAGCATGTATCAGCATCCACTCTGCTCAATTGCAAAAGAATCTGGAGGACAAAGCACAAAGAGATTTGGAGGGATGGGATCAAACAGACCCATTCATAGAGCTTAAAGTTTGTCCTAAGCAAAGGAGAAATCATACACTTGTGTGGACAAAATAAAACAAAGCGAATGAAAACAAAACCGAGGATATGCTGGCTGGAAAGTGCCAGGCTCAAGCTGCAAACAGAAATAATAAGAAGCTGCAATTTGCCACTATCATTGAGTAGTGCCTATATTATTTTTGGATGTGCAGGGTCAGAGTTATCTAATTAGGGATTTCCCCTCCTACCAGTAAGATGAAGAGAGCAGTCCCCATGTATGACCCTCAGAACAAGCTGGGTGTTTTTTTGCATGTGTTGCCAGTTGGGAAACAACAGCACAGGGACAAGGTGCCTAGAGGTGACTTCTCATTCTTTCCTGTTGTTGGTGTTCAGTGCTGGAGGGACTCCACTCTGAAGCCCCTCTCTGACACAGCTCCTCCCAAGGCACAGGACAGCTGGAAGAGGAAAATACAGGACGATGTCCTCCCACCATTGCTCTGTCTGCACACATTGCCATGGGAGGTGCGGTTACAGTCAGTGTGCAGTCAACACGTATCAAGGAAGACAGTAATTTTTACTTCTTAAAGAGATGCAGGTCAGCTGTTTTGGACCATGTGCAACTAGATTTACAGTTTCCTACAGATCATAGGCTTCTGCTGGAATGTATCCAAGATACAGAAGTCATCTCGTAAGTATCTTTACCACATGGACTATATAAGATGTTTAGAAACTAATTTGAAATATTAACATTTTCTATCTTAAAGTTTGTTCTCAGGTCTGGTGCTTTCTCCCACCAGTAAGTCTCTTCTGGAAGAGGAACTACCTGGAACAGCTTAGCCTTTTGGTTCAAAAGCCCCCATAAGCATTAGACTAGGATTAGGTTTTCTGCCACAAACATTCTTATCTGAGACATTTGTGTATCATGATACATATATTACATTCTAGAGCCTTCAGTGAAAAGCAAAGTTTGTCCTGCTCTGTGGAAAAAGGTGGATTCCAGGCAAATTTCACATTGTTATAATTGCGAAGGGTTAATTTCCCCTGCTTTTTCTACTGCCATGCATTCATTTAAACAGCTTTTGTGTTTCAAAATAAAATTCTTCACTTGGAGTGGTGAAGAACTGTATGAGTGTGGATTCCCCTGGATAGAAGAAACTAACAAATCTCACACTTTCAGTAAATCAGTCAGATTTTTACTGCACAGTCCTTCAACAGCATCAAGGAAGGATACAAGGCAGTAGGGCTCAGTCTTTATTTTCTTCATTTGGTTTAAATGGTGTTACCAACATTTTTCTTATTTCTTTTTCTTAAATAAACAGATAGGCTTTTTTATTAGCACCAAGTTTCTAGCTGAGGGAAAGGATGAGGGAAAGTTAAATTGAGTTTGCTTCATTAGAACATTAGTTGCATAATTACTGAGATTATGCAGCTGTTACTATCTGCAGGTGTTAAGTGCTGGGCAAGACTCTTGTGTCACTACTATAAAAATTTTAAAAAGCAGATTTTTAGTAACAACAGTAAGTGCATTTTTAAGTATTTTAGGTAAGTTTCAGTTTCTGATTATTTTGATCCACTTATGGTGTCGCATGTTTGTAAAACTGAGTATCGTACACCAAAATACTACTTGCACTGTGATGCCACAGTCACAGCAGGAGACCGAGAGACATTAACTCCCTCAGTCTACCCTGAACAATGCATGACCTTCCTCTGCCTCTCCACATCCTTTGTAAAAGAGACTTCTAAACTATCACCCTGAGAGGCTGTGACCTGCTTTGACTTCTTAACATACACAACACAAGTTGTGGTCTGTCCAAGTCCAGTGGGAGGCTCAGCAGGCCCATCTATTCACATCACCATTATAGGTTTGCTATTAGCCTGTGCACTGAAGGAAACAAACCTAATGCGATCAGTCGGTTTTCCTGTATGTCCATTTTTTCTTAGCAACTTCTGCACACGTTGGCCAGTTTCCTCTGGACTGAGGCAGCAGTAGTCTCTGCTGTGCTTCATAGATATTTCATCAAGACGGGCAGCAAAGGAAAGGAGAGAACTCTATTAATGATCCCACAGAGGAAGGGCCGAAGAGTGCAGCTGGTTTTTGTTCACCTGATAGCTTTGCCTTGATTTTCTCAGTCTCCTTCACATCTACAGCTTTTAAAAAAAACATGCATATTCTTGCAGAAAGTTGCTATCTGAACCCTGTAATTCACTCTTCCAAGCCTCTCAAAAGGCCGTTTCTCCCCTCACTAGTTCATTTTACCTCTGCTTAGAGCCACCTATCAAAAGATGTTATTTTGCCTGCCTGCAAAGTCAACCTCTGTGCCTTGCCCTCTGCCTGTAACTCCAGGTTGGATGGTGATGACCAGCGCTATCTGAAAGACACTGCTGCTCCTGCCTTCTGCCTTGCTGAACACCAGCTGGAGTCCTTCCTTCTCCCAGGATGGTCCTCCCTAAGGCTGGCCACAAAACAAACTGTTTTCTCAATCAAAATGTAAATAAAAGGTTTTACGGATATTTCCATGGAAATGTTCAGACAAAATATGAGCTTTCCTCTGGAAGTCTGGCTGTGAGTATTGCTATGTTTCACAACAGCACCAATTCAGGAGCCTCCTTTTTCTGCTGCTGCTATGGTGTGAGCAGCTAGCTAAGAAGATCCACCCCACAAGATAACCCAGCATCCCACACGAAGAAATCCTTGCACCCTGGCTCGTCCTCATTTTCTATAACCTGCCTTTTGACAACAAAAATCTGCATTTTACTGTGGGGAGGTGGTATTTTTCATGAAATGGTATAATTTAGCAAAGCACAAGCTTTCAATCAGAAACAGATACATTTTTTCACATCAGTTTGCTAGTCCGAAACCTTTCCCTTGGGTGAGCCTCAGGATGCACAGGAGCCCTGAGCATGCACTAACAGACTTCTTCCAGCTTAACCCACCAACAGAGTCTGCAGCACTTCAGAATGGTTCAGCCCACCACAACTTGCTTTAATTGAATAGGTATCCACAAAGGGGCTTTTGAAGATGCAGCAGTGGCCTCATTTCACTGTGTTTTGGCTACAGTGTGGGTGAGATTCCTCTGTCCAGGCACCAAAATGTGACATAAGGTGGGGTTAGTGCCGCTGCCAGCCAGGGCCACTTGAGACACCTTCAGCTGTTACTCCAGAAGGACCTGGGTCTCCCTCATATCTATACTGACAGGCCTGAATTAGGCCCTTGAACTCCACTGAGGAGGACTTGGACACTAAGTTCATATCTGGGTGTTCACATCTAACTACAAATTGCTAAACCTTAGAGCTGAGGCCCGTACTGTGTCTTAAGTCTGATGATATTTAGACCTGATCTGATGGCACTGCCCATGCCCATGGTTGCAATGTTCTATTTGGGGTGATGCTGCACCCAATACCACATCCTCTTTGGGGAGCCAAACTCTTCCTGGTGCTGCCAGCAAAGCACACGAAGCACCAGCATGATGTGCAGACGATGAGCTTCCCCTCTTCACTGAACTCCATGTCTGCGCTGCATTTAATTTACACCTCCGACACTGATAAATTCCTCTCCCAAACAAGGTGCTCTCCAAGGGCTGATCTATTCACTGCAGTGTATTTTAGTCACAGCAAAACCCAAGGAACAGAATATGTCTTCCCTAACTCTGCCAGACAAGCATTTTGCATTTGATGAGGGGCAATTTATAATAGTTCTTGGCTGAGCAGAGAGCCAGCAAGTGTGGCAATCTGATTTAAGGCAGGGTAAGACTCAGGCGATGAGGAAGTGCCTTATCACTCCACAGCCTTAGCAAAATACTCTGCCACTTTCTGAGAAAAAGAGCTTTGAAGTGTTTCACCCACTATTCAGAGAGGCATTTGCAGGAGGGGAGTTACCCTGGACCCTGAGAGCACCTGAAGCATTGCCCTGCTCCTCCTTCCACCACCTTGGACAGACCCAGCTCTGTCCTCCTTTCCCTTTGTGAGTACCTCACAAGCATCTTCTCCCCGCCCTCAGAGTGACCTGCCTCCAATGTTTTCTGTAACAAACTCTTCCAGCTCCTGCCAAAGTTGATGGAAACTCCTTATGATTTAGAGGCAAGGTCAGAGCCAATGGCAGGAACCCAACCTCATGGGTTACAGGGTTTGGGTACTCAACAACTCTTTTGCTTAAACCAATTGTTTTTATATTGAGGCTTCATGAACAATGAAAAAAATAGCAACGGTTAAGCCCACCCATGGTTTGTTTTGCATATCTCATCTTCCACACAGTCACCCTCATTGATGTTTCGTAATATTGGAAATAGTGTTTACTATCAGGACATGCCAAATAGATGAAGCACAATTTCGAGGGGAGACTGAAGCAGCTCCATAAGGAGAGTTCTTGGGCTAAGAGGAAATCACCAGTGCAGTTCAAGGAAATCACGTTTTAGGGCAATCTCAGGGAGTGTCTTAGCCATGGTTTTCAATCTGAAAACAGATACTTGCTTTCAGACATCATCAACAGCTCAAACTTTTCCATCATGAGCTCTTTAGAGGAATAAAATTGGCTGGTAAAGCAAGTGTACAGGGTGCAGGTGAGCCTCATCCAGCACAACATTCCACTTCTGCTCATGCCTCTCACAAGGATGAATGTGAAATGCCCCGATCCCACGTGGGCCTACTAGCAGGGGCTGTGCTAGGGAGCCAGTCCAACAAGCAGAAACCAGAGAGCCCAGTTTGTTATCCTGTGGAGAGGCACAGGAGGATGTGCTTGCTTTTCTATGTAGGACAGTGAGGGGAAAGAGTCTAAACTTTTGGGCTGGACTATGAAAGCACAAGTGTCAGTGGAGTGAGCAGACAAGGGAGTTTAGGCTGGCAGGAAAAGCCATGATTTTGGAATGGAAAAAAGTGAACATGTTTTCAGATGAAGAAGCCCTTCTTCAAGGCATTTGGTGATGTCAGGGGTGCTCTGCACACAGAGGGGCTGAGATAAGCAGTGTATCACACCGCTTCGCCCTTTGCTGGTCTCTGCTGCATGCCCCTACCAGTGTCAGCACGTTAGAGGCTAATGATACCCCAGCAGCAGGATGATTGCTTTTCTCTTGATGCACGCCTTCTTGCCTGTTTTAAAATGCAAAATCACTAAGGATTAAATTTGTAACCATACAATTGCGGACACTTTTGATGTCCAATGTTGAACGCGCCTATTACCCCCTTTACAGCCCCGTCATTAGACCAGCAAGATCCCAGCTACCCATCGTCTCTTGTGTGCAGTGCAGCATTTCTGCTCGTCTGTCACTTGGGTGTCTCAGCTTCTTTATCGGTGTATCTGCATATCTCTGCAGTGATACTTTGCTTGTGTGCCAGGCACGGCTCTGTCATACCGCATGGAAAACAAAGCTCTCCTATATGCCTTTCTCTGGAAGAGTACCCCTGGAAATCCTTATAAGAGAGTAAGAATGTAAGTTGCTTCTAGTAGAAATTGCCTAGTTTCAAATTTCTCATGGGTAATTTATGTACTGAGGGAAAGTGAGTTCAGGTCCTCCAATATTGCATATGAGTTTTCCATCTATATAATATCATAAAGACCTATATATTGAATAAATAAAATGTAGGAAGGGCTAGTAATTATTTAATGTCACAAAATTGTGTCATGATTAAATCACTACATTATTAGTCAGGGTTGAATCCTAATAAACCCTGCAGTGCAGGAACATTAGTGAGACCATCCAAAGCTTTCCTTCTCCACCCATCGCCCACCCTAAAGCTGCATGCCGGGTATGGCAGTGCAGGACCGGGGGGATGCTGCAGGCACGGCTTCCCCAGTAATGCTCTCCTCCAGGTTTACAGCAAATTTCCATCCCATGCCACCTTTATAAAAACAAACTGCTCTCACTCTTATCCCCAAGTGGAAATGTTCTTCTCGGCAGCGTATTTCATTATTAAGTAATAGCCTGCGGTGGCTTTTTCCAAAGCCCCTTTACTGCCTGGGAGTGGTTTTATTTGATGGGTAAACAGTGACATCTGCTGGGAAAAATCCCCGGGAGGCAGATTGGGCTCTCGGGGTGCCCAGCAACCCTGCACATCTCCATCCCCTGCATCCCCTTCATCCCTCCCTCCACTCCTCCCCCTGTCATCCAGGGCAAACAGGGCTCTTCCAGTGCCCATGGGACTCATTCGCTGCACACCAATCATTCCAGTCTGGAACAATTAAGCCTATACAATAATTACCTGTCTGACTGTATTAAGAAGTGATTGATAAAATTCACTAGGTTTGTATCTATTTTCTTATTGCTTTTTCAAGTGCTAAAGTCTGCATGTGTGTGTGCGGCATGGGGTCATGGCCACACACTGGCTGAGGGATCAGAGCTTTTGTCCACATGTCTCTCTGAGCATTGTGGTCCTTCATGTCTCTCCCACCCTGCACTATGATTTTCCCACTGCCTCCCCTTTTATTAAATTATATTTATAAGAGGACTTATATAAAAGTGAAAATCCCTGGCAGAATTGCCAGCAGTAACTGACAGTAAGGACTGTGTTACCACAGGCACCAGGATGTCTCTTCAGCCAGAGTGCAGACCATCTCTGATGTCCCATATAAATGATACAATATTACACCCAAACTAAAACAAAACAAAAAAAAACCGAAAAAACTCAACTTTTTACATTAGGAAAAATAAATTCTGCCACTCCAAGTGAAGCATTTAGGGGATTTTACAAGAACTCTCTCCCAGTTTCCCTGGAAGAGTTGTGTGGCTACAAGCCCAGCAGCAGGCACCAGAGATATGTCTTAAATATATCATTTAACTATTCTGACATAGTTTTCCCATGTTATTGAACACAAGAATTATTGCAGTTTAAGAGTATCATCTCATGCTGATCATTGTGTAACTGTAAAAAAGAAAATCATTTACATCTTGACCCTAAGACACATCCTGCTGCAGGGAAACTGGGCTGCTCACCAAACTGGGCTGCTTCTTCTGGTCTAGAAATACAGCGGTGCAAGAGGTGCTCACCTTCAGCTGAAGGAAGAGGAAAACACAGTACCTAAGTCCAAATTTGCCTTCAGCTTAAGCTGTCTTTATTCCACCACAGAGCCCTCATTATCCATTCTTTCCTCTGTGAACGTCCCGACACTTTCTGTTTTCCCACCCCAATGCTCAGCGACCCCCATCAAGGATTTCTGCTCTGAAGGTCCCATACCTCAGCCTCTCCTCCCTGAGAGACCTGCTAATGCAACCACATCAAAATATCTCCAGGAATCATGTTTCTTTTCTTCTTCTGCATGTGCCTGCTGTCCAAGGAAACATCGTCTAAAATAAATACGCTGCTCAAAGATAAAAGAAGGTCTTACCAAGTGCATAACTCAGTCAGTAATTTATATACTTCCCTCTGCAAAACTGAATAATGCCACACAAAACTCAGGGCATTGGTCCATAAATCACTAGAACAGAAGAGGAAGTGATGGCAAACTGTATGAATGTGCCACACAGGCAATTGCCACCCTGCAGCGTCCTCCTGCACATGAACACCCTTGCATTCAGCACCCCCGGCTGAGAATGGTTGGCATGCCCTGGCCCTTGGGGACTGAACCAAGTGCCAGATGCTCCCTGATGCCAAGGGACAAGAAACAGGCGATCTCCCATGGACTGCCTGGCAGAGGACTCAGGCAGTCTGCCATTGCCAGCCCAGCCTTACCCAGCACAAATATGCTGTATCCAGGCATGTATGTAGGTAATGCATCCAGAATGATGTTCTATCCCCATGCTGCTGTCTACCTCCTTCCCAAACTCGTTGGGTTCATGGTGCAGGGTGTTGCTTGTGAGGCTCTGGTCTTACAGAGGATACAGGCAAAGCACAAACTTTGAATAGGAGTTTTCGGGGGAAGGTAGCTCTGAATGACTCTGCTCACTGTAGCCCCAAAAGCCTTCTGACTTGAAGATATCAATCGGCACGTCAGACACCCTACTTTCTTGTTTTGTTTTTCAAAGCCTAACCTGCAGAAAGATCCAGAGATGTCTCAAGGTGAGACACATCATCAGAGAAGCTACTGAGAAAGGTCCGCAATGAGGCAAACACTACAAGGTGGGGTGAAATGTTCAGAGCTGGGAAGAAGCAAATGGGAAGCAAGTGGAGACTTCCAGAGACCCTCCCCCAACTTTGGGAGAGGCAGAGAGATGCTGGGGAAGAGAGAGACTGAAGAAAAGAAATACTGAAATAAGAGCTAACCTAAAAGCTCTTTTTCTATTGTCTTAACTTGGCAGGGGGTTTTTCACCTGAAATTACACATGAAAATATAATTTTTAAGCTAATAAAAAAAAAATAAGCAATCTGACTTTCTGTTTGTGATCTGGAGAGGGAAATAAAAGATTTTCAGAGAAATCAAAGTAAAACCTTGCAAAAGATTCTTGGGGGAAAAAACACCTTCATTTTCATATTACTGATCTGTGACTCTTCCCACATAGCTGAGCATATTCATATGAATCACCAGTTTACTCAGAAGAGTCAACACCCAGCTCACAGCACCGAGAAGGAAAGCTGGGAGAGCCAGAGCCACAGCCTTGTTTGTTTTAGACCACAGAGCTGGAGATGGCACAGCAGGTGTCAGGAAGCCCTTTTGCACTTGTGCACTGATGCAGGGGGTCATCTGATGGAGACCCACAAGGATAAGATAACTGAACCAAGCACTTAAGAAAGCCCCAGAAAAAAACACTTGATTTTCACAGTCAGGACTAACTTCTCTTGGTGTGAAGCAATCACCATGAATGTGCTAGGCAAAAGATGGAGTTGAAAGCAAGTAGAATGATTGCTAAACAACCCTGCACCAAGAAGGAGGCTGAGTAACTGAGCCCCAAAGAACTGTACATGTATGCATATGTTTGGGTGTGCATTCAAATTTAGCATACTGGCAATAGCACTTCTGCAAAGCAGTTAAAATCTTGAAGTTAGCATCAAAAGAATGAGGTTCAAAAAACAGCCTGTTCTTTGTGCCATTACCGTATATACCTTCTACACATTTTCAAGCTTTTCCCAGCAGCTCGGCAAGGTCAACTCTCTTTCTTACACTGAAACAGGAAATATTTTGGTGTTTCCTTTGATTCTAGCAGCTTTATAAAGACTGAGCGCTGGAAGCAGGTGACCAGAAGGTAAGAAACGGCAGGCTTTACTCCTTTTTAATGCATGAGTAACTTCAGCAAATGACCAGAGAGAAATAAAAGCAATAAATAGCCTCCTCTGATCAGGAACAAGAAGAAAACCCACAGCAACCTCATGAGGGAAGTGAAGTCAAAGGGTAAAATGCTGCACTTCTGAGACATGGTGTGAAACAGGGACTAAATGTTTCTCCTCTCTCTTGTCTTAATTAGCAACTTCTGAAGAGGACGCTCTGGCCAGCCTCACCAGGCTATGCTGTGAAAGGAGAAACCTCTAAGGATTTATGTGAGGCAACTGTGCTATCTGTAGCATCCCAATTACATCTAACTTTCAATACAGACTGTTCATGTTCTATTTGATGTTTTGCTTCAGTATGTTTGAAGTCCAGAAACTAGGAATAGAAGTATATATGTTGGGATTGTAACAGGCTTGCTCCCTACTCAAAACTTCAGAGCTACCCTACTGCTGACGAGCACTCCGGAGACTGCCTGTTTGAAATGAAAGCTCAAAGCTTGTTTTAAATTTGTGAGCACTATCTGTACTCACTCCAAGTCTCCTTATCCATAGTTGACCGCACTAAGAACACCTTGTCCCTTGAGTATTGTCCCTAATAGTAACTTAACGTGAGTCCTGACCATGACACTTCATTGCTCCCAAGGGATTGCATTCTCCCAGATTGTCAAGATAAATAATGCAAAACAAGCCTTGAAAGTATTGAAAGAAAAGCTTCTCAGCATACCCAGCTAGCACAGACTGAGCACAGGCACGGTGCTTCTGCAGTCTTCACAGTTACAAGCACCTCAGCATTGCCTCTCAGTGTACTACACTTGGCACTGCAGTCTTTTGAAATGCAGGGATTTTATCCTTCTCGCAAAGAGAGGTTAGAAAATGAGCCACAGTCTTACAGTGACTTACTCCTACTGCAATCACTGCTGTTAGAAATGTTAACCCTGTCTGAGCAGACTGGAAAAAGGGAAACAAGGTAAGTAATGGTAAGACATGGAATCAAGCCTGGCTTTTGCACTAAGTTCATTTTCTCCCTCTCCTCTCTTCTGCAGTCCCCTTTCATAACGGAATGTCCAACTGCGCCTGCTTTTTTTCTCTTCTTCAGTGTAAATTCTTCTGTTGCTTTCACCCAAGCTGCTGTTTCCTCCCTTAAACTATGGGGGAAACATGCAGAGGATATACTAAACGACTGACAAACACTATTTTCTTAATCTAACTTCACAAAAAAACAACAGGCAGAAGGAGCTGCTTCGGTATCACCCGATAACCTTTGGGGAAGGAAAAGGAAAAGGAGAAGGAGAAGGGGAAGGGGAAGGGGAAGGAGAAGGAGAAGGAGGAGAAGGAGAAGGAGAAGGAGAAGGAGAAGGAGAAGGAGAAGGAGGGGAGAGAAGGGTGGGGGAGGGAAGGCCTCATTGAGCATCATTCTATTTGAATTTGACAGGTATAGAAAAATCTCATTGATCTTTTTGCCACTATCAAACACCTACTTTTTGTCTTCAAACTCTCCCCAGTAAACAGGCAGGGCTGACTCTCTCTTAAAATGAAGTAACAGATACTGAGGCATTTACTGTGATTCTAGCAACTTCTTAGAAGACCACATTATTAAAACAACCAGGAGCAGACGGGGTCCTATTTTCCTTAGGAGAATGGCACAGTTTCATCAAAGGACCAGAAAGAAGGAAAAACATCCAACAGTCCTCTCTGATCATGTTTCTGCGTCTTGTTTCTGCTGCATTCAAGCAGTTCGACTGGTGGGTTAGCTTCCAGCGCTCATGAGCAGATGGCACTTAGGTGGGGAAACATTCCTGTTGTAACAGCCTATAGGATTTTCAACAGTTTTCATAATATGTGATGCAAAGTGGCACAGAGCTGCATGGAGGAAAAAACCTACCAAGCTAAAGGCAAGAGCATATGTATAAGTGTGAGTTGTGGCTATCTGTATGTAATGAAACAACATGGGGTGTTATCCTCTCTCTTCCTCTATTCCAACTCAGGTGTCCAAGCTCAGCCATATATGATATGTCTGGATGTTCTCACGGCTTTCCAACTCTGGAGGTATCTCCAGAATCATACCTAGGTATGATTAATACATATCCTTAACACAGCTGGGACAGGAGTAAGAAACAACTGCCAGATACTCTTTAAAAGTAAGAATATCTTTATTCTTTTCACACTCAAGTAATGAAATATAAACTCACAATATTTAGAAATATACATGGTAAGAGCTTGCCCCTTGTTAGTAATCAGTGATTACTTCTGCAATGAAACCGAAAAAATCAAAATGCAAGATGATCATATTTTAAGTGCACTATCAATGTGACAGAGATGGAAAATTCAGCCTATTCACTATATCACGCCTTTTGTGATTGAGGTAACTACTTCATTTTGAGTAAAGAATTGCCTATACCTTTGACTATAGCTATTTCTGGGATGAACCCTTCTTAAAACTTAACCATGCAGTGATAGGAGAAAAATAAATGTCAACTTTGAGTAACATTTGACTAAAATATGTCACCTGTGATTCCCTTTTTCACCTGGAGTTCCATAACAGTAGTTACCTTGATATGTCTATTCCTGTTTGGATGTATAACTCACTTCAAGCTCCATGAATTCTTAACAGTTTCACAACTAATGCAACTAATAAGTCTCTTTTAATGACAGTATGGATGGTTTTACTGTGTCTTTCAAAAAACATTACTTTTATGAATCACAGAAGAAAATATTGTCTCTAAAAAGAAACTAAAAAAAATAATAATCTTTGAAAATCTTTGAAAAATATACTGGCATTGCAATACTTACTGGTCCTTCCTTGAAGAAGTATTTTTAACACCAGATTCCACATCAACCAACTACTGACACTATGTTCAGCTATCCCTGCCTGATTTAAACACTAAAACTTCTTAGCTAACATATTCAACATGTTTCTAAAAACGTAATTTTATCCTTATTTAGGCAATCCTGAAGAAAAAGCATATCACTAAAGCAACAAAGAACACTAGAACATTCAGCAATGTTATTCATAATTGGTTCTGGAGTTATGCTCTCACGAGCTCCAGTTCTTCAAATGTGGGAATAAAGCTAACCATGAAATAGTTCATGGGTTTAGCTCCAGTGAGACCAATAAACGTACAAGTTGCTAACTCCTTCCACGCTCAGTTGATGTGTTAGCACAGCCATAAAACAGAGGATATATACAGGATATATATACAATGGCAAGGAAAAAGCAGCTGTTGTACCCATGCTTTGTTGTTCTAAATGATAATAATATCAAAATGATAATAGCATCCTAAGAAGCAGTGCAGCATTTTCAGGCCTGAACTCCTTTTCCACTTTAAGGCCTAAGTCATTAAGCACGGCACCAACTTGAGAGTGCTGATGTACAACACAAGAACTGTTTTTGCCATCAATTAAAAGAAGATTAGCAAGGATATTGCACTTAAGATTCACAGTGGAAACGGATCAGTTATTTATGCTTAAGGAGAACTATTTCAGATTTAGTTTTGCAGACTCCCAGAATAGTTCTTATTCAAGACGCATGTAATATGTTCTGAAAAATTCTTGTTTTTAATTAAAAGGAGAAATTCCACCAGGACTGTAAAAGTAGTCATCCTGAAAAAACGTATCTCTGAAGTTTTGGTTCACTGAACCCATATGACTGTTTTATTCCCAAACTTTGTTTCCTCATCCCTCAAAGTAAAAGAAATAATTTCTTAAAATTGTCAAATTATTTGAAAATATTTATGTTCTTTTGGGAAAAAGGAATTTCCACGTTTCTTGCACACTGGATTAGAAGGACCTACTGTGAGCTTTCACAAATGCTGCTGGGCTGCAACTGTGCCATCTTTGACATCCCACAAGGAGAAAAAAATGCTCAGATACAGAGCACACGCCAGTCTAGGGAAGGAAACTGAGAAATATCTGCTTGCTGCTGTCCCTGTTTACTGATATTCACAGCCCCACTGAAAAGCATGCCAAGGCAGCTGCCAGTGAGAGGAAGTCTCCAGCACACCTGGGACAAATCCCAGGGACAGACAGCACAGGGATGCCCCCACTGGGGGAACAGCAGGCCATAAGAAGTTGCAAAGCTGGGGCTTCATAACTGCTAGTTCAAACTGTTAGGGTATGTCTGCTCTCAAATAACATAATTCCCCATTTAGACCTGGCCTTTGATGATCTCCTACACTGGATAAGGGTCTGCTTTTGGCTTTGGGTGACCGCAGGCTCCAGGAGAAGCTCCAACCAGGCAGTTTGAAAGTGGTGACACCAGCTTTGTGTTTGACTACCCACCACCATGCTCCAGCATGACTCCAGCCCATTCTTGACCTCCATGTGCTTCTGCAGGCTTTGATGCTCCAACCTGTAGCACGAATCTTTCACCTGTAAGTTCCTGCCATTAAAGTGTCAGTGTGGTAGGTTAGAGCAGAGCCTTCAGATCGTTTTGAAGGTTGGAAGCTCAGAAAGTCACACATCATTATCATCATCATCATCATCACCACCACAATAACAGTAATAGCAGCAGCGACAACAGTCACAGAAGCAGAGAGCAGCACACGATGCCCAGCTGTGCCACAGGGCAGGCTCCAGCCTTAGGGGGAGGCAGTCAGCCCTGAGCCATCTGAACAGGACTGTTTTATATGCCATTTATACTGCTATGGAAACATCCTGCCCTGGAGCCACCAAGGCACATTTAATCTCTTAACAGTCACCTACTCTGGACTAGTAAAATGGGCTGTGCTCTGGCACTGTGGACAAATGGCAAACCTCAGCTCTCTCCTGCATGGCAAACAACTCTCCTTCCAAAATGAGGGTGATCACATCCAGACTGCCTGGCAGGAAGGGTCCTTGGCGTATGCTGCTCTCCCCACGGTGCCCAGTATCTACATCTGGTAGTCAGTATCAGTCAAAACCATGCCAGCAGTCAGGATAACCCAGCCAAACAGCATCAGAAACCAGAGGGCAGCACTCAGACATAGGCCCTGACCCTTATGAACCACAGATGGAGCCCAGATGCCCAGCTAACAGACACATCCTGCAGTGCCCTCTTGTCCAATTCCTGCCAGGGAGCCTCGGATACATTTTCTGACTTAATAAGAGTATAAAACTCAAAAGCTGTCAGAAGGACAGGGCTGCCTCAGGACCAGTGGCCAGAAGCCTGAGCTTGTGAGCTGGTGGAAAACCAGTCATATTTGCATTGGATCTAGGCTTTCTAACACCTTAACCATCCAGGAATTGCGAGCACTTGGCATTGCTAAAATATACATCAAAAATAGCCAGGCATTGCCTATACCTTTCCATAGAGGTGTATGTTCCTATGGAGAGAGCGCTCCCAAGGGGAATGCAAAAGGAAAGGAAATAATCTGATGGCTCTGTAGGCAGAAAAACAGGTTGATCTTGAAGGTCCACAGCAATAAGGGAAACAGTGAAGAAAGTTCTCCAGATACCCTGAATCCACCAACACAAATTGTTAGAACAAAGTGCCATGGCACTGCTCGATGTAAAATCTGGCAGCCTGTTGCCATATCAACACAGTGCAGGAGGCTCGGAGGGAACAGCTTGAGCCATCAGAAAAGGCTGAGTGTGCTTTCTGTGAAAAGTGTCAGGACCAGCAGCTGCAGAAGCTAAAGGGCTTTACCTCTCTTTTCCAGTACCTGGCATTAGCAATAGTGGGACATGTCCCACAGCCCACCTCAACAGCAATGAGGTTAAGAAAAATCAGAGAAAAAGGTCTGAGAGAAAAAGCAATCCTTGCAGATCTTTGAAGCTGCTCATCCCAATACGTGGGAATAGTGGCACTGAACCCAAATTTTCCAAGAGCTGTGATGTTTATCCCAAGTCTCTCAAAGGGCAGACCACTCTCACACACATTAGTCTAGAAAATGTTATTCATGTTGTCCCAAAGGAATGCCCAAAAAACCCAAAGCAAGAATTAGATCTTACTCATTTTTTCACTCAGATACCAGGATTTTCTGATGTTTTAGATATGAGCCAACAATAAGTGACTTTTTGTGATGTAGGCTACAATCCCCACTGTAATCACATACTTTGAATAGAAAGAAGTAAAGAAGTGTTTTTAAAGAAAAACAGAAAAACTTTTCCTCTAAATAACTTGACAGCCATGAGGTAGAAGGGATTTTAGTCCATCTGCCTTATGACTAACAGCCCCAGGTGTTCAGGTATTTCCCATATCCCTCCTCCATGGCCAAACTGCCATAAGCCAGGTCACCAGCAGCTGTTGTATTCTGTAAGATATATTCTCCTAACATCAGTCATTTCACCTTTATTACTTTAATGGCTACTTAAGCCATTAAACCACTGAGTGTTGGCAGGCTTTTTCCCTTTAGCCACAGTCAAAGAACCTTGCAAGGGGCTGCTTCCAAGCCTTGCTATGGCTGGGAGATTCCTGCTTGTGGATACTTAAAGATCATGAGCCCTGAGTTGTGTCCATGAAATATTCTGGATTCAAATAACCTCTTTTTATCAGTTGCATGCTTCACTGGAAAATGCCTGGCTAGCTAAAAGGAAACACAGAGACTGGTGCTATCTGTTGTCCAGTCACTCTAAGCTCCTCAATTAGTAGTTTCATCTTAAAAGCCCAGATGTGCTATGTTTTAGTTTTCCCACTCTTCAATCTTATGTATGACATCACTCAAAGATACACAGATACATTAGTTTTATAATAATGTAGTGTATCCCCATCCCATTCTAATCCCCTTATAACTGATACTGAACCATTGTTCCACAAACAGGTAAGCACAGGAAGGAGCAAGGGCTCAAATAGGCCCAACATCCCGTGACTTTTAAATTTCCCAAAGTCTGAGTCACTCCTTGGCATACCAGAGGAGCAAAACTGGAATGTCCAAGAGATGTCTGCTTGACCTGATACAGTTTTTAAGAATCTAACATCGTCCTAACATAAGACTTCAGCTAGAAAGTGAGAAAAGTTGTTATTTAAATTATTTCAAAATTAAAGGTTGATTTAATGATAATAGGTTTTGTCTGGTCTCAAGAATTCTCAAGAAGTAATTTTTCCAGAGGTAACCACCAAGCCTACTTCTCCTGTTGAAAGTTGGCATGTTTTGAGCACCAAACCCACCCAGCTTGTGCTTATGGTGAAGCAAAGCGTTTGCAAATGTCCTCATGGCCTCAAGGTGGCAACTGAGTGCGGGCACAAGTTTTGTGCTAGGGGAAAGTGGTTTTAAAATGCAGAAAATAGAACTGCTCCAACAGAAGGTGGTTATTTAATTATAGCACTTTAATAGAGATGCTTTATCTTTAATAAACAAAGCATGTGCATGCAATTACATAATTTAGAACATCAACTACCTGTGCAGTGCAAAAATATTGCTCTCAGTTGCTTTGTTAAAATACAACTCAGCGCCATGCATGTGGTTTTTCTGCTCTCCAGTGTGTGGAACTACTCCCTGAAAGCTGAAATAAATATACACAGGAAATAGGACCAAATTGCCTCAGGTCTTTCACAGAGGTGTACTGGCATCTCTCCAATGCTAAGTGAAGTCTCTGAGAGCTTCCTGGTGAATCTGGTGAGCTTCGTGTAGAGTTGCTTACCCACTCTTCTGTCAGTAACCACATCTCTAAACCGGAGACAGTACAAGACAGTAAGAAAACATTGCTTATCTGTCTAAAGCAGAACATCTTCAAGCTATGACAAAACATATCATTATATTTATCCATTCCTGATGTTTCTATTTACCAGTGGAGAAAGAATGAGGCACAAGTTCAGTGAGTCACCAGGGCTTACCTTGCACTTGAGTTTCTAACCAGTGATGTGGGCTTCAGAGGTGAGGAACGAACATATTATGCCTGAACCATAGACCAGTGCCCAAGCTAGCAGTCCCACCAGTCCAGTGTGGGCTCCACAGGGATTTGCTGGGCTCAGGGACACAGCTATGAAAACCGGGAGTCACTGCTCTAGTGCAGATCCGTGTACCAGAAGACCTTAGGTATAAGGGGGTTATTTTGGTTTCCAAAAACATAATTTATTTACCACACTAAAGAACCCAGGTACTGCACGAAGTTATTACCTAAAGTCAGATAGATTTTTTTTTCCTCATAACTCAAAATCTTTTCATCTGTCTTTTGATACCAGAGCAAGGGACAATGTGTGTTATGCTATTTTGGATCTACACATGGCCAAAAAAACATACGTATTTTGACCAGTCACCTGCCACCAACCAGCACGGATAATAGTTCATTTCTCTCCTGTATTCTTTGTGGATTTTCTTCCCTGCCCAACCACCAAACAACAGACTGATTGACAAACAGAGTTTTCACTGGGAAATCGGGTTACAAAATATTTCACCAAGCTCTGTGTAGTTTAAAATTCCAAAGAGAGCATGGGGCTGCCATGCTAAATTTTCAGAATATCTGACAGTCAGGGCCAATCATAGCCCAAAATTACAGAAAACAACAGCAATTTCAGAAATTAGCAAGCAAAAAGCTGCCCTGGACACCCAAAAGAAAACACCAATTAGACATAGGCTGCTGGATCCTTATCCCTAAAGCATTTGAACCCCTCAGTCTGATCAGTATTCCCAGCAAAGATATTTCTGCTGGAGTTATGCTTATAACCCAGGTCAGCCTTTTCCCATGGAAAAAAAAAAAGGGGGAAGGAAAAAGGACTTTTTTTAAAATTCTATTTAGCAAATACACAAGTGGCTTTTCTTCTAATCTATTTAGTTTTGAGTCTCTCTCTTACTGACATAACACAAATCTTCATTGGAAGAAAGGTTCAAAACTGGTTGGCACAGGCCTGAGGTTTGCACTGCAAGCCAAAGGCAGAGGCAGACCCACCTCTCTTTGCTCACCTCCCTCTCTCCCTTCCTCCTTCATCCGGGAGCACAACTGAGGCAGAATTTAACCCATGTTAATCTGCTGATTCTCACCAAAAGAATCAGTAGGCACAAGGATTTCGAATTAAGCAAATGAAGCAGAACACAGATTTTAAAACAAAGAAGTGCCCTGACTGCTCACGGGTGCAAGAGGGTACTTGGGTAAATCAGTTCTTGCCCTTTCATGGCTCCTTTTCTCTGCGTGAGAACTGATGTGGCAGAAGTTGTGGGAAGATCCCGAAGCTGGAGTGACCTGGTTTGCAGGAATGTCTACTCCGAGAATCCCTTGGGAGCTGGGAGAGGAGTGAGAGCCTGATTAGCTCAGCAGGCTTCCTGAAGTAGCTCCGGGCAATCCCGGGATATTACAGGCAGGTACAGACAAACCTGGACTTGTTTCACCTGCTGAGATGCTGGGATGTGAAGGACAGGATCACAGTGTGGATGGGAGCTGGCTCAGAGATGCCAGATCACTGCATTAACCCAGGGTTGAACCCATGCTCTGCTCCAAAAATACTTGGCTTTACTCTGTACTAACACAGGTTTACGGCTTCCAGCGCTAAGCCCATAAATCCATATGGAGAGGGACACTTCAGAGACTGACAAACTCCGGTCGCTGGCAATTTGGGAATCCCTTTGCTATCACACTGCAGGTGCCTAGAAATTGAGAAAAGGTTTCAAGCAGTGCCTAAATTGTGAAGGTGGGCCCAGAAAATTATGGGCTGAGTAACAACTATGCAGCACAACCTGCATTTCAGAGGAGAGTATGTAGGGAGCAGAGGTTTCAAAGGAAGTCCAAGAGAGCAGCTGTTTTCATCCTGTTACTGCTCAACTCTGGGGCTGCTGAGCATTTTCTATAACATTAACTGAGCAGAGGCCAGGATCCAGCAAGATTAATATAGCTTGTTTCTTGGCTTTTCTGAGCCATGGCTTAATGAAATAAATTGGAATAGATTGGGCAGAGTTGGCTAAGCGCCCAACACAAGCCTCGCCGTCACTCGGGGAAGAGTAGCAGACATCAGTATGAGAGGCTACAGGCTTTTGCTGCCAAGGGTTTTATTATACCGTTCCTGATTTATGGGGTCAGGCTTGGTAGGTAGCCTGACTCTGCAGCTCCATCTCTTGGCAAACACCAGGTACCAAATATACTGCAGAGCTCTGCGTACTTCAGGCAGAGATGTGTGATAATACTTTTCAGTGCAAAATACTACTCATTTCCATAGCAATAATGGAGGGACATAACTCTCACTTAAAATAGAAAAGGGAATTCTCTCGTGTACTTCCTTCAGTGTTTGTTATGTTATCAACTGTTGCCCTGGAAACAGTCCCCAATTCAGAAACCAGCAAATGAGAAAAAAGAAACTGGAACTGGGGGGGGGGGGGGGGG